>JAYEPQ010000003.1:54930179-55272679 GCA_036321105.1 Dracaena cambodiana | reverse complement strand
ATCGCTTAGAGGGTGAAGATACTCGGATCTATATTCCAACGCCTCCCATTGTCCGCAAAGGGCTGTATCACATCACCCAACCCTCCACTGTTTCCACGCACCACCTGTTCCTTGCTCGGCCCAGCAGCAAACCCTCCGCTCTGCTGCCGCTGCATCTCCTCCATCACCGCCGAGACAACATTCACGTTCTCGAGCCCCTGATCCACGGGCACCGCCCCATGCTGCGCCTCTCTAGCCACCTCCAGCTTCATAGCAGCCTCAGCCATGTCGTGCAGCGACTTCAGCTTCGCATCCAGAAAGTTCTGCAACCCCACCAAGGCGTCCGGCGCAAGGTCATGGAGCTCGCGCCCGATCATGACCTCGTACGCGAGAACCTCCATCTGAATCTCCCGCACGCCCTGCTCCGTCTTGCGAAGCTGCTCCGTCATCTTGGCAGCTCGCTGCTGGAGGAACGACAGCTGGTTCATCTGGTTCTTCATCTGCTGCTGCTCGGAGAGGCTCCGGAACTTCGAGAGCATCTGGCGGGCCTGCTCCTCGCTGGGCCAGACCTCGGGAGCCGTCTCGTTTGGGCCGTAGATGATGATGCTGGCCTTGACGTCGCAGAGAGTGGCCAGCTCGCTGACCTTCTTGATCAGGCTCTTTCGACGTTTCTTCAAGGTTGCGCGGCGGGCGGCGTCGTTGGCAATGAATGCTAGAGTCACCTTCTTTCTTGCCATTACTGATCTCTCTCTCTCTGTCTCTCTCCTCGATCTCTCTGAATTAATTTTTCTTTTTTTTTTTCTTTTTTTTTTTCTTTTTTCTCAGATTAGAAAGTATTTATAGGAGAGATAAGAGGGAAAGCGGTGAATGAACCTGGTAATAAAAGAAATTATGTACCAACTATTCCCCGATAGATTCTCGACCGTTGTAGGAAATTATTCAAATTCCTAAATTTGCGGGAGGATCATCAAGAGGATACTGTGTATTTGCGGGCGCGTATTGCTAATGCCTTTCTAATTAAATTAAATTGTAAGGGGGAATTTATCCAATTTATAAAATAAAAAACCAAAGGTTTTGATTAAAAAAAAGGAAATAAAAATTACAAGTAACTTAGAATGTGTTGCTTATTTTATTTTATTTTTCTATTTTTGAGTACGATACCAATGTGTAATGTACATTGATACCTAATTGTCCTATCTTTAATTCTGTATCCTCCAGATGGATGATGAAAACCCATCTATGAATTGATGTAGAAATTTTCTTACAATAGCAGCTCGTCCTGCATAATCACGCACATGTACACAAATAATGGAAATGAACTGTAAACTGATATAACTTACGTGAGGAAGTAGATAAAGGAAATGGTAATCCATCTAAGGAAATGGTAATCCACTAATTTCTTGAGTTCTAGTTTTGATTTGGCCTTTAATTAGGTAGATAGAAACATAACAATTTTTAGTAAATACCATATATTTTTATCTAGAACGTCAAATGAATTATAAAATCTGTAAGATTTGATAATAAAATGAACAAGGTGGAGATGATTTAAAAAAATAATAATGGGATCGTTATTTTTTTTCATTGTTAACTTACATTAGATGGCCATTCATTTACACTACTCCCACCCACTCATACACCCAATAAAAAAACACACACACAAACTAAACGGGAGTTAGAGCGTTCCTCTATTTTAAATTAGTTGGAGTGAAAGTCAAAACCTCACAATCTCTCAAAACTTTTTTCAATTGAATCATGTTATGTTCATCTCCATTTCTTTAGATTCACGCATAACAAAAATCATGGATTGTAAGGCTGATATGTCATCAATTAGTGGGCGCAAAATGTTGTGTACTTGAAAAATTGTGAATATTATACCTGCTTGATCAAAGAATAAATCTTATTATATTCTTGTGATTTTCGATATGTGTAAACCTAAAGTGATGAAGATCAACATAATAGGTTCCTATGGAAGAAAAAAAGGGTTGAAATATTAGTTTTTAACCATCCCTCTAGTTAATTTTGGTTAGAGAAGCACTCTAGTTAAATAAGCCATCATCTCAGATAAGTTATGTAAGTCAGTGATAAAAAAATAGTAATAGGAGAAATCTCATTATTTTTTTCCAAAATAAAATTTTGGATTATAATATGTATAGTCTTAACTTTTTACAATTAAATTTAATAGATTTTGGAGTTCATCTGTCATTCTATCAAGTGTATATAAGATGTTTTCACCGAAAACTGTTAATTTTTGTGTCTAATTGATGGAAGACCAAATCAAAACAAAAATCCAAGAAATTAGATATGAGTGAGTTCTAAGGGGTTGAATTCATAATAAAAAAATAATTTAAAAAAATTATTGGAGATAGTAGAAATGGATTGCAGTTTAGGTAACTAAAGTGATGCGGCGGCTCATTTCCATTATTTTGTATGTGTGTTTCCATTATTTTGTATGTGTGTGTGTGTGAGAGAGAGAGAGAGAGATGGAGAGAGAGAGAGAGAGATTGAAATGAGTCGTCGCCTCACATAAGTTACTTGAGTTGTAGTTCATTTCCGCTATTTCTAATAATTTTTTTTTTAAAAAATTATTATGAAATTATAATCTCGATCCCTTGGGTTCACTCATACCCAATTTCATGAGTTTTAGTTTTGACTCAGTCTTCTATCAAGTAAATATAAAATTAATGATTTTTAGTAAATATAATATTTTATATCCACTTGATAAAAGAACAAATGATCTTCAAAACTAATGAAATTTGATTCTAAAGTAGGTAAGAAAGTAGAGATCATGATCCAAAAAATAATTTTAAAAAAATAATAGGGTATCACTTTTTTACTGCTAACTCACGTAACTTATGTGAGCTTCCAACTCATATATAGTAATACACACATTGACGCAGGACGTAAGCATTTAGGGTTTGTGGTGGAGAAATTGGGGAAAAACTTAAGCTTTTGGGGATAAATTAGGATTTGGACTTCACACTGATGTGATAAATTACTGCAAGCGCACAGTATCGTTGTAACGCTGTACATGTCGTCCCACGAAGATCTAGGGTGTTTTTGCGATTCTTACTTTTTCCTCAGTCTAACGGACTAACCAAAGATTTTAGTTGAAGTCGGATTAATCTAAATAGCCTATCTAGAATCCACTAGATTCCAACCATGTTCTTATTTCTATTATTTTCTTCTATCATAAATATTTGATCTTTTTAGTTTAATCTTTACGTCAAGTGCCCTAAGTATGAGCTATCAAGTTGTGTGCAAATATAACTCATCAAAAATACTACTTTTCATAAAGACAAACTAAATCTTTAGATAGTTCGATGAAAAAGATAAAATCAACAACCACAAACCCTAACTAAGCATAAGCTATCAAGAATCCTAATTCAAGTATAACATATCAAAGTCTTAATTTTCGAGTTCTTGTATTTTAATCTTTTTATAGAAAAATCATATCTTTATTAATTTTATTTAAGAAGAAAATATTAGAAACCAATTATATGGTGGATCTTACCTTCATCTACATCCTAGAGCTAAACTAATTAGCTACTCATATTTTTAATAAACAAAATCAAATTTTTATTCATGAAAGCAAATAAAATCTAATGTAAAAAGCGAATAAATCTATATTAGAAAGTAATTAAATCTATGTAGAAAGCAAATAAAGAATTAAAAGCAATGGCTTACCTCTGGAGCACGGTATTGTGGCTGCCACCCCTTCAGCAAAACCCTAATTTTATTAATAAAAAGTATATCTAAAATTACACCTAAAAAGCTCTTCCCAATTTACAAGAATTCATGGGGTATTTATAACCCAAATACAATCCTACTTCTACTCAAACTCAATACAAAAGATATGATCCTAATCCAACACAAACTAATCTCAAGATATATAATTTTAATCCAATCCATAGGTATTAGAAACCAATGGTTGAGATTAGATGGCATAAAATACTAATTTTCGGGTTCAAAATCTGAAATTAAGTTCAGTGCACCCGTAACCTGCTGGATTGGATTTTCCACTCTGCAGTACTTCGGTAAAATGGCCATAAGTTTTACATCCTAATCGGATTGATCTTTTCTTAGACTCGTTTCGAAGATAATTTCGAGCTCTACAAATGTTTCCTACATGAAATTTTCCAGTTTAAACTTTATCTTGGATGAATATGCTCTTGAATATACTACTGCTGCACTTGAGTTTCTGTCTTCACCATGATTGACTCTTTTTGCTCGTATTCTTAACAAATTTGCTTTATCTTCTTCTCTTCCATACAAATCCTTTGTTACCTATAAAAACACATTAAATATACCCGAGTAGCAATTATTTATACACAAAAATAGATAAAATATGGGAGGAAAAATACAATATATGATTCTCATCACACCCCACACCTATCTTTTGCTAGTCTTCGAGCAAAACTTAACCCTAAAAAGAAAAATAAAAATCCTAACTTACTTTCGCAGGAATCGCGATTGTACTTAGCACGTGCAACAAGCCTTTAAACCCCTAAGTTATCCTAGTGGACGAGTGTTGTCTCGTGAGGGTTTGCAGTGAATATACCCACAAAATTCAAGAAGAAAATAGATTAAGGAATATAGAAAAGAAAAATAAGGATAACCAAAAATCAAGAAAAATAGAAATTTTATACAAAGGAAAGAAAAATCTTTTTTTTTATGATATTTTCTTCAATTAATCTCACTAATATACAAACTCAAGAACGCATTTAGATTATCAATTTTCAAATCGAGCGTCATATCAGATACACTTATCATTTTAATAAAAAATTTAAATCTTATCTTTCAATACCCACTAACAGATAATCTATTGGCTCCTATACATCTACGTGCACGTGTGATAGTCTGCTTTGGTTTTGGACTCCAACTCTAACTCATGATTCATCTCCTCTCTCATAACAAATTTTTTTCTTTTTTTTTCTTTTTTTTAATTTTTTTTAAAGAATATTTCACATTTCATGCGAATATTCACGCTTGCTTAGGCACAACATACCCGATTACTCGGTTCATACTTTTTTTTTTTTTTAGAATATTTCACTTTTCATGCGAATATTCAGGCTTACTTAGGCACAAAGTACCAGATTACTCAGATCATACTCTTTTTTTTTCACTCTTGAGTTTATTGCCTTAATACCTGGTGCACCCCTTTATTTTATCACTCTCAAGGCTTTTGCCTTAGACTCACCACATTATTTTATTCTCACTTTTTTTTTGTTTAGAGAGGGAAGACTTACTCAATCGTTATCATTTTTGTTCTTAACCTAATAAACTATTGTGAAGTAAAAAAATAGATGTATACTTGCCTCAAAACTACTATTAGTGGTATTTATTTTTCGGATTTTAATTTTTTTCATAAAATTCAAAGTGTATCGTCCAATCTACTCTCCTATCCAATTTCAAATCTAAATTTGTTCCTTTATCTGTAATTAGTTTGATCTATTGATGAAAATATATAATTTTTTTAATTTTTTTTTAGTTAGTTACCCTAAAAACTACCTAAAGTGTAAAATAAATAAACCCAAAATAAAAAAAATAAAATCCTAAAAAATAAAAATAAAATCCTAAAAATCCTAAAATAAATAAATAAATAAAAATCTCCTAATCCACTCCCCCACACCTAAACTTGTGTATGCTCTCATGCACAAACAAAGGGTGGTAAAATAAATAAGAAAACTATTACACAAATACAAATAATGAGAGTCGTAAAAAGTTACGATCTCAATATCCTCACCCTATTAACGCATGTAAAGCGGTTACGACCTTTCGATCGCTTCCTACTTTCATAGTGTGTGCGTTTTAAACGTGAAGTGGGTGCATTAATTATTATATCTCATCATCCTCCTACAAGTCACGAGATTACCTGCCTGCTTTTATGTCGTCCTCGCTTTTTCTTTGTCCACATATAAGTATTAACAATTGAGTTAAAGAATTCTTTATTATAAACCTCCCAATCATCGTTAGTAACAAGCATATATGTAGAAATATCATGGGTGAGAAGAGTGCTATATGATCAAGTGAACGTGGTGGTGTCTCTTCTAACTCATGAAGTAATGCGAGCTCCTCTGCAAACAAATCCTCAAAAGTTTGCTCATAAACTAATGGCATATTTTCACAAGTATTATCACATATAAAATTAGTATGTGTCAATTCTTCTAATAGTATGAGCTCATCTTTGAATATTTGATCAAATGAGGGTTCATTATTAGTGTAAGAAGTCGAATGAGAGTGCAAACAGTGAATCATGTTGACCTCAATGAGGGAGCTTGTTGCGTGCTCATCCATATTAAATATGTTCAATGCCACAGTCATATACCCAAACGATAACTTCATGAGGCCACTCCTACAATCAATTAATGCATTTGATGTTGCAAGGAATGGTCTACCCAAGATAACAGGAATTTAATTCCGTGGATTGGAGATTGGCTCAGTTTCTAAGACTATGAAGTCTACAAGAAAGATAAACTCGCCAACCTTAATGAGCACATCTTCAACCATACCAAGTGGTCTCTTAATTAAACGATCAGCTAGCTGTAATGTGACCTTGGTAAGTTGAAGTTTTCCTAACCCCAGTTGCTGATAAACAGTGTAAGGAAGCAAGTTGAGACTTGCTCATAAATCAAGCAACGCCCTATCAAATGTAGTGTTCCCAATGGTGCATGAGATTGTAGGGGAAGCTGGATCTTTGTACTTGATAGGTAAGGAGTTAGAGAGGATATATGATATATTTGTAGTAAGAAAAACTTTCTCAGGAACGTTTCTTGCTCGTTTATTAGTGCACAAATCCTTGAGGAACTTAGCATAAGTAGGAACCTGTTGTATAATGCCAAGGAGTGGAATATTAACCTTCACCTGCTGAAATATTTCAAAAATCTTTTCTACTTGCGGTGAAGGCTTCCTAAGTCGATTTGGATATGGTGCTTTCGGCTCAGGAACAGGTTCTTCCAAATGAGTACGTGACGGTGATGGAGGTGATGGAGATGGTTGTGGAGAAAGGGGTGGAAGAGGTGATGTAACCTGCGAGATAGTAGGAGTGGGATTAGGGGGCATGGCTACACTATTGTCCACTTGCTTGCCAGATCTAAGCGTGTGAATGGCATTGAATTGGTGGACATGCGACTGATTGGAGTTTGAGGAACTGGCATTAGGGTTCGTTATTGGTTGACTTGGAAAGGTACCCTGGCCACGTTCACTCATTTGACTCGCTAATTGTCCAACCTGCTGCTCTACATTCTTAATAGATTAAGAGTTCACGAGCAGTTGCTGACCTGTATTTTGAATAAAATCAGCTGACACTTTCATAAGATTTTGCATGTGTGTGTCAAGGTTGGACATATGCGTGTCAAACTTGGAATGAGACTTGAGAAGATTTTCAACGTTCTTCTCAAGTGACTGGAGTCGCTTTTCTTGATCAATATTAGACCCCTGTTGTGGATGTGAGTGGTTTTGTGCAGGTGGTCTATTCTGCTTGTTCCCATAATTTGAAACATTTGGGTGTTGATAAGTACCCACATTTGGTCTTGGGAACTGACCATTAGCTGGAGGTTGCATGTTAGGGTTAGGGGCCCCCTGATATTGCCCTTGACCCCATGATAGATTTGGATGGTTTCTCCAACCAGGATTGTATGTAGGAGCGTAAGGATTGTTCATGGGTTGTTGATATAAGGCGTTAGCCTGCTCAAGTGTGGGACCCATGTAATTCATTAATAATGGACACTCCTCCATAACATGATTCAGAGTTCCGCAATTAAAGCATGTGAGAACTTGAATTTGATTTACCTGACCTACCGGTGGAGCACTAGGAGTCTCTAATGCCTCAATTCTTCTCATAAGGGCTGCAATCTTAGCTTCGACAGCTATAGAGCTGTCGATACTATGGATCCCACCCTTATACGCAGAAGTTGATGCACTGGGCTTCTCAGTGGGACTCTCCCACTGCATAGTCTTCCACGATAGGTCCTCAAGAAAGTCCTATGCTTCATCCTCATTCTTTCTCATGAACTCCCCCTGACACATGGACTCAAGAAGAGTTTTGGATGTGTAATCGAGTCCTTCGTACACGATTTGACACAACCGCCACTTTTCTATCGCGTGGTGGGAGCACTGAGCTAATAAGTCCTTGAACCGTTCCAAATATTTTCAGAAGGGTTCTCCCGGCACTTGACGGAATTGATTAATTTGATTTCGTATTCTTGCCGTCTTATGCGTGGGATAATACTTCTTAAGAAACACTGTAACGAATTCATCCCAAGTAGTGATTGAATCAGTAGGCATACTGTACAACCACTTCTTGGTATTATCCTTAAGTACAAAAGGGATGAAGTGGAGCTTAATTGCGTCATTCGATAAGTGTTGCAGTTTAATCATTACGCATACTTCCTGAAATTCACTGATAAAGAGATATGCATCTTCTGAATCAGAACCAGTGAATTTAGGAAGAATACTAATGTACTGCGGCTTCAACTCATAGTGATTACCCGCTGCGTGTGGAAGCTTAATGCATGATGGAAGTGATGTGCGCAACGGGTAACATCGATCCTGAAGGATCGGGATCGGCTGGTCCATCTTGGCTCCCATGAACAAATCTGATCTCACAAGTCGACCAAATTGATCACGTGTCCAATGTGGCATGAACCAGCGATCGTGAGTGTGTGCGTGAAATTTCTAAACTAATGCAAGAAGTGGGGTGTAGTGAAGAGATAAAACGGTGAAATAGATATGATCAAATAAAAATGTGATTCCTACTGTTTCAAATTTTTTTTTTTTAGAATTTTTTTACAAAACCAGGGAACCAAAATATAGAACTGGAGAAAATTAAAGACTCGAATTTACCTTTATGGCCGCTAAATAGCGGTTTTGGCCGCTAAATAGCGGCCAAACCAGAGAGTCTGACTCTCTGGTTTCTGGTACGTAGATCTGAGGCTTCTTCGATCCTTTTTGTCTTTCTGTATCTGCAATTTTATATTCCGTACACACTCAACACACACTGTTAACCCGTAAAACGTTAGAAAAGCAAGAAAAACACCGTCGATCCCCGGCAACGGTGCCAAAAACTTGATGTGATAAATTACTGCAAGCGCACAGTATCGTTGTAGCGCTGTACAGGTCATCCCACAGAGATCTAGGGTGCTTTTGCGATTCTTACTTTTTTCTCAGCCTAACGGACTAACAAAAGATTTTAGTTGAAGTCGGATTAATCTAAATAGCTTATGATCTAGAATCTACTAGTTTCCAACCATGTTCTTATTTCTATTATTTTCTTCTATCATAAAAATTTGATCTTTTTAGTTCAATCTTTACTTCAAATGCCCTAAGTATGAGCTATCAAGTTGTGTGCAAATATAACTCATCAAAAATACTACTTTTCATAAAGACAATCTAAATCTTTAGATAGTTCGATGAAAAAGATAAAATCAACAACCCCAAATCCTAACTCAGCATAGACTATCAAGAAACCTAATTCAAGTATAACCTATTAAAGTCTTAATTTTCGAGTTCTTGTATTTTAATCTTTTTATAGAAAAATCATATCTTTATTAATTTTATTTAAGAAGAAAAATATTGGAAAGCAATTACATGGTGGATCTTAGCTTCATCTACATCCTAGAGCTAAACTAATTAGCTACTCATATTTTTAATAAACAAAATCAAATTTTTATTAATGAAAGCAAATAAAATCTAATCTAGAAAGCGAATAAATCTATACTAGAAAGCAATTAAATCTATGTAGAAAGCAAATAAAGAATTAAAAGCGATGGCTTACCTCTGGAGTACGGTATTGTGGCCGCCACCCCTTCAGCAAAACCCTAATTTTATTAATAAAAAGTATATCTAAAATTACACCTAAAAAGCTCTCCCCAATTTACAAGAATTCATGGGGTATTTATAACTCAAATACAATCCTACTTCTACTCAAACTCAATACAAAAAATATGATCCTAATCCAACACAAACTAATCTCAAGATATATAATTTTAATCCAATCCATAGGTATTAGAAACCAATGGTTGAGATTGGATGGCATAAAATACTAATTTTCGGGTCCAAAATCTGAAATTAAGTTCAGTGCCCCCGTAACCCGCTGGATTGGATTTTCCACTCTGCAGTACTTCGGTAAAATAGCCATAAGTTTTGCATCCGAACTCGGATTGATCTGTTCTTAGACTCGTTTCGAAGATAATTTCGAGCTCTACAAATGTTTTCTACATGAAATTTTCCAGTTAAACTTTATCTTGGCCGAATATGCTCTTGAATCTGCTACTGCTACACTTGAGTTTCTGTCTTCACCATGATTGACTCTTTTTGCTCGTATTCTTAACAAATTTACTTTAGCTTCTTCTCTTCCATACAAATCTTTTATTACCTATAAAAACACATTAAATATACCTGAGTAGCAATGATTTATACACAAAAATAGATAAAATATGGGAGAAAAAATACAATATATGATTCTCATCACACGCCTAGGGGAATCACACTCCCACTCTCTCACGAATCACTCGAAAAAAGATTTAATAAAACAAATCACATGCTCTCAAAAGAAATCATATTCACACTATTATCAAATTAGAGTTTTACAGACCATATATATAGAAAATTTTAAAGTAACAAAATAATATCAAATCTATCCAAATCTCTAATCAAATCCTAATTAAATAACTAATTTAATCCCTATCAATTCTCCCCCGCTTGGAAACATTCACTACTGGTGAATGGCGGATGGAAGAAAGTCAAACACATCGGGTGAAGACAAATAAAATATCCTATAAACCTTTCCACCATATCAAATATGTGTAAATCAGACATATTCAGAATCAAATATCAGCTTTCTTGCTTTCCCATGGCGGTGGAACTCGTGGATGTGGATGAAGTGGAGTGAGTGAAAAATCTGATGCTGCGAAGAACGTCGAGCATAAAGTATGAGCTCGATGATCATCTGGAGTAGAGCACCAAGGCATATGTGAAATGATAACAACAGAACGAATATCAGGGGCTAGTGTAATATCCGACTCCGAAAGAAGTATAACAAACTCCCACAAAAAGCTGAAAGGGTTCGTACACTAGGTGTGAAGAGCCTCTACATTCCCAAAAAGGAACCTCGTAGGTGGAATCCTAATCAGCACGGATCTAATTAGAAATATATGCACTCTAGCAAGTATATCTGCAATAAACTTGTAAGCATCATTACTAAATATAATTTACCTACGGATATTCACATGCAAACAATGCAAAAGGAGTGTAAGTGAATTTATAGGTGGATAAGACTTGTCAACTATAGAACTAGAGTCTATAAGAAATATGAATCTAGACTCGATAGACTCATAATTTTTATGCACAAAATGGAGCAATTTATCACCTCGTATTAGCGTTATTAACCCATTTTTTTTATTTTCAGATGGACTCTTGGGTGGAGAAGGAGTCAATACAATTTTCTTTCCATTAAACATAAATGTATCGGTGTTAAACTTTCCATAATTCTTAACATCTCTGTCAAATAATCAGGGTCTAGCGAGCAAAATATGTGTAGTATCCATGTGTAAAACATCACACCAAATATGATTATTATAACTCGAAAATTAAATAGGCACAAGACAAAACTGAGTAATAGTATGAAAACTTTTATCAACCCAAGTGACATTGTACGGTTGAGCATGTGATTTAACTTTGAGGCCCATCCTATCAAAAACCGATTTAGAAATGATATTGACATAACTACCTCCATCTATCATGACTTTATAACTCTTATCGTTGTGTATAACGTATGTGTGAAATACATTAGACCTACGCCAATTCTTATTTCTCGATATAGACTTATAGTATGCAAGCACCTAATAATGTGTAAAGGTGTATTTATTAGGTCATTTTCAACATCACTAAAATTTTCTTGAGCTTCATAAATTTATTTTTCAGTCTCACTATCATCTTTATTATGAATCTCATCTATTAACAAATTTCTTGTAGGAATTGATAAGTAAAGTGACTAAAAGCATGACATTTGAAGTATTCAGTTTATTTCATAGCTGGTTTTGATGACTCACTAGTGACGAATTTACCTTTTGTATCCTTAGGAACAATATTTGTACTTGTAGCATTAGCGTCGGATTGTCACTTGGGATACTCCGTAGTTCTAAAAGTGGACATTTTGTCAGAAGGTGTGTGCAAATATGTCTCATAGTTGAGTGCGCATTGAAATGCATCCTCAACAAATCTAAAAAATGTGTAAGCACTTCACGCCTGAACTCGGGTTTAAGTCCAGTCCGAAATCGAGAAAGAGTTAGATGACTGTTTTCTTGAATATTACATTACACTAAGAGCTCATCGAATTTATGTATGTATTCAGTCACACTCATTTTTTCTTGTTTTAGATTAGACAGTTGGTCGAGAAGATGATCCTTAAAAGTTGGAGAAAAATATTTCTTTCTAAATTTTTCTTTCATTTCAAACCATGTTTCAATTAGTTCTTGTCGCTTTCTTACTAACCATCTCTCAATTGACATCTAATATATTTTAGCTAACCCTTGTAACTTTAATTTAGCGAAATAGACTCTTCGGGCTTCTGACATTCCATACGATTCAAAACGATGGTCCATATCTGCTAACCAGTCATAAAAATGTTAGGGTCATAAGTGTCATCAAAGAGGGACATCTACTTTGATTTTACGTGTGATATCATCGTATGAATGTTCATCCTCAAAATTATTATCTCTTCCAATATTATGATGCCTTCCTTTTCTACTCTCATTCATTTGATTATTTTCAGTAGTTTTTTATTCATTGACTTGCGTTTCTAAATTATCTAAACGTGTATTGATTACATTTAAACCGATTTGAAGTTTTTTATTAATGTTTATTATTTTATTTAATTTATTCAAAACTTTAGTAAGATCCATGATTTCTCTAAAATTTTTGCTACTACGAAGCATGCAATAATTATCTATATGCAGTTGTAATAAATCACACAGATGAATATGCAAAATCGTAGACACAAAACTAAATGCGTGACTATATGATCAAAATAAAATACCCTAACAGCTGAAAGTTGTTATTTGTAGAAAATGCAATTCCTATTATGTAATATAATGCAACACACAAATAAATCTCGTGGCAAACTATAAGTAATAATTAAAATTTCAAGTTTATGCAAATAATAAGAATGGAGTGCAAAATATTACTGACTGAATCGACAGTGTGATTAGAAGTTATCTCGATGTAGGCAATAACACTTAGGCACGAATTCTTCGAGGATTGTTGGGAATTATGCACAAACTCTAGAGTAGAAATCTCACAAGATTATAATTATCAGGCTCGAACTGGGCTCGAATCAGGCTCAAGATAGCTTCAAATACCCAAAAATCCTTAACGGGTCTGGAAAGCTTTTGCGGGTCCCAATTTGAATTGAACCCAAAATCAGATCTTGGTCGAATTTGTTTTGCAGAAACCCAAAATAGCACAGTGACGAGGATCTTGTTTGATCGGTGAAGGCTTCGAACAGAGGGCAGGTTGCTGAGGCTGCAGGCAGTCACTGGAATAGGCGACGGTGGAGGTGGCTACAGTGATGATCCGAAGTGAGGAAGAGGAGAGGTAGGCGGCAGCTGGATCTTCAGGTGATGTTGTCGCGGGTTGTTGCTGTTGGGGAGGATGAGATCAGAAGAGTCCGCGAGGTTGCTTGTTGAATGGAAAAGTTTGGCAGCAATGAAGATCTGATGGCAGAGTGATTGATGGAGCGACGAAGCCAGAAGGATCTTGGAATTGTTGGTTTGGGTCAAAGGGTGCTCGCGAGGGGGTGAGGGAAGAAGGTGGTTGTGGAGATGTCTTCAGGAGGAGATGATGACAAAGGGGCTGGAGGTTGAATAGGGGTTAGATTTTGGGTGCTGCTGTTGCGGAGAAAGAGGGAAATTTTTGGTTTTTTTTTGTGTGCTAGTGGTTTTTTTTTTGTGTGCTAGTGGTTTGTTTTTTGATGAAGAGGCAACGTGGGAAAGGAGGAAGGGAGAAGCGCTGCTACTGCAGGGAGAAGAAGGGAATTTTTTTTGTTTCTCTCTCTCTCTTCTAATCTGACTTTTTTTGCTCTTTTTTTTTTCAGATATGATCTACTATCAGATTTTTTTAAAGTTTTTTTGATTTTTTTCTCTCAAATCTAAAAAGAAAATTAAAAAAAAAAGATGGAAATATAAGAAAATAGAGATGGATTTGGACTCTAATACCTTAAGATGTCGATCTTGAGCTCTGATACCAATTTGACGTAGGACGAAAGCGATTTAGGCTTTGTGGTGGAGAAATTATGGAAGAACTTAGGGTTTTTGGGATAAATTAGGGTTTGAACTTCACGCCCACTCTCTCATGAATCACTCGAGAAAAGATTTGATAAAGCAAATCACATGCCCTCAAAAGAAATCATATTTCACTCTATTACCAAATTAAGATTTTACAGACCATATATATAGAAAATTCTAAAACAACAAAATAATAATAAATCTATCCAAATTTCTAATCAAATCTAATCAAATAACTAATTTAATCTCTATCACACACACACATACATACATATATGTAGACACGTATACACACACACATAAATTTAAATATGTGGGAAATAGTATACTTAAGATATCTCTATAGAGAGTTGCTTATGAAGATGCCCTGAATATTAACATAGAGGATCTATATGGATGATTCATATCGTTAATTGTGATCTACACGTTATAAAATGGTGACATATAAGAAATCATGTATTTTTGATAAAAAATTTTACTGTATATTTGATATGTACAAAATGAACAATTTTCAACAATGGAACAAATGCAATCTCTTGATTAATAATGAAAAAGTGTCTAAATCATATCATTTTTTATATGTCATATCATTTGAGTATGAATATTATAGATAACAGTGCGCATATTTAATATAAACTTTCTATATTGAGATTTAGGAGCGACTTTATAGCCAACTTCTTAGAATGATATCTTAGGTATATCATTTCTGTATATGCATATATAAATATATACATCACATGTAAGAATAATGGAAATAAACTGGCAACTCACGTGAGTTACTTAAACTGTAGTTTATTACTATTATCTATAATATTTTTAGTAAAAATATTTTTTTCTTCAATCTCTACGTCCATTCATATCTTATTTGGTGGATTTTTGTTTTAATTGTGCCTTCTTGCTAATAAACTATTCAATTTTGCTAATAAAGTTTTCGGGTCGCGTCGGTCAGTTCGGGTCAAAATCAGACCCGATAGTTCTAGTTGATTATCCACATATTGCATATCGCTTGTACGCTCAGGTTGTCTTCCAAAGCCACCGCCACCTTTTCCTCAGCCCAAAAAAAAAAAAAAAAGAAAGAAAAAAAAAATTAATCTGAAACTAGGTTTCAGGTTTAGTCCCCGAAATCATCGAACCCAAAATCAATGGAGCTCGAGGTCAGAGTCATGGGAGGAATCCAGAGCTGGGAGGAATCGAGGTACCAATCGCTCGACTAAACTGTCAAAATTCAAATTTCATTAGATTTTGAGGTTGGATTTGCCTGATCGCAGCAGAGTGACAGTGAAGGCGGCGGGAAGTATTCCGAAGGTGACAGAGTCCAACATTGAGGATGACTGAGAGGCTCGGAGGCCATTTTGGAACGGGTAACTTTTTCGAGAATTATTATAATTTTTATAGGCTAGAACTGCGAGGTAGCTGCTACAGTAGCATTTCAGGTTTTAAATATTGACTGATACTGATATATATCTTGATAAATGTATCCAGCCAAGATTGTTTCATTGAAGTCTTGGGAATGAGCTTGCCTATATTTTTCTTCTTATGGATTTAGGTAATTTTTTTTTTTAAAATATGGTTATGACTGGCCCTGTTGGCTTTATGGGCTCAGCTACTGTAAGAATTGTTCCCACAGATGTTGATGGTTCATTTTAATTTTTCTATGGCATGCTATATTAGCGCAATCGAAGAGCTCCTGCACTAGAAAATGAGTTTATTTTGATATTTTCCCATACCTTCTGGAGTGTTGGTTTCGGCATGAAAAGAGATATCTATCTGGTGTGCAGGATGCATGTCTTTGATGGCCGTTGGGGAAATAGTTAATTAGAAAAGAGGGGTTCCTTGCTGCAATTTTCCCATTTGGTTAGGGTTTGGCAATTACGTTACCGGTTGTGTCCGTTCCAATTAGGTCATTTGGGCACAATCATCAGATAACTTTACGGGCATAGTTTGGGGGTGCTGGTGTCAGCAGTTTTGAAACTGTGCTTCAAAAAACCTTAAGGGGATCATCCTCTCCACCTGCTTTTGAGCTGTGCTTTATCTTTTGTTTTACTTGCATCAGCTTACAGTCCCTCTTTAGAACTGTCGTTTGCTTCCCTTTGATACAACAATGAAAACTTGTTTTTCTTGCCATTCAATGCGTTTGTGCTTTGTTTCCAGCTCCTGAGCAGAGCCATCGCCTGTATAGTTTGTGCTTTGTTTCCAGCTCCTGGGAGGAGCCCTCGCCTGTGTAGGCTGCTGTGTGGAGACTAGGGATGATAATGGATGCATTCACAGGTCAATTTTTGGCCCTCTTTATACAGAATTTTGAATTAGAAAAATAAATTTTTTATTTTTAATTCAAAATTTTGTATATGACAGACCAAAAATTGACCCGTAAACGTATCCATTACCATCCCTGGTCGAGACTAAATTTTATTGGATTTTTTTTGTTGATGTATTTGGATTTTCTGTTTATGGGAATAATAATGCATTTATTTTTATGCTTTAGACTTTTTTTTTTTTTAACATCCTGTCTATTGAGTTATCGAAAAGGAGACATCCTGCCTGCAATTTTCATATCCAGGTCACTGATGAAAATTATGAATACAAAGAAAAGGGTGGGTACACGATCGCTGGCATTGAGTTGATCATTTAGAACATTCGTACCTCCTGTAAACGGTGATCCCTTTGTAAAACCCTGCTTCAGCCCACAGCGGTCGCCATGCTGCTGAATCTGCCTCATGCTTACCTACTGATAAAACTTCATCAAACCTTGACACCACCTCATAGACATATTCTGCACCTACATAAACACTTCTTACTTTTAGTTGTTTATTCACTGATTACCAGCTTACTACTTGTCTTTTAGTTCATTTTGGTTGCTGCTCTAAGTATTCTGTGAAATATTAATGCCTACTTACATGTTACCTAGAATTTTCAGTGACCCCCTTGCTCAGCGTGGGGATATTTTACTGGTTCTATGTGGAATATGTTTTTTTTACTGGGATCCATCTCTCTACTGTGCAACTCTGTTGTTTGTATATACATTGCAGCTTTCTCTTGTACTTAATCTACTATTGGTGCTTCACTAGGACTGGATTTTGGTTCAGTTCCATCATTCATGCGAAGCAAATTGAGTTCTGCCTTGTATGAGAAAGGCAAGCCTGCTTCCTTGTTGATGATGTCTACTTAGGGGAATTTCTAGATGGGCACAGCTTTTTTTCTAGTGAGCCCACTTTTCCTAGTGAGCACACCCTCTTTTAAAAAGAGAGGGTTTTTCCTAGTGAGCACACCAATATCCCTAAACTATCCTCCTCTCTCTCTCCGATTGATTTCTTCTTCTTTTTCTTCTTCATCGTCTTCTTCTTCTTCTTCTTCGTTTAGGACAGCACACCAAAATTGAAGAACGAAGAATGAGGAAAATGGAAATAGACCTTTGGATGAGAGAGAGAAGGGCGCGAGGGATGAAATGGGTGAGGAGAGAAGGATCACAAAAGTTTCATATCTTCAACTCCACAAATCGCCATGGCTTTTTTCTCTATTTCCTTTTTTTATTTTTATTTTTTCTCTCAATTTCACTCTCTCTCTATTTTTGAGAAAAAACAAGAATTTTTAGATGCTCCCCGACGACATTGCCGCCCCGCCTCCCCCCTCTCCCCTTTTTACTCCCTCTCCCTGATCAAACCCAGCCATCCGGAACTGTTAGCCATGATGGATTAGCCTGATCCGGGCTAACCAGCCCAGATCAAGTCCATCCATCCGGACTAACAGTCCCGAATGGCTGGAGGATGAAAGAGGGGTGAAAGAGGGACAGTTTTGACCAAGAATTTTAATGGCGAAATAGTAAATAAAGAGAAGATCTTAAGTGCGCTTACTAGGAAAAAAAGCTATGCCCATCTAGAAACTCCCCTACTTAGTGAAGATATTCTAATGTATCATGCAATTCTGTTCCAGTTTATTCAGATGATGAGCTCTTTCAAAAGCCATAAATGGAGCAAGAAGTATTCTTTAAATGTGTATTCCCTTTACTAATTTCCATGGTAAAACAGTTTTGTTCAACCTAGAATTTGTTGATGTAGGTAAAAAATGAAAAATCAAGCTTTGATTGGACCCCATTTTCAAAATTACAGTAAGAGGTTAAAATGTAAGACTGGCACAGATTATTAGGTTGCTATTATGTAATGGATGATCCACCAAAAAAAATATAAAACATATTATCATACGCCCCAATTGAAGGACATTCCGACACACATTGATGCCGAAATTTATTATAAAATAAGAAACTTTCCCACGTGTACGCACACACTAAATGGGTCTTAACCTTCCAATACAAATATGGAATGTGATATGGCCTCCTTTGGTTTTAATAATATTGCCTACTGGATATGCAGGAAATTTTTGTTGATGGGACTATTCACACAACTGTTAGCTGATTTTATCTTCTCTCATCGCTTGCAAAGAACTCATGGTCCCCTAATTGGGTAAGGCAAGATTGTCACAAGCAATGCATGACTTTGTTCCTGTTGCTATGTGTGGTACTAAGGCTGCTTCTAAAGGGGTGCATAGGGGATGGGAGGATGTTGGGATTCTTGGTGACATTTTAGTGTTATTCAAGAGGTCAGTGCAACCCAATTTCTCTTATGCACAATGTCTTTCACTTATACACTGTGTTAACATTTGCTCTTGTCCTTGAGTTGGCAAATGATTGAATTGCTTCAAGATTTCTAAGTTTTTTTCCTGCTCCCCAATGAGGTTAAGATCAAATGTTCTATTAGATGGACCTCCTGGCTGTGGAAGAACTCATATTGTAGGGTGTTCTCTAGCATATCTATCTGTTGAGGGATCTGAGCTTTTGAATGTATGTATTGGTGCTTCTGAGCAAGCTTATGTTACCTGCCTTCTTTATAAAGTAGAACCTATATGGGTAAAACATTTACAATATAAATATTGGTAATAGGGAAAAATTTGCATGTGTCAAGGACTTCTAAAGCTCTTGTTATATAAACTTCCATCTTAAGAGCTGACCCATTTTTTGGTGTGCATGACCATGTGTCATCACCAATTGGAGACCATTTTCTTGTTGATTCGTTTGAGCTTCCTAAAGCTCGACATCCTAGTTAGTATCATCTTGATGTCTGTTCCCTCGTGTTGACCATGGTATATAATCAACAGTAAACTTTATCATTCATAATTGAAGGATGTAATGCTTACAAGAATGGAGTAAACATCCAGAGATTTGAAACCATATATGTTCAGTATTAAAGCTGATAAATAAGTGTTTAGAAATATAGCACCGAGCTACCAGAATGTCCATATAAAGAAAACCTATAACATGAAAGAATTGATCACCACTAAAAATAAGACAAAACATATAAGCTATTTCACGAGAAGTTAGACAAGGTATGAAACATGAAAGAAAACATAATGTATGAATCATGAATAAATAAAATAGACTTGAAGAAGCTTATGAAGGAAAGGAATAAAGAACGGAAGTGAAGATGAGCGATATGAATAAACACGTAGCAAACAACATAAATAAATGTGGGAACAATCAACTAGGTACATATATATAATAGAAACTTTGACATGTATATACACTCACTGAATAGGGATAACCTTGAACTTTCATAACTATAGGTGTTCTATAGTCCGTTCTTATTTTGACATATTTTTACACATATTTAGTATATTTCTAGTGCAACTTCCAAGCCATTTATTAATATATGAAAATTTGCAACATGTATACAATCACTAAATGGGCTTAATCCTCATCTTTCATAACTATAGGAGTTCAATATAGCATTTTAAAAAAAAATTTATGCATATTTAGCAAATTTATTGCATAACTTCCTATCCATTTATTAATAAAATATAAAATTTACCATGTTTCTGCACTCACTAAATGGAATCAATCTATAGTTTTCATAACTACAAGTGTCCTACATTGCCATTTTTCTTATTGTGACATATTTTTACATGTATCTAGCAAATTTTTAGCATAACTTTTAGACCAGCCTTTAATAAAATATGAAACTTCACCACATCTGGACACTCACGAAATGGGGTTTAATCCTCAATTTTGATAATCATAGGAGTCTTATGGATCATTTTTCTTATTTCAACATATTTTTATCTGTATTTAGTGAACTTCTAGTATAACTTTGAAACCATATGTTAATAGAATATGAAACTGTTCGACGTGTATACACTCATGGAGTAGAGTTTAGCCTTCCATTTTCATAACCATAAGAGTCCTGTAGGTCAGTTCTCTTATTTTAACATATTTGTACATGTATCTAGCAAATTTCTAGTGGAACTTTCAAAACATCTATTTAAAAACTATGATAGTTTGTCACATATATATATTCACTAAAATTGGTTTAACCCTCATTTCTCATAACCATAAGAGTTATTTTGGCATGTTTTTAGATGTATTAGTGAATTTCTAGCCTAACTATCAAACAATTTATTAATAGAATATTGAACTTTACCACGTGTATATACTCACTAAATGGGCTCAACCCTCATTTTTATAATCATATGAGTCCTATATTCGGTTTTTTCTTACATTTGCATATTTTCACTCGTATTTAGTGAATTTCTAACATAACCTTCAAACCATCAATCAATAGCTAAAGAAATTTTATCACATGTATACTCTCACTAAATGAGATTTAACCCTCATTTTTATATCCATAAGTCTTATAGGTCGCTTTCTTATTTTGGCATGTTTTTACATGTTTTTAGTGCATCTTTAGCGTAACTTCGAAACCATCCATTAATCATCTATGAAATTTATCACATATATACACCCATTGATGGGGTTTAACCCCATATTTTCATAACATGTGACGAACTTTCATATTCTATTCATGGATGGTTTATAAGTTACCCTGGAAATTTGCTAAATATGTGCAAAAATATACCAAAATAAGGAAAGAGGTTAGGTCGTTTTTCTTTTTTGTCATATTTTTACATGTATTTAGCGAGTTTCCAGCTTAACTTGGAAACTATCTATTAAAAACATATGAAAGTTTGCCGCATGTATATACTCCATGAGCCTTAACACACAAGTTTTATAATCGTAGAAGTCATATATGCCTTTTATCTTATTTTGACATATTTTAAATGTATGTAGCAAATTTCTATTATAACTTTGTAACCTTCCATTACTGATTTTACGATAGTTTTTGCCCTCATGTATACACACATTAAATGAAATCTCACTCCCAATTTTTATAACTATGAGAATTCTATGGACTGCTTTTCCTTTTTGGCATATTTTAACACGTATTTAGCGACTTTCTAGCATAATTTCCAAACCATTCTTTAAAAAATATAAAACTTCGCACATGTATAAACCCACTAAATTGATTTAACGCTCAATTTTTATAACAGTATGAGTCATATAGGTCTATTTTCTTATTTTGGCATATTTTTACATGTTTTAATTTATTTTTAGCCTAACTTCCAAACTATTTATTAATAGTCTATGAAAATTTTCCATATGTATAGATTTAAGAAATGGGGCTTAACCCTCTGTTTTCTTAACCATAGGAGTCACGTAGGCCATTTTTCTTATTTTGACATATTCGAACACGTATTTAACGAATTTCTAACATAACTTCCAAACAATTCATGATTAGAATAAGAAACTTTGCATCTTATATACACTCACTAAGTGGAGTTTAACTCTCAATTTTCATACTCGTTGGAGTCTTATAGATCACACTTTTTTTATTTTGGCATATTTTTATATGTATTAATGAATTACTAGCATAACTTCCAAACCATCCATTAATAATCTGATGTTACCAATTGTAGACATTTTCAGTTTATGCAGTATATTTGGTAATGCACTTGTTTTTTCTTTTGTAATTTCTTTTGTAATTTCTTTTGTTAAGCATAAAAATGTCTTGGTATAACTTAAGGGAGTTCTTGCATGCAGGTTTTCTGTACTTCTATTCCCATTCTCTGGGAAGCTGTTGAACACTTTCAATCTTCTTCATTCAGAGCATGTGCTTATTTACAGTCCTCCTGAAGGGAACTATGTCCTTAATCTCACTCTACAGTTATACATTTAATTTTTATAAGCTTTGTGTTGCAAATCAGTTTACATCTCTATTCGTAACCTTCCTATTTTAGTCAAATGCTGCCTGTTGGCTGTGCTCACATTGTGCTTTATGAACTTTGCTACATTTAGAACGATTATGCAAGATTTACTTATAAATGGTTCAAGAGAATTAACAAGCCCCTTGAAGTTGTGCATGGAGATGTTCTCACGAGTGCATACTTATTTAACAGTGGAACCACCTATTGCTTATTAAGATTATTTTGTCAAAACTGGTTTTCAAACTTATTTAAACAGTGGAACTACCTATTAATAGCTTCTTAAGATTGTTTTGTCAAAACTGGTTTTTTACTCCAATTATGATTCAATTTACTACAAGCGTCCTCTACCGAAGAAATCATTAGCATCGGTATTGACATTCTTATTACCTGTCTTGCACAGGTTATAGTAACATGATTCTGAAATCAAAATGTTGATGCAAAGAAATTTTATTTCATTCAATTTCATCATTCTCTCTAACTCTGAATCTTTATCAGCCATAATAGAATCATTGCCAATTTACAGAGACATGGGGACATCTGTGAATTCTGTGTTTTGTTCCCTATATAACAAATCTCATGCATTCCACCAAGAGCTGTCATTGTAGATTTCTTTTTGGTATTACTCAACTTAACGTGCATCACTTACCATCTATGTACAATGAATAGTGTGACATCTGTGATAAGGTTAATTATTTTTTTATTGATTGTGTCCTCTTATCTTCACATATTTTTCGGTTGTAATTCATTTTGCCCTAGTTGGTCTTATATGCTGCCTCAGAGATGAAGCAGCTTCCTGTGGCAAAAAGCTCATCTCCTCTGGAGTTTTTCATAATCTTTTTTTTTTTTTTAAGCAAAAAACGGGGGGTGGAAGCCCTCCGCGTTCCATTAACAAGTAAATAATAGAACTACAATAACATTTTAAAAGAAGCACAAAAAAAAACATCACGCTAGCTAGGAAAAAAGTAAACAAAGAGTATATAAAGTTTTGCTATGCCACCAAGTAAGGCAACAAAGTACATCAGTCCACCAAAAACTTCAAAAAAGTCTTCAAAGGGATCTCCAAATGCATACTTATCACGTCTAGGCCGTAGAAAGAAGATTGTTGCTGTCCTCATCACCAGATGTCCCACCTGATATCTGAATCCGCTCCTCATACGAAGGTATATCTGTCCAAAGAAAAGTATCCTGAATAACCATACGAATACAAGTATGTAATGGGCGTGCAGTAGAAGTAAAGATTCTACTATTTCTTTTTCTCCACACATTCCAACATAAAACTGCTACTAAGGTTCTAGCCATATGTGAAGATTTGCCTCTAACACATAATTTGTCTTCAAAACTATTACATACCCCTGTGTTAATACTAATTCCAAACTTACTGGCACACTTCACCCACAGTTCATGGGTAAAAGGACAATTCAACAAAAGGTGGTCGGTAGACTCGTCGTCCTTATTACAAAGAATACAAAAGTTTGGTCTTACCCACTCTCTTTTCTGTAAGGCTGGCCAGGTTAGCAAGGCTTTTTTAATAGCCAGCCAGAGAAATACCCTAATTTTGGGTGGATAGACAATCTTCCAAATCCAAGTAGAACTATTTAGAACAATTCCACTATCCATAAAATGTTTGTATGTACATTTAACAGAAAAAATCCCATCTTTGCTCCATCTCTAGGGTTGATCATCCACCGTTAGAGTAGGCATGAAATTACTAAGAAGGGACCGCAACTCTCGACATTGGGATTTTTCAGTGGTAGACCATAAAATGTTTTTCATAATCTTTGTGAAGCATTAATTGTTTCTCCTTGGTTGCTTGAGCTTACTTGCATTGATAAAAAATGTGGTTTCCCTGTATGTCTATTCTAGGTGATACAGCTTCTTTTTGTCATCTGGACTAAGAATTTGCATCAGTGCTGCCTGTAAAATCTTGGTCAAACTTTAGAAACATATTACTTATATTAAGTCAAAAATCATATACTGTACATGTTATTTATATTACAAAACAAAAATTAGATTATAGATCGCCATTTTTCTTATCTCAAAGTCTCTCCAACAGACCACTACGCGATGGAATCTGTTAGGTTTTTGCCAAACAAGTACAAATTGAACAAGGTTTGGTCATTCAATGAGAATACCCAAAAGATTTTTTAAGAGTATTTGATCTCCGAGCTCGTTAGGCTGCCCAAATCTATTCCATTTTATGACTTCCCGCAAGTCTTTTTCTGCACTTTTTGTGTTCAGATCATTTCCAGCTCTCCTTGACTTGGAGGCCTACTCCCTCAAGTAAAATGACATTTACATACATTAAAACAAATAAATATAGTTATTTGTATAAGAAAATATAATAGCCTATTGCATATTTCATGTGTATATTCACATCGATTCATTGGGATAGAAATGGGCGTGTCTACAAGCCAATTTTTGACTCGTTCTATTCTAAATTTGAATTGAAAATTAATTTTTATTTTTCAAATTCAAAATTTTGAATATGATGGACAAAAAATTGACCTGTGGGTGTGGGTGTGCCAATTCCCATCCTTATCAATTTATCACATAAAACTAGTAAAACCTATACTACTTATAAAAGTGGCAGTTTGAAGATTCCAAAATGATTCGTCTATCCATTTTGTCTAATTTAAAATTAGTTTATTGTCACAAGAAACTCTAGGAATGGATTCCTACTATGGGGTTATTGTATTCGAGGAAATCTCTCTCAATTGGTTGTCTGCACCAATGCGCGGGCAGATTTCTAAGGTCAGTGAGTATGTGCATCAAATGGAACATGTCAATTTATTTCTTGCTTATTTGTATATTTATTATGTTTATATCCAAGTTAGGGATCTAATTCTCAATGATTCTCCAACTTTATTTATGATTTATATTTTCTTACAGCTTTAGAACCTAGAATTTCTTTTTTTCTCCCAACAACTTCTTTATAACTTTAAAAAAGCTTTGATATTTATTTCTATATACAATGTAGTCTTCAACTGCAAAGGTTTTTTTTTTTTTTCCCCCCATGAGGTGAATGAATAGGTAGGATGATTAAGATATTACTCTTTGAGTAAGTGATATTGGTTAGAATCCTACTATGCATAATAGGTACCAAGTCTACTCAAGGAGATTCTTCGTATAATGGCCGAGAAGTAGGGTCAATCCTTGGTTTGTCCTATTCAAATTTTTGAATAGAAAATGCAAATTCTATTTTTTTTAATTGAAAATTTTGAATAGGGTGGACTAAGAACTTACCGTTGAATCTGTCCGTTCTTGTCCATACGTAGAAGTGCCACATACACCAAGAGATTATTTATGTTCAATCTAAAGACCCTTTCTCCTGCTACACAATGACTCAACTAAAATGTACATAAGTTACTAATCAGCAGAGAAAACCTCTGTATTCCTACATACCATATTTTGTATAGGGTATCAGTCGAATCAGCCGGGTAACGACTGCTAATGGGACCCAAATCACATCTGATCTGATGAATATTCAGGTCAGCCAGGTTAATCCGATTTCAACCAATACCAACCAGGATTGACCCGAACCAGAAAGTACAGTTTGGGTTCAGATCAACCAGGCTAGGTGCATCCTTGTGCCTGATGCCTTTTCCTTTGCTTCTACTGTGCTTTGTTAGGTAAATGCAGTCTTTATACACCTCTCCAATAATGCTTTTATCTAGACTGGTTTGGTGCCCACCACTGGCTTAGATCTGAATATCTGTGGTGTGTTTGCTCATGAGATAGTCCAGCCACACCAGTGCAGTGCCATGTCAAGATCACATGATATAAAGATATCTGTAGCATACTGCCAAAGATTTATGAAAGCTACCCCTTCAACTCCAATAAAATGTATTGTATAATCGTTCACTGAGCCACTCAAACCATTCTCATCTTCTTCTCTCTTTGCATGCTGATTGATTATTTCACAGCTTCTTTTTGGGCATCTTGGAAGATTTTGAAGGATATTCTTTTGTGCGGCTCCTTTTACCTATCAATTTGGCCTTGGTTTTTCTTTTTAAATTGCAATTTGGCGTTTTGTTATCCAATTGAGAATTACTTTGCGAGGCTTTTGTAGCATTTGGTGCCGGCTTAATGCTGCTTGAGCTGTGGCCAAACAGAAATTAGGTAATGCCATCCAAGCAGAGGACTGAAAGGATAAAAAAAGACAACCACCAAGGCCTCTCCTAGTCCAGTTGGCATCGCGCAATTGGCTGGGCGGAGCTTTCCCGTCTCGATTCGCCACATGTCAGCTGCCAGGCCATTGCATGCTCAAGAGATGGCACCATCATGTGCTTGTTAAACTAAACAGGTAGATAAAGATAAGCCTTTCTGTAATCCAAACTTAATTCTTAAGCTTAGTTAATAATATGCATATATATTATTGGGGAGATATAACTTTTTTCCCTCCTCTTGTTGTTTAGCATGATATTTTAGTGAAGTTGTTGCCACTTGTAACTAGGGATGGTAATGGACGCATTTATAGACTAATTTTTTGTACAAAATTTTGAATTAAAAATAAAAAAATTTTAATTCAAAATTTTGTATAGTACGAACCAAAATTTGATCCGTGAACGCATTCATTATCATCTCTACTTGTAACTGAACCATTTGACTGAAAATATGGGTTATGTCTTTCTCTTGGAGCACCACTTGCCACAGAGCTACGGGTATCAGCAGCTTAGACAGTTGAATTGGATACTATGAGTCGTCGTCATACTCATCTTTTTCTGGTGTCCCCACTGTATCCAAGGGGCCATTTACAGGCAGCCAACCTTTGCCCTTTTAGCAAGGAGATGTTGCGTCTTCACAAAATTCTCTCACATGTATGAATATACCTTACGAACAGTGATATGACTTCTGATACCAAACAGTGCAGTAGTATGCACTATTAGAGAAATAATACTTGAATAATACGGACTAAGAACAGACCCTTGGATCCATCCATACTCTTCTCTACCGTTAAAATATCCATAAATAGACAAGTTTGTGTTCTGCTAGTCATTTTTATTGGACATGTATTTGAATATTGAAATGACTTCTAACTTTTTTCCTTATTAATTGTTTGGTTATCCACTAATATTTTAGACTTTAAACCTTATCAGCACAAATAAAATATCTTATCAATTCTTCTCAAGTTTCACCAATTTTATGGTTATAAAGTATTTCTTCATCTTGTTGGTTTATCTAATGACACACCCAGCAAATAAACAAGTAAAACTCTCCTCTAGTCCCCTTTATTGAGAGGGGGCGTGATGAGATTTTCATATCCATCTCAGATTCATGGTGATTAAGTAGACATGACCAGTCTAAGAAAACAATTTGAACATTTATGATTCATAATTTTGTTTCCCAAAACAGATCTCTTAAACTAAGGGGTTAAACTCCATTAATTTAATCCTCTTGTTTGTGTTTCAATCTTTTGCTTGGCAAGTTGGAGGTGCACGCTACCACCTTTTAATAAAGGATCTCTGTCATGTTGAGGCTTATTGACCTTTTAATGGCTTCATAAACAAGCTGTTGGTTCTTGCTGGTGGCTAAAGAAAAGCAAAGAAAAGCACTGTGGATAGATTGGCCATACTGATGGAATTAGTAGTAGTATATATAGATTTTAATTTTCCTCATACTTGTCTTTTTACAGATATTTATATTTATTTGTTTGAATAGTTAATGATTTTCTTCCCATAAGGGGTTATCTAATTCTGTAGAATTTTGAAACGCTCTTCTAGATTAGTATTTCTAGTAGTTAAATATATTTGTTAGTAGAAAGTGAGAATTTTGAGGGCATTTTAAAAATTCTAGACATAGAATTTATATTGATTCAGCTGATCTTTTGGATGGAAAGAGCCCTCCATTGCGTCAAAAGAAAGTATGTACTTTATGCTGAAAATGTAAAACTAAAACATTTTCAAACTAAAAAGTTTAAAAAAAATAAAACTCAATATTCTATATATATATAAATTATCTCCAAAGCAAAAAACTGATATATAACTCAATAAATTTTTTGAATTTTTTTGACTGTTGCGAAAAAAAATATATATACGTGTAAGTCAAAATGGTGAGCTTCAAATTCAAATTTCCTGGTCCACAAACTGATTCAGTCAAGCTATGTACCTTTATATGTGACCTCACTTTGATTGACAACTAACCTCTCATTAACCTTATCTGGTCCTTGGCATGTATGCTACTCTAATTACTCTAATTTCCTCAGCTTAGCATGATGAATAGAATACTGTATGTTAATTCTGTTCTTCCAACTAAATTAAATAAAAATAAAAATTTTGTCGGAGTTCCACTCCCCAAACCTGGCATGGACTCCACATGGGTTTGTGCCTGGTCAACATGTGAGTCAGCCACCACAGTCACAGTGCGAAGTCCGATATAGCTGCAAGGCCTGGGCAGTTCACAGGCTGCAGAGAGATAGAGAGAGCAGTCGTGAATTTTGAAATGCCAATAATGCCTTTGGATTCGTCTTTACTATTGTTCAGGGCTCTTCTCTCCATCCATTTATCAAGCTTGTCTTGTTCTGGTCTCATTGGAGATATGAGAGCTCCTTTATTTCTTGCGAGATTGTAAAACGAGCCCAGCTTAGGCTACAGTAAACTTTCACATAAAACAAAGGCCAAGACAAAGGGAGAGTTCATTATTCATTCATTAGCCCATCCAATGCACTGTTTTAAATTGTAGATGAGTATTATTATTTAGGTTTGCCAATTCATTTACAGATCAAACCCGCGCATTAAGATTCCTTTGTAGCCTCGTCTCTCTCCCTCTGGTCTCTCAAACTCTTTGGTTTTGCTGCAATTTTAGGTTTTTTTATGGTTTATTCATGATCTCTTTGGCTTCTTCCATTTGGAGAGTGTGTGCTGTGTGTGTCTCCGAGCCTTGGGTCTTGCTCCTTTTGATGCCTGCCCCTTTTTGCATTCACTTTTCAATGTTTTGAAGTTTTGAATGCTACTGCTCTTTGTGGAGGCATGGGCATTTGATGGTCTGAGTGAGTTCTCTTCCATTTTTGAAAGTATTTTGTCTTAGTTTCTTGAATGGATAAGGACTAGTAGCTAGATTGTTTGTGATTATTATCCATTTACATTGTTAAGTCCCAAAAAAAAAAAAAAAAATATTGCTCTCATGGATGTTGCCGATGAAAATGGCAGCAGCCCAAAGTCCCTGACCATCAAAATAGCTGAAACTTCATATGAAAATGGCTGTATATCTCCTTCAATCTCAATCTCCCCCAATTTGAACTCACCGTCGCCCCCATCCTCTGCCTTCGTCTCCGCATTGCAGTCCCCTTACATCTCCCCGAGAGCCATCGACCCGCCACCACCAGTAACAACCGACACCACCACCACCGCAACCACCACAAGCCCATCGCCAGTCTCATACTCCGATGACATCCCGAGCACCTCATACACTCCCCCGTCGGAGCGATACGATTTCTCCACCGACCCGGGCGAGCAGAAGCCCAGCTTCTCCGACGCCGGCCCTCGCATTTCCTTCTCCTTCCCTATCCCACGCGTCTCCTTCACAAAAGCACCCATCTCGCCGTCCTCAAACGCGAAGTTCCGCAGCTGCGACGTCTACATTGGGTACCACGGCCAGAACCTCAACCTCATCAGGTTCTGCAAGTGGCTCAAGTCCGAGCTCGAGCTGCAGGGCATAGCGAGCTTTGCGGCCGACCGGGCCAAGTACTCCAATGCCCACAGCCATGAGATCGCCGACCGGATCATCTGCTCCACGAGCTTCGGCGTCGTCGTGGTGACTCCGTCCGCGCTCTTGAATGCCTCCAGCGTGGAGGAGATCAGGTTCTTTACTCAGAAGAGGAATCTCGTGCCGGTGCTGTTCGACACCGAGCATTCGGAGATTGCGAGGATGGTTGAAGAGAGGGTGGACGATAAGGAGAGCCGTGAGGCGTTCGAAGGGCTGACGAAGCTGTTGGGGGAGCTCAAGCTCGAAGCAAACGATAGCAACTGGAGGAGCTGCGTGTCGAGGGCTGTGAGGATCTTGCAGGCGAAGCTGGGGCGGAAGAGCATTGGCGAGAGGGAGAGTGAGGAGTTTGAGGAGCTCCCTTTCCCTCCAAACAAACACTTTGTGGGCAGAGAGAAGGGGTTGACGGAGATTGAGGCGGCGTTCTTCGGGTGCAGCGAGGGGCCGGAGATCGAGTGCCCGAAGCCCGTGCCGCCGAATGGCTGTTCGAACGGGTCTTCCGACGGCGGTTTTGCCGACGAGGAGAGTGATACGATCAGGAGTAGCGTCAGTTCAAGGAAATGTAAGGAGCCTACTCTGGAGGCTTGGATTGATCCTGTGATCGAGTTGAAAGGGAGAGGCTTGCAGAGGCAGCGGTCGAAGCATAAGAAAGCTCGGGGCGGCAACAGAAGCTATGGGAGCACCAGCGTCGTCTGCATCAATGGGATCGCAGGCATTGGGAAGACAGAACTCGCTATGGAGTTTGCGTGCCGGTACTCTCAGAGGTACAAGAAGGTGCTGTGGGCTGGTGGCGAGGCGAGATACTTCCGGCAGAACTTGTTGAATGTCTCCATGGTCTTGGGATTGGATGTGAGCGCCGAGGCTGAGAAGGAGAGGGGGCAGATTCGGAGCTTCGAGGAGCAGGAGCTGGACGCGTTCCAGAGGGTGAAGAGGGAGCTGTTCCGAGATGTTCCCTACTTGCTGGTCGTCGACAATCTTGAAACAGAGAAGGATCTCCATGATCTGATCCCAAAGAATACTGGAGCTACGCATGTCATTGTCACCACTCGGCTTCCGAAGGTGACGAACTTGGAGCCTGTCCAGCTCCCACCGCTGTCTTCAGCCGATTCGCTTATTCTCATCAGAGGAAAGAGGAGGAAGGAGTACCCGGCTGATGAACTGGAGATCCTTAGGAAGTTTGATGAGAGACTGGGGCGACTGAGCTTCGGTTTGTGGGTGGTCGGTTCCTTGCTGTCCGAGTTGTTTATATCTCCATCTTCCTTGTTCGAAGCCATCGAGAAGATTTCGTTGAACGACAGTTTGATCTCAGACGACGGGTTCAGCCGGAACAACCCTTTCTTGATGAAGGTGCTCGTGTTCTGTTTCGCTGTTTTGGACCGGGCTAAAGAAAGGAGCGGGCTCGCTTCACGAATGGCGCTTGTTGGTGCGTGGTTTGCCCCCGCACCCATTTCGTCGACTCTGTTAGCCACCGCTGCAGACAAGCTCCCGGCGAGAGGAAATAGCCTCCCTCAATGGGGGAAATACTGCTGTTTAGCTCCTCAATCTCGAAGGAATGAAGAGGATTCTGCTCTCATGCTGGTGAAACTAGGGTTGGCGAAGAGAACAAGAAGGCAGCCTGGATGCTGGATCCAATTCCATCCAATCACCCAAATGTTCGCCAGGCGGCGGGGCGGCCTGCCTCCGGCCAAGGCCACCGTGCAGGCGATGAGAAGGGTCGGCAATGCCGGTCTGAATTCAGACCACCTATGGGCGTCGGCATTCCTAGTCTTCGGATTCAAGTCTGAACCGCCTCTAGTACAGCTCAAGGCGGTTGACATGGTCCTCTTCATCAAACAGACTGCACTCCCGTTGGCCGTCCGGTCATTCATGACATTCTCAAGGTGCAATTCCGCGCTGGAGCTGCTGAAAGTGTGTACGAACGTGCTGGAGGAGGTGGAGAAATCATTTGTGTCCCAGATACAGGACTGGAACCGCGGCCCGTCGAGCTGGATGAAGAAGCTGCAGGCGGGGCAGCGTGTGGACGAGTACGTGTGGCAGGACGTGACGCTGCTGAAGGCCACATTGCTGGAGACGAGAGCAAAGCTGCTGCTGAGAGGAGGGCATTTTGATAGCGGGGAGGAGCTGTGCAGGACTTGCATTAGCATTAGGACGGTGATGCTTGGCCATAACCATGCGCAGACCTTGGCTGCTCAGGAGACGCTGGCCAAGTTGGTTAGGCAAAGGAGTAAGATATGATGAGATGGGGTTGTATGTATGTAGTTTCGCTAGCTGCTGCTTTCTGGATTAACTAGATCAAATTTGTTTTGGGGATGTTGCTCAGCTTGTTTTTCTTCTCGTATGATACGCTTCTAAAGACTCGAGCTTATCGTCCATTTCCCAAGGGGAATTTCCAAATGCGCACCACATTCTACTAGTGAGCACCACATACTATACAGTAAGGTGATTTACAACGTAGGGGAAAATGGTGCTCACTAGTAAATATGGCGCGCATTTAGAATTTCCCTTCCCCAAGTCCATAATGAGGATGGTATCGGGCGGACCCGAGGTTCACTCGGATCTGAGGTAGACTGGCATGTGCGAATCTACCCGATACCAGTAGGCGAGTAGCATGAGAAAATACGACACAGAGATAGAGATAAAGAGAAGGGTTTCAATCGAGACGAGTTCAGGCCTACGTCCTGAAGGGAAATACGTCGTTTGGCAAGTATTTTATTATGGATGAATTACAAACACTTGGTCTCTCTTGCATCTCGAGATTACTAGTTATGGATCCCTCTCCGATTGGACTAGATCCCCGTTTCGGAGTATATGATCATCGGAAATAGTAAAATATCGTCCCCATCCCACATAAGAATGAGCTATTTATAGCGGCCGAGATTCCTCTTGTGAGTTGACGTCTATCAAAACCTATAATTACGTGCTGTCTGATAGAGAGATAAGGTGTTGCATTATTGATACCAATTTTCTAGTGAATTTTCATAGGCGGAGAAGTCAGATCAAGGATGATCTTTAGTAGAGCCTACAGAATCGTCTGCTATCAGCTCTGTTCACATTATACGGCTATATGAAATGAGTGTTGCAGATTGATATATACTCATGACTTTACACGGAGAAATCATACTCATTAAATTCGTGTCTGCAAGTTAACAGTTGTTTTGCAAGTAGTTTGATTTCGTTGAAATGTTTCATTCGCATTCTCCAGCTTAGACGTTTGTGGTGTAGTTTTTGAAAGATTATGCAAGTGCTGCCTAGCATTTTTGGATGCTTACGGCGGTTCGAACATTTATCTTTAGACGATATAGGATCTGATAGGAAACATCGGTCTACTATATATCCCCATCTCGGCACGCTACGAGATCTCAAGCATCAAATACACAAGGTAAACACAATTGCAAGAAGAACATCAAGAAAATTACGTAGTTTGGTCAATTAAATTCGAAATACATTAACAAATAATAAAACGAGAATTTTCATTATGATAGATAATATAACGGTTTACAAAATAGAATATTAAGACATTAAAAAATAATGATTGAAGATTCTATATTGACTGATTGGAAAATTTTAAATGTACCCATCAATTTTCTAACTACCCTATCAAAATTTTTTTACATATTTGTCATTACAATTTATTAACGAATTTATTCTTATTTTGTTCAATTTTATTACAAGTTTATCTTCTTTTTTTATTTTTACTTCTCTCATACTTCTTCTTAATTTATCTTATATTAAAACTCAAAATAATTCTCAATATTTCAAAAATAGAAAGAATTCAAAGCGTAATAATTCCCAATGCTCTATCCTAAAAAGAATTCAAACATAATAATTTTCAATATTCAAAAATATAAAGAATTCAAATTCTAATAATTCTCAGTACTCCAAAAATAGAAATAATTTAGACCTTAACAATTTCATACTCAAAAAATAAAAAAAATTCAAACCCCAATAATTTTTAGGGTTAATTACAAGTAGACCTCCTGTAGTATTAGGGACAAGAGTGCACTTTAGTAAAAAAAAAAAAAAAAAAAAAAAAAAAAATGAAAAGATTTAACACATCAGAGTGTTAAGTGACGCATCCCAATACTATAAGGAGTCTAATTGTAATTAACCCTAATTTTTAATAATAAAAAATAAAACGAATTTAAAAATTTAATTAGAAGTAGTTAAAAGATTTAACACTTTAGAACTTTTTTGAGATGGAGTTAGGATTCTTAGAGAGTATAGGGACGATCGGGCGGCTAGAAAGGAGGCTACCAATGCAATCGGTCGGAGCAGTGATAGAGAAAAAAAAAAAAAAAACGAAAAAATAAACAATATGAGTAACTTAAGAATATAATAGATTGCACTTAGTAAGATGGCTTATTTTTAGATTTTATTGGGATATACTCAGAAAGTGGAGTACTTTGTAAATCGGTGCATTTAAAATTTCCAAGCATTTTTCATGTGAATGCATGCAGCTTCACTTTGATTGGATTGTCGCACTGATTTAATCTGACTAGGGGTGACTAACGGGCCGGGCGGCCCGCCGGGCACGCCCGGCCCGGCACGTGCCGGGCACGTGCCTGGCACGGCCCGCCGCCTCGGCCCGGCCCGTGGCCGGGCGTGCCTTAGGCACGTTAAGGCCCGGCGTGCCGGGCCGTGCCTGGCACGTGCCAGGCACGGGCCGGCACGCTTTTTTTTTTTTTTTTTTTTTTTTGACCATTGGGGAGTTTTTGACCGTTTGGGGGGAATCTGCAATTTGTTTTTTGCAAATAAACCCCCCAACGGCTATTTTTATAGTCGTTGGAGGGTTTTTTGCAAAAAAAATTTGCAGATTTCTCCCCCAACGGTCAAAATAGCCGTTTGGGGGGTGTTTTGTAAATTTTTTTTACAAATTAAAACTTTCTCTTCATCTATAAATACCTCAATATCTCTTCTATTACCACTCATCATTCTTATACACTAAATTCATTCTAAAAAATCTCCTAAAATCTTTATTTCTCAAGAAGTCTCAAGCAAAAGAAGTAGCAAGTTTCAATCAAGTGATCAAGAAGTCTCAAGCAAGCAAGTCTCCCAAAAAAGATCCAAGCAAGTTTTCTCATTGAAGCAAGGTTTTTTTCGCTAATTCGGTTTCCAGCTTCATCTCTCTAACTAGGTATTTATAATTTTAAGTTTTTTTGAGAATTTTAATTAGTTTTTTTGAGATTTTATTAAAATGGATCCACACTCGTCTGGCGCTTCTTGCTCTCAAGCCACGGGTTCTTTTACTCCCTTTTTAACTGATGAAGAATACCAAAATCTATGTCAACCCTTAGAACAACCTCCTCAAGTACCATTTTTTGTATCTCAGGAAGAAACAACTAATACAAGTATACCCGAAACACAAACTACCGCATCTACTAGGGCTGTTAGATCAGACATATGGAAACATTTTGAAAAAATAACAGAAAACAATGTTAGGAAAGCTAAGTGTAAACACTGTCATAAAATTTATTCGTTTCCTGTAGGTAGCGGAACGGGTCATCTTAAAAGACAAGTAGAAAAAAATCACCCACCAAATGTACCACATTAAACACAAATAAGCACATTAGGTGGATCATTAGGTATACGTAAATATGATACAATTAAAACAAGAGAAAATTTAGCAATATTTATAATACATGACGAACAACCATTTACTTTTTTGGAAAATCCAAGATTTGAAAGATTTTGTAAATCAATATTTACTAATGAATTTAAAAAAGTCTCACGTTCAACATGTACATCTGATATGTTCAAACTATATAAAGAGCAGATGGACACTTTAATAGCTATTTTTTCTTCTTTAATTTTTAGAGTTGCAATAACTGCAGATAGTTGGGAAGCTAGAAATATGACTCATTATTTATGCATGACGGCACACTATATAGATCAAGAATGGTGCATACAGAAAACAATAATAGAGTTTAGGGTATTCGAATTTCCTCACAATGCACAAAATTTATCACAAATCATACTAAATGTATTTTCAGCTTTTGGAATAGACAATAAAATATTTACCATTTCTTTGGATAATGCTTCTGAAAATACGGCCGCAATTAGAATTCTTAAAAATTATACAAAACCAATTCTAGATGGAAAATTATTCCACGTTAGGTATATTTGCCACATACTAAACTTATGCGTTCAAGATGGATTAAAAATAGTAAATGATTCACTAATGAAACTTAGGTATACATTACTTTTTATTAAAAATAGTAGGCCAAGAAGACAAATATTTAAACAAATATGTAAAAATATGAAAATATCACCTAGAATTGTACCTATAGATGTTAGAACAAGATGGAATTCTACATATAAAATGTTAAACATAGCTATTGAGTATAAAAATGTAATAAATGCTTTTAATGAAATGGAGACACCAATGTATAGTTTAGATAATAATGAATGGCACCAGTTGCATTGCATTTCTAAGTTTTTAGGCAAATTTGAAGATGCATCTAGAGTACTGTCAGGAAGTTATTACCCAACTACACACATTGCATTATATTATTTAACCGAAATTACTTCGGTTTTTAATGAATGTAGAAACCACTCTATACTTGAAAGTATTGTTCGACCTATAGAAATTAAATTTAATAAATATTTTAAAGATTTTCCATACTTAATATATTTTGCAACTGTTATGGATCCCCGTTGCAAGTTAGATGGACTTGAAATATTAATAGATTTATTTTATACAAATATGTCTTATGAAAATAATGTGAGGGATTTACTTAATGATATTAAAACATATTTAGATATTATGTATAAAACTTATGAAGATATGTATGGTGTGCCAACACAAACTACAAAAGAACCATCTACTAGGAAAATTCGTAATCCAATAATATCATCTCTATTTAACAGAAAAAAACTAAGACAAAGTAATACATATTTTAATGAATTACATTATTATTTAGAGAGAGTTAGCTATGAAGATAACGCATCTCCTGAAAAGTATGAATCCTTTGATATTTTGGCATGGTGGAAATCACAGGAAAAAACATATCCCGTGCTTTCCAACATGGCCCGTGATCTACTAACTCCTCCAGTGTCTACTGTAGCATCGGAGTCTGCTTTTAGCGCAGGTGGTAGAGTGCTCACGTACTTGAGAACCTCAATGGCGTCGGACACATTGGAGATGTGTGTCTGCTTGAAGGATTGGTACGACGCAGAAGACAGAAAACAAGGCTTGACTAATGAAGAAGATGTACTAGAGATCTTAGGTTTACCGGTAGAAAATGAAGATTGATTAAAAGTATTTAAATTTGTAAGGATATTCATGTATTTTCAATTTTTTTTTTTTTAACTTATAAATCTCTTAGAAAATATATTAAGAACAAGTTGAGAGTGACGGATAGGGTCCTCTCCCCTCTCTTCGGGCTTTGTATAATTTCTAAAGAGATTTATAGAGTAATTACATAAATGTAATTTGATTATATATAATATAACAAAGGTTTTTATCATATGATATGATATAACTTTCCCTTCCCCCCCCCCTTTTTTTTTTTTGTTTTTAAAAAAACCGGGCCGGCCCGCCTCGGCCCGGGCACGGCACGGGCCTGCCGTGCCGTGCCGGCGGGCCGAGGCGGGCCGGCCCCATGGCCACCGTGCCGGGCACGGGCCCGGGCCAGGCCTGGCCTATTAGTCTGCTCTAAATCTGACCATATTCCTCGCTTGATCATGAGATTGTTCGTCGCAAAATTCTTATTTCTTTCCATTGAATAACTTATTACAATGAAAGAGAATAAAAGAAAATAAACGAGAGGATTTATAATTTATCGCTCTCTTTTACAATGAATTGTGATTTTTTAATTTATCGCTCTTGTTTGCCCGAAAAATTGAATCTTCCTTTATATGCCAATTTAATTTTGAATTACAGCAATAAAAGAAAAATTACAAAATAGAAAATCGAGATTACAAGAATGGGGATCGATTGATTTCGATTCCCCTTTATTTTTGTGGGTCTGGCAGCGGTGGAGCTTTGTTTCTGTACTCCGTTGACGATTCGATCTCTCTGAATTGAGGAACTCCTCTCTGGATATTTGGACTCTGGAAAATTGGACTCTTCCCGAAAGAATCTCCCCCCAATCCAAAAGTCCAAAAAAAAAAGTCCTCTCTCCCATAAAATTCTTGTATTTTATAAACCGAAGAAGCTCGAAATCCGGCTCAATTCTCTCCTGAAAAAGCGGATCACGGATTATCAGGAAAATAAAATAGGAAATAAAACAACGGGGAAACAATGAAAAACAACCCGCGGGTGGCAACCCGCGGGATCGCCCCCGCGGGTTGCCACCCGCGGGAATCCTCCCGCGGGTGGCAACCCGCGGGAATCCTCCCGCGGGTTGCAACCCGCGGGAATCTTCCCGCGGGGGTTCCCGCGGGTTGCAACCCGCGGGTGCTCCCGCAGGTGGCATCCCGCGGGATGCAACCCGCGGGTGCTCCCGCGGGTTGCAATCCGCGGGTGCAACCCGCGGGTGTGCCCACTTAGCAAAAATAATATTTTTTTTTTTTTTTTTTTTTTTTTTTTTTTTTGGTATCTACATAACCCCCTCCAAAGTTTTCGAAGTTCTATATTGAACCGTACTGAATTTCGAAATACTTTGGATTCTTTAATTTTGGTTATAGACCTTTTAAAAAATTTGGTCGATAGAGATAACTGTTAATATATTTATTTATTCCATAACAAGCAGAGGTATGATTTTAACGTACTCATTAGAGGACAAGCAGAGGTATAATGTTAACGTGCTTATTTTAGGTCAAGCAGAGGTATAATATTAACGTGCTTATTTTAATCCTAACCGTTCAGTGACATCTAGTATGACGAATCAGGAAAAGACAGAGGTGACATTAAACGTGTCTTGGAGTTTAACCTATTCAGAGGATCTGGTCGTGATAGGGTCAAGCTGACTAAACAGAGGTGACGGTTAACGTATTTAGTTTTGGAATCGGACTATCAGAGGTAACTGTTAACTTGATAGGGAGATGATTTTCGTCAGAGGTAATTTTTAACTTAACGATATCAAAAGCACGTTCATCAGAGGTTATAATGTTGGACTTGATGAAGTGTGAATTTTCTTTTCTGTCAGAGGTGAAATCTTAACGTGACAGGGGATTTAATCGGATCTTATCTCATTTGATTTTGAATTATGATGTCAGAGGTATGATTTTAACTTGACTAATATTTTGGAGTGTTGCTTGCTCTGTTAGAGCAAAATGACAAGAAAAGTTTTGCTGTCAGAGGTGAAATCTTAACGTGACAGGAGATTTATCTGATTAGGATTTTTAGCAAACCCCCAGCTATCAACGGGTTTGATTTGCCTTTACCAACTACCGTTTGAGTCGGGCTAGCCATGCTATTCCCCTCAGCATGGTGAGTTGTCAAGGATTTCGTTTGGGTTTAAATACCAAACTTTTCCTCTTTCCTTTGCCTTAGCAGCTTAGGGCAGTGATGTATTCTTATATTCGGATAAGAATACTGTTGTGACAGATTTGTCGTGGGATTTTTAGCAAACCCCCAGCTATCAACGGGTTTGATTTTGCCTTTACCAACTACCGTTTGAGTTGGGCTAGCCATGCTATTATCCTCAGCATAGTGAGTTGTCGAGGATTTCATTTGGGCTTAAATGCCAAACTTTTCCTCTTCCCTTTGCCTTAGCGGCGTTGGGTGATTCATGCTTTTTACCCCCAGCATAGTGGGGTTGGCGAGAAATTTATTCTCTTCCCGTAGCCTAGTCGGCGTTGGGCGGTTCATACTTATTACCCCCAGTATGATGGGGTTGGCGAGAAATTTATTCTCTTCCCGTAGCCTTGTCGGCGTTGGGCAGTTCATACTTATTACCCCCAGTATGATGGGGTTGGCGAGAAATTTATTCTCTTCCCGTAGCCTTGTCGGCGTTGGGTAATTCATACTTTTTACCCCCAGTATGATGGGGTTGGCGAGAAATTTATTCTCTTCCCGTAGCTTTAGCGGCGTTGGGCAATTCATACTTTTTACCCCCAGTATGATGGGGTTGGCGAGAAATTTATTCTCTCCCCGTAGCCTTGTCGGCGTTGGGTAATTCATACTTTTTACCCCCAGTATGGTGGGGTTGGCGAGAAATTTATTCTCTCCCCGTAACTTTAGCGGCATTGGGCAATTCATACTTTTTACCCCCAGTATGGTGGGGTTGGCGAGAAATTTATTCTCTCCCCGTAGCCTTGTCGGCGTTGGGCGGTTCATGCTTTTTACCCCCAGCATGGTGGGGTTGGCGAGAAATTCATTCTCTCCCCGTAGCCTTATCGGCGTTGGGTAATTCATACTTTTTACCCCCAGTATGGTAGGGTTGGCGAGAAATTTATTCTCTTCCCGTAGCCTTATCGGCGTTGGGCGGTTCATCATTTTTTTATTTTATTTTATTTTATATATACATTTTTATTTCTTTATCTCTTTTTTTTTTTTGTTTGCAATGATGTCCTTTTTTTTTTTTAGGTGATGACGCCTAACATTTTATTTTTTTATTATTTATTTATTTATTTTGGTAAGCGATGAGGCCTTGCAAATATATTTTTATTTATTATTATTTTTTTGTTTATTTTTATTTATTTACTTTTTTTTGTTTATATTTTTATATATTTTTTAATATTTTTTTATTTATTTATTTTAATTAATTTTTTTTTATTTTATTTATTTATTTTTTTGGCATCCGCGGGTGCATCCGTTGGATACAACCCATGGGTAGAGCACTCATACTGCATGTTTTTTTTTTCCTTTTTTTTTTAATATTTATTATTTTTTTAACTTTGTCAATTTTTTGTGGGCGATAACACCCTTTCCTTTTTTTTTTTTTATTAATATTATTTTTATTCTTTATTTTTTTTTTTTTGTGCGGGAGAGAGGGAGAAAAGTGCGGGTGACCCAGATGGGTCCCACCCATCTGTGGGTTGCGTCCCGCGCCCGCGCTTCCATCTGCGGGTTGTGTCCCGCGCTTCCATATGTGGGTTGCGTCCATGTGGGTCCCAAAATTCCATCTGCGGGTTGCATCCCGCGCTTCCATATGCGGGTTGCGTCTACGCGGGTCCCAAGATTCCATCTGCGGGTTGCATCCCGCGCTTCCATATGCGGGTTGCGTCCACGCGGGTCCCAAGATTCTATCTGCGGGTTGCATCCCGTGCTTCCATATGCAGGTTGCGTCCATGTGGGTCCCAAGATTCCATCTGCGGGTTGCAAGATTCCATCTGCGGGTTGCATCCTGGAGTTGTATCCAGTCTTGTCAAATTTTTTTTTTTTTTTTTTTTTTTTTTTTTGACAGACGATGACGTCTTGTCATTTTTTTTTTTGGGCGATGACGCCTCAATTTTTTTTTTTTTTTTTTTTTTTTTTTTTTTTGGGCGATGACGCCTCATAATTTTTTTTTTTTTTTATGGGCGATGACGCCTCATAATTTTTTTTTTTTTTTTGACAGACGATGACGTCTTGTCAATTTTGGTGGGCGATGACGCCTCACATTTATTTATCGTTACCCGGCGATGACGCCTAGGCTCCGAAAAAAAAAAATTTAAAGATTGGATTGCGCCGCCCAAACTCCCACTGTGGTCGCCAATTCTTGTTTGCCCGAAAAATTGAATCTTCCTTTATATGCCAATTTAATTTTGAATTACAGCAATAAAAGAAAAATTACAAAATAGAAAATCGAGATTACAAGAATGGGGATCGATTGATTTCGATTCCCCTTTATTTTTGTGGGTCTGGCAGCGGTGGAGCTTTGTTTATGTACTCCGTTGACGATCCGATCTCTCTGAATTGAGGAACTCCTCTCTGGATATTTGGACTCTGGAAAATTGGACTCTTCCCGAAAGAATCTCCCCCCAATCCAAAAGTCCAAAAAAAAAAGTCCTCTCTCCCATAAAATTCTTGTATTTTATAAACCGAAGAAGCTCGAAATCCGGCTCAATTCTCTCCTGAAAAAGCGGATCACGGATTATCAGGAAAATAAAATAGGAAATAAAACAACGGGGAAACAACGAAAAACAACCCGCGGGTGGCAACCCGCGGGATCGCCCCCGCGGGTTGCCACCCGCGGGAATCCTCCCGCGGGGGTTCCCGCGGGTTGCAACCCGCGGGTGCTCCCGCAGGTGGCATCCCGCGGGATGCAACCCGCGGGTGCTCCCGCGGGTTGCAATCCGCGGGTGCAACCCGCGGGTGTGCCCACTTAGCAAAAATAATTTTTTTTTTTTTTTTTTTTTTTTTTTTTTTTTTTTGGTATCTACAGCTCTCTTTTACAATGAATTGTGGGTTTTATGTGGCGATGAGATCTATCAAGTAGCTCATTTTGACGATCTAACGCGCGGCCCTAACTTCTTTCTCTGTTGTTCTTAATGGATTCAAGACTCTCACGCATAACTTGAATTCTCCAAAATCTCCCCAAAGGGAACCTCAAGAGGGTATTTATAGTCTTGAGTTGATATAAGAGTTTCCAATCACATAGAATTGGAAGCTAGTTGTATTCATCAAGAATTCTAATCAAATATCTTAGTTTTGATTTAAATCTCTTGAATATAAATTCTGACTGGACTCAATTCGGGTATTGGATAAGCCCAAATCTCAATCTCAATCGAATTAGAATTATTAAGAAACTAAACTGCACACACGGAGTTAAAACACTCTGCACGCGGAGTTAAAACACTCTACACACGGAGCTATTGACTTAGCTCCGCGTTTAGTCAAACGCGGAGCTAAATTATAGTCAAACGCGGAGCTACGAAGTTAGCTTCGCGTTCTGCATGGTTATCTCCTTTTTACTGATTTTCTTTAAAAAATTTACCACCAACAGAAATCCGTGGCAGTATACTGTGGGCAATGCAAACTTGGAAATGTGTGACTGTCCATAACTGAAGTAAATTGTGAAACAGCAGTATACTCATTATCTCTTAATTTCCTGAATCGTTTTGACCTGTAAACTTCAGATAAATAGGAAAGAATTTTGAGATAATTTGATGACAGCCTCAGTAATTTTTGTCCATATTTTCGTTCTGCCTGTGCTTCTAACGTGCTGATCTCGATGAAATAGTCAATCAAGCAGTTGCCATATCTAACGCTCAATTCTGAGAGGCAAGGAACCGCCATCTTTCGTGCATCACTTGGATGCTGAACTAGTAATTAAAATGGTAGAGCTCCGGTAAGTGAATTCAAGGCTTTTCAAGCCATCAACTGTGGCATTAACTATATAAACCAAGTCACACTCTGTTCTAATGCAAAATGTAGTCGCAACAACGTATTCCTATGTATTATTCTGTTTCTTTAGCAAGCAATATAGTTTGTATAATGAGTGTTGTAATTGTCAACTCAGTCAGGCATGTAATTGTTTCGATTATGAACAGCGAGTACTGGCTAAAATCCCTACAATTTTTTTTTTTTTGAGTTAAAACGGTGGGAATATGTACCTATGTGCTCCATTAAAGATTTTTAACAGAATGAAAAATACAATTTACATATTACATGTAGTAGGCTGCAATAGGCAAAACAAAATACATGCTTAAAATAGAGCAATATTACATCCTGATAACTAGCCTAGTCCAAAGCACTCATAGTATCATCAAACGAGTTTGCCATCATCATTTGCTAGAGATCCATCACGGATGGGTATGATGTCATAGAGTGGATTGTCTCCCTCTCCGGAGCTGTTTGTCCCGGCATCATCTGAAAGCAAATATATCCTAGCACGAATCCCCGCAAATTTAGCTTGGCAATTAATTAATTTCTTTTTCAAACCATGTTTTTGTTAAGGGCATGTTTTAGGGGAAAATACAAAAAATTTCATATGCTAAGGCTATGTTGGGGAGATTAGTGTTGTGGAGATTAGTTTTGAAAGTGTTTGGGAATGTTTTTAGTAGAACTCCGGAGTGGTTTTTAGTGTTTAAAATTTTTATTCAAACGTGTCCTCTCTTTTCCTAACTTCACTTTCCTCTCATGTACTTTCCTTCCTCGAAACTAAGATATATCTATCTCTTAAATATTTATGAAATCAATAAAAATCCATAAAAATCGAAACTCCCAAGTGTGTGATTGAACACTCCAAAATCTATGATCAGAACGCTCCAAACGCATTCCACCATAACACTCAATCAAAAACACGTACTTCAAAAATATTTGACTTTTTAACATCCAAATATAGCGCAAGTCAATTCTCTCCGTAAAACAAGAGACTCTTATTGAGTAGGGGTATTTACTGGTTTGTCCCTTAAATCTTTATATATTATGATTTTGCCCCCCAAATCTTCAAATTTAGGATTTTGCCCCCCAAATCTCATAAGTTACAACAATTTAGCCCCCCTCTCTAACACAGTTAAATATTTGACCATTTTACCCCTCTTTTCCTCTTCTATTTTCCTCCTCTCTTCTTCTTCTCTCTTCCTCCTCTCTTCATTATTTCTCCTCTCTTCTTCCTCCTCTCTTCCTCATCTCTTCTCCTCTCTTCCCTAACACAGTTAAATACCCCTCTCTAACACAGTTAAATATTTGACCATTTTACCCCTCTTTTCCTCTTCTATTTCCCTCCTCTCTTCTTCTTCTCTCTTCCTCCTCTCTTCATTATTTCTCCTCTCTTCTTCCTCCTCTCTTCCTCCTCTCTTCTCCTCTCTTCCCTAACACAGTTAAATACTGAAAAAAGAGAGTGTACGCCCGAAAATTGAACCTTTGATTCCATTGCAAAATTGATGAATTACAATAGGAATTTAGATTACAAAAATTCCGAAGAATCACAAGAACGGGAATATTGGTGGATTCCCTTTTTTGAGTGGGTACGGGTGGCGGTGGAGTCTTGTTGCTGCCTCCGTTGACTATCCAACTTGGAAGGGGATCTGTGAAGAAAACCTGCTCCTTCTGGTCTCTCTCAACCCTCTGTGAAGAATCGCTCTGCCGGCTCTCCAGAAAAGTCCCTCCCTTTCTCCCGTTAAATTCCTGTATTTTATAAACCGAAGAAGCTCGAAATCCGGCTCAATTCTCTCCTGAAAAAGTGGATCACGGGATATCAGGAAAATAAAATAGGAAATAAAACAACGGAAAACAACGAAAAACAACCCGCGGGTGGCAACCCGCGGGATCGCCCCCGCGGGTTGCCACCCGCGGGAATCCTCCCGCGGGTGGCAACCCGCGGGATCGCCCCCGCGGGTTGCCACCCGCGGGAATCCTCCCGCGGGTGGCAACCCGCGGGGGCTCCCGCGGGTTGCAACCCGCGGGAATCCTCCCGCGGGTTGCTTCCCGCGGGGGTTCTTGCAGGTTGCAACCCGCGGGTGCTCCCGCGGGTTGCAACCCGCGGGTGCTCCCGCGGGTTGCTTCCCGCGGGAGCACCCGCGGGATGCAACCCGCGGGTGCAACCCGCGGGTCCCGCGGGTGCAACCCGCGGGTGTGCCCACTTAGCAAAATTAGGGTTTTTTTTTATTTATTTATTTATTTATTTATTTATTTATTTTTAGTGTCTACATAACCCCCTCCAAAGTTTTTGAAGTTCTCTATTGAACCGTACTGAATTTCGAAATACTTTGGATTTTTTAATTTTGGTTATAGACCTTTTAAAAGATTTGGTCGATAGAGATAACTATTAATATATTTATTTATTCCATAACAAGCAGAGGTATGATTTTAACGTACTCATTAGAGGACAAGCAGAGCTATAATGTTAACGTGCTTATTTTAGGTCAAGCAGAGGTATAATATTAACGTGCTTATTTTAATCCTAATCGTTCAGTGACATCTAGTATGACGAATCAGGAAAAGACAGAGGTGACATTAAACGTGTCTTGGAGCTTAACCTATTCAGAGGATCTGGTCGTGATAGAGACAAGCTGACTAAACAGAGGTGACGGTTAACGTATTTAGTTTTGGAATCGGACTATCAGAGGTAACTGTTAACTTGATAGGGAGATGATTTTCGTCAGAGTTAATTTTCAACTTAACGATATCAAAAGCACGTTCATCAGAGATTGTAATGTTGGACTTGATGAAGTGTGAATTTTTTTTTCTTTTTTTTTTTTTTTTTTTTTTCTGTCAGAGGTGAAATCTTAACGTGACAGGGGATTTAATCGGATCTTATCTCATTTGATTTTGAATTATGATGTCAGGGGTATGATTTTAACTTGACTGATATTTTGGAGTGTCGCTTGCTCTGTTGGAGCAAAATGACAAGAAAAGTTTTGCTGTCAGAGGTAAAATCTTAACGTGACAGGAGATTTATCTGATTAGGATTTTTAGCAAACCCCCAGTTATCAACGGATTTGATTAGTCTTTACCAACTACCGTTTGAGTTGGGCTAGCCATGCTATTCCCCTCAGCATGGTGAGTTGTCAAGGATTTCGTTTGGGCTTAAATGCCAAACTTTTCCTCTTCCCTTTGCCTTAGCAGCTTAGGGCAGTGATGTATTCTTATATTCGGATAAGAATACTTTTGTGACAGATTTGTCGTGGGATTTTTAGCAAACCCCCAGCTATCACTGTTGTGACAGATTTGTCGTGGGATTTTTAGCAAACCCCCAGCTATCAACGGGTTTGATTTCGCGTTTACCAACTACCGTTTGAGTTGGGCTAGCCATGCTATTATCCTCAGCATAGTGAGTTGTCGAGGGTTTCGTTTGGGTTTAAATACCAAACTTTTCCTCTTCCCTTTGCCTTAGCGCCGTTGGGCAATTCATACTTTTACCCCCAGTATGGTGGGGTTGATGAGAAATCTATTCTCTTCCCGTAGCCTTATCGGCGTTGGGCGGTTCATACTTTTTACCCCCAGCATGGTGGGGTTGGCGAGAAATTTATTCTCTCCTCGTAGCCTTGTCGGCGTCGGGTAATTCATACTTTTTACCCCCAGTATGGTAGGGTTGGCGAGAAATCTATTCTCTTCCCGTAACTTTATCGGCGTTGGGTAATTCATGCTTTTTACCCCCAGCATGGTGGGGTTGGCGAGAAATTTATTCTCTTCCCGTAGCTTTAGCGGCGTTGGGCAATTCATACTTTTTACCCCCAGCATGGTGGGGTTGGCGGGAAATTTATTCTCTTCCCGTAGCCTTGTCGGCGTTGGGTAATTCATTTATATATATATATATATATATATATATATATATATATATATATATATATATATATATATATATATATATATATATATATATATATATATATATATATATATATATATATATACATAGGGGTTTAAATTAACCGCCTTGAGCCCATTTTTTGGGAATTGTTGTGAGCCCAAGTGGTACCTTTAGACCTCACACATTAAATGTGTCGGAGTTAGCTCTAACTCCTTTTTTATTCAGCTTTGAGTTGAACTGCTCCAGCGTCAATCAACGCTTGAATTTTATCTTTTAAGATAAAACAATTTTTTGTGGGGTGACCTACAATCCGATGGTACAGACAGTAATTCGGATCGTTAGTTTTTCCTACTTCTTCAGGTCTCTTGCTCTCTGGCAATTTAAGCATCTTGCGTTTGGTGAGCAGAATGAACATAGTAGCAGTATGTTCATCCTTGAACGAATACTGCTTTTGAAGTCTGGGTGACTTTGCTGTGTTGCTTGTAGTTGGCCATGGTTTCTGCTTCAGTGTACTTTCTACCGCCATTGCCGTTATGTCTTTCCCTTTTGAACGGAAAAAATGGAATGGAGATTCGTTTGCACCGTCTCTGGTTGCAGACTGTTGCATTTCGAGACGTCGAAGTATTTCTTCGGCCTGTTCGCCCTGCTTAAGCAGATCTTTCCATGACTTGGATTCGACCGAACCCATCTTGTCTAAGATATCGGTCAACAAGTTATGTCTGCAGGTTTTCACAAGCGTATCCTGCGTCATGCCATGTGGGCATCGAACGGAAAGTTCTCGGAACCGCTCGACATAAGTTTTGACCGTTTCGCCTTCTTCTTGCTTCGCTGCTAGCAAAGATAATATGGAGACTTCTGTATCATCTTCAAGAATCGGGCTAGGAACTCACGTTCTACATCAGCCCAAGATTTAATTGTTCCTTGGGGAAGTTGCATAAACCAGGTAAATGCGGGCCCCCGTAAAGTGCTCGCAAATATCATAGTCATAGTTGGATCATTCCCCATGAGATGTCCTGTCTGTGAGAGGAAATAGAAGATGTGTTGCTGCGGCGAACTTTTACCGTCGAATGATTGAAGATTCAACGGTTTATATTTTGCAGGATAGGGTACGGTCTCCCATTCTACGGGATATGAACGGACTACCCCCACCTCTTGTAGCTTTTTGCGATGAAGAAGAGCTTGTAATTGGTTCTCCATCTTCTCTATTTTCTCTGCGTGAGGATTGAGGATAACTTTCACTTCCTCTTCCTCTCTTGAATGAGGAGGCACTTCTTCATCTTCGTCTTCGCTGTCTTCATTTATTTGGACAGGCCGTTTTCCTTTATGCCGACTAGAAATGGACGGCGATAATTGGTTCTTTCTAGTTTGAGCCAGCAACTCAATCAAAAGTTGTTTCATTTCTTCTATGGTCTCCTCGTGCTGTTCGAGACGTTTTTCTTGTCTCTCAAGCCTTTCAGAAACTTCTTCTAGAAGCGCGCCCTCTGATTCGATAGAAACTCCTTTTGATCCCGGAGTGATTTCCTTATCCGAAGGGTTGTTTCCGACCACCTTTTTACCTTTATTAACCATATTTGATGAGGCAGCAAGTAGATCGGTCCCAGAGTATGCCTTTTTCACCGTCCGTATTCTTTTAGGTTTGGTGATCCGCTCAAAAACGGATTGTCTCGGATGGCACTCGCAGTTTGATAGAACAGTTGAGATTAACTGTTCGCATTGGCATTGAGGAGTATTCTGTGCAGAGTTCTTCTTCCAATTGAGGTATTCTCTCAAGTCTTGAGATATCTTCTCCTCTCTATTTGCAACCTGACGCCGCTTGCGTCGCAAACTTGGTTCATAATACTGGAGAGTCTGCAATATCTCAGGGCTGAGCTCTTTTCCAGCATCATATTGTTCCCCAACTCTCCTGCGGATTCTTCTGGAGTGCACGTTGTCCTGAGTAGTTGTATGGGCCCCAGATGCCTCTGATAGAGAGATTAAAATTTTTGGTGCATGTTGCGTGCTCGCCATAGACGTGCTCAAGGAGACATGAGAGAACGTAACCCGTCGGTGGTATCTGCGGGATGCAACCCGCGATTGAAATTGCATATTTGTACCCAGATTTGTACCCGTGGTTACAACCCGGAGGTTGGCACCCGCGGTTGGAAGCGGCGGGTTGGCACCCGCGGTTGGCAACCGCAGTGGTCGCCAGTTCTTGTACGCCCGAAAATTGAACCTTTGATTCCATTGCAAAATTGATGAATTACAATAGGAATTTAGATTACAAAAATTCCGAAGAATCACAAGAACGGGAATATTGGTGGATTCCCTTTTTTGAGTGGGTACGGGTGGCGGTTGAGTCTTGTTGCTGCCTCCGTTGACTATCCAACTTGGAAGGGGATCTGTGAAGAAAACCTGCTCCTTCTGGTCTCTCTCAACCCTCTGTGAAGAACGCTCTGCCGGCTCTCCAGAAAAGTCCCTCCCTTTCTCCCGTTAAATTCCTGTATTTTATAAACCGAAGAAACTCGAAATCCGGCTCAATTCTCTCCTGAAAAAGCGGATCACGGGATATCAGGAAAATAAAATAGGAAATAAAACAACGGAAAACAACGAAAAATAACCCGCGGGTGGCAACCCGCGGGATCGCCCCCGCGGGTTGCCACCCGCGGGAATCCTCCCGCGGGTGGCAACCCGCGGGGGCTCCCGCGGGTTGCAACCCGCGGGAATTCTCACGCGGGTTGCTTCCCGCGGGGGTTCCCGCGGGTTGCATCCCGCGGGTGTGCCCACTTAGCAAAATTAGGGTTTTTTATTTATTTATTTATTTATTTATTTATTTATTTATTTATTTTTAGTGTCTACAAAGAGGAAAAAGAAGAGAGGAGAAATAATGAAGAAAAAGAGAAGAGAGGGGAAGAGAGAAGAAGAAGAGAGGAGTAAAATAGAAGAGGAAAATAGGGGTAAAATGGTCAAATATTTAAGTGTGTTAGAGAAGGGACTAAATTGTTGTAACTTATGAGATTTGGGAGGTAAAATCCTAAATATGAAGATTTGGGGAGCAAAATCATAATATATAAAGATTTGAGAGACAAACCAGTAAATACCCCTATTGAGTATTGATTTTTTTCTAAATTTCATTTTTCTTGCCTCTTTTCATTCCCCTTCAATTTTTTTTTTTTTTTTTTTTTTGGCAGCTTAAAACAGAGGCCACAGGACTCTAAAGAATATCAGCCCCTCTTCCAACCAAAGGCCGGGGAATGAAATCTAAGCTGATGGGTCACACCTCTCCACCTCGCGCAATCTCTCCTGAACCCAACCAACACCACAACCAAACGAACCCTTATCTGCTCACAAACTCATGTGTCGCAACATAATTGGATGCATAGATCTTCTACAGATCCACCCCTCCTCATGTAGCTTATTTAGATTTCTTCTATGATCCCACCCTCCTTCAACCAAAATCCATAGCAAAGCTTGTAGAACTCTACTTGTGAGGGAAGGAAAAAAAAAAAAAAAAAAAAAAAAAAAAGGTAGATGGCAGCTCAAGCTGGATCTCAAATTCTAGGGAGGCCCCTCCAGTTTACTTCCGCTAGATCTCTAGGCTCTTCAAAGAAAGCGTCCTTCGTCGTTAAAGCAGCTTCCACTCCCCCTGTCAAGGTCAGTATATTGAACTTATCATTTCGACAATGCTCGAACAATCCAGCCGAGCTTTGAAGATTGATTTTGGGCCAAAATCTAAGTTTAAGTGTGTATATATATATGAGGAAACGGGAAATACACCGAGGATGAATAGAGTTCCTTCACCGCTGCTTAGGTGACCAATAAAATTATTACACGTGACGTCATTCAAGATAATAAATAAATAAATTTTTTTAACTGTCTTTTAAGTGATATCACATGTAATAGTTTTATTTGGATCATCTAAGCGACGGTGAAAGAATTTCCTTCACCGCCGGTGAATTTTCTATTTACTATATATATATATATATATATATATATATATATATATATATATATATATATATATATATATAATTAAATGCATGTAAAATTTGAATTTGAGTTGTTCTGATAGTATGTGGAAATCCTTGCAATTGCAACTGCACGAAAACTCTAAATTTATGATGAGAATCAAGAGAAATTGTTTTGTATTCGAACGTAATTTTCCTCTCTGTTTCCAGTCTGGAGGAGCAGATAGACAGCTGTGGTTTGCATCCAAGCAATCCCTGTCCTACTTGGATGGAAGGTAATTTAACAAATCTGACCACAAATCAAACCTTCCAAATTTTATTGAATTGAATTCCTCACAACCTTTCAACTCTAATGAATATGACTAATTTTATAGAATTGTAGCCTCCCAGGTGACTATGGATTCGACCCATTGGGCCTGTCGGACCCGGAAGGGACTGGAGGCTTCATTGAGCCCAGATGGCTAGCCTACGGCGAAGTCTTCAACGGAAGGTGCGCCATGGTGGGCGCAATCGGTGCAATCGCACCCGAGATCCTCGGCAAGGCCGGACTCATCCCGGCCGAGACCGCCCTCCCTTGGTTCAAGACCGGAGTCTTCCCCCCGGCCGGATCCTACTCCTACTGGGCAGACCCGTACACACTATTCGTGTTCGAGCTGGCTCTCGTGGGCTTTGCGGAGCACAGAAGATTCCAGGACTGGTACAACCCCGGGTCCATGGGCAAGCAATACTTCTTGGGGCTTGAGAAGTACTTGGGTGGATCAGGCGACCCGGCTTACCCCGGTGGGCCGATCTTCAACCCATTGGGCTTAGGCAAGGACGAGAAGTCCATGAAGGATTTTAAGCAGAAGGAAGTGAAGAATGGGAGGCTGGCCATGCTGGCAATGCTTGGATACTTCATTCAGGCCCCGGTGACGGGAGTTGGGCCGTTCCAGAACCTATTGGATCACTTGGCCGACCCAGTTAACAACAACATCCTGACTAGCCTCAAGTTCCACTAAATTGTGTTGTGGGTAAGGTTGGCTTGGTTGCATCTTTTCCTTGTATCTCTCCTTCGTAACAAAACTACTGTACTATGTGGGGACTTGTAATTTATATTGAACAAGCTTTTATGTTGTGAATCGGTGTACTGTGAGGTGATTAAGTGGTGGAGTGGAGTAGCTATAACATGTTCACAACTTTTGTGTCATCTATCTCAATTATTGGGATACTGCTACCAAGGAAGAGCAAATAACGGTGCCCTGAGAGTTAGCATTGCTAGGGGGAATTCTAAATGCGCACCACACTTGACTTAGTGAGCACCATTTTCCCCTATGTTGTAAATCATTTTACTATAGGATGTGGTGCTCACAAAGTAAAATATGGTGCGCATTTAGAATTTCCCTTTATGAATCTCTCTCGAAGGGCCCCTTTTTCGTCTAAAAAAAAATAAATAAATACAGTCGCTATCAAATTCAAATTTAAAAAAAATGAGATATTTTCCACAGCTTATTCTCTATTGCGTTAGCATTTGCATATGATTAAAAGAATAGAAGTTAACTGTGGGCCCCCCGGCTTTTGCGGTGCGAGAGGCGGATGGGTTCCTCTCGCTTTCTGTACAGCGCAATGCGGTCCCCATATAAATTCTCCTTCTCCTGATTTTAAATTTCACCAACATTGACCCTGCTAGGTGACCATTTGAATTATTAGAGGAGTATTTATCTAAATTTATTTAGGACATAAAATAAGAAGAGATGATTTGCATCAACTAATTAGATGCATTTGCTACTTTTTGCATTTAGATAAAAAAATTACGAAGCAGTGTAATGGTCCAAACTTTGATCCTCTTATATAAAATTTTGAATTAGAAAAATAAAATATTTATTTTTAATTCAAAATTTTGTATAGAGCAGTTCAAATATTAACCCACAGATACGTCCCATACCATTCTTACTGTACATCCATATAATTTTTTATGATTCCTTTTCAAAGTGAATAAAAATATCAACATTGACCTTATAACAATCTTAATTGAAGTCAAACAAATGCTATTCCTCCCTCTTTTAATTTCGCATTTTTGGTTTGGTAAAAGAGCACACTGAAATTGTATTTTCAACTAAAAAAATATATATATATGTTTGCATTATAAAATTCACTCTTCTAATATTTCTCTTTTAATATTTTTTAGAGACTATGATGTTATAACTTCTTAGTTTTTTAAGATAAAATTTCGGGTATTTGAGTGAATATAAGCTTGTTGTATATCCATTCGATGTAAAGAAATCAAAACTAAAATCTCAAAAAGATTGAATATGAGTAAGTAAATTCCAAGTGTGTGCAAAAGTTTTTATCTTAAAAGAACACTTGAAGAAGATTAGAAGAATGGATTTTGGTGCTGCGTTGATACATTACAGTCTTGATAATTATCAGAAAGTAGCATTTTTTGGTGATGATACTTGATACGACCAGAGGAGACGATGCCGGGGGCCCAACTTCTGTCGGTACAAACGTTTCGAACGAGATGGGACCCACCTCCCCTGTTCGTCCCCCGAGCTCGAATCCCCTTGACAAAGTGCATGATTAGCGCGGATCCTACATGGAGCCCGGCTATTGGTCCACGTTCACTGTTACCTCCTCCCGAGATAGCAAGAAAAGTTAATAGGCCGTTGGGTTTTCTCTCAACACTACACACCGGAAATTCTAAATGCGCACCATATTTTACTGGTTTGTTCCTCAAATCTTTATATATTATGATTTAGTCTCCAAATCTCATTCTCTCATAAGGGAGGAGGGATAATGAAGAAAAAGAAAAGAGAGGAGGAAGAGAAAGAATGAATAAGGAGAGGTAAAATGGTAATATCAGTTCAAAAATTAAATAGGAGATTTGAAGGACTGAATCCTAAATATGAAGATTTGGGGACTAAATCATAATATATAAAGATTTGAGGGACAAACCAGTAAATACCCCTTTCTCTTGGCACTACATACCGGACATTCTAAATGCGCACCATATTTGACTTAGTGAGCACCATTTTCCCCTATGTTGTAAATCACTTTACCATAGGATGTGGTGCTCACTAAGTAAAATGTGGGTGCGCATTTAGAATTTCCCACTTCGCACCCTCCATAACCCCAACAATGTATGCACCCAACTGGCTCTAGGATAAAGCCATTCGAAGGAATGTTCATGTTACTGGGATGCTGCTGGTGTAGTTCAGAATGGAGTTCAAATGGGCTGATCGTTCTCGGTTCTATACAGAGAAGAGCACAGTGTGTCGTTGTCTCTTCTAAATTTGTATGGGACCTAGACTAATATTTGAGAAAGGAGAGTTTGGAAACTTTTTATTATAAGTTGTTGTACATGTTGGTGGTATGATAGACTTTTATGTTGGCCTTTATTTTGTGAATGGAGAGTCGGATAAACTTCTTTAAAATTATAATCAGCCTAAAATAGCAAGAAAACAGGAAAAATAACTTAATTTCTTGATTTACATTTTAAAAGAGAAAAGACACTTCTCTTTACAATCGAATGAGATTACAAGTTTAAGAATTTCTGAAAAAGTTGTAGTGATGGTACTCTGACCAGAGAGATCTTTTGACCCGTTAATGATCCGGCAATATTTATGGAGATTTGGAAAAGAGTATGAATAGTTTGATGTTGGTTTCTTTTTTTCTTTTTAAGGACCCCAAGATCCTCTCCTTCGAAATCATACAACTGTCTCTCTTGGAAAAGCAGAGATCATGGAGTTACTACACCCATGATCTAAGGAATTTGAATAACTACTTACTAGCAGAGTACTAGCTTCGTTCCAGTGGATGAGTTTTCCTTCACGGATGGATATGATTTTTTTTTTTTTTTTCATCGGCGAGAGAATTTTTCTTTGTCGGCAGAGCTGGACCTGGTTTCATCGGTGAAGATGATTTTCCTTTAACAGCGAAGACTAGTTTCGTTTGACAGAGATGATTTTCTTTTATCGACAGGGATGAATTGACTTCATTGACAGAGGTAAATATGCATCGTCAGCAAGGCTAATCCCATTTTATCAGCAAGGTTGATACTATTGCATCGGCAGAGCTAATTCTTTGTTACACCGGGGCTAGTTCTTTGTTTCACCGGTGCAGATAACCTTCTTCTTTTTCATTTTGGCAAAGATAGCCTTGTCGATGAGGCTATTCACCATCTTTTTATGAATCTTGTATTATTTTTTACTATCTACAGTCAAGTAATAGCTTCCTAAAGTTTTTTAAAAAAATAGAAGAGAGAGAAAGATATATATAACAGTGACGAGAGAGAGAGAGTAAGTTGTCATTCCATGTGAGATGTTGGTGAACGATGGCTTTGTTTTCTCTGTGTTTGTCTGCCTCTATCCTTTCCTTTCTTCCTATTATGATTTGTTCATGTCAGCTTTAAGATTCTTCAGTACAACACTATATATGTCTCTGTTTCCTTCATGGGAGCCAGCCAGCCAGCCAGCCAACCAGGAGAGGACTGAGCTAGCACTTGCATATAGATCTAGCAAGCAATGAATCCTGCATAAAATGGCATATTTGGATTTAAAACTTATTAGATGCCATAATTTCATTACAGGTACGTAGTGATACTCAAACCATTAATCGCAAGCTACTTCCAATTGACAACATAGAAAGAGAAAAAAAAAAAAAAAAAAATCCTTGCATATTTTCCTTAGCATTTTTTGATATTTGATCCAATAAAACACAACATATATGCATTTATTAAATGTATATACCAAGCAGAACAACATTATGATTTGGAGTATATTCTGCCTTCTTATTCTCCGAGACTCCTTCAAGTAAACAAGTATAATAATAGCTGCACAATATAGACCAAACATGATGAAGTCCATGAAGAGATATGAATTACTAAACACTTGTTAAATGAAAGAAGACGTTGAATAGTTCAAAAACAATACTAAAGCCCCCAGCCAAAAAATTGAGGATACCCTACAAACAATGTTTCAATACATAAAAAAAAAAAAAAAAAAAAAAAAAAAAAAAAAAAAAAAATCTATTTTTTTTTTTTTTTTTTAAAGAAAACTCGTCATAACCTTACTAGTTTTCTAGTAGGGATGTTGTTGGATATTGTATGCACAGTATATGCACTGTGCAAACACATACACAGTCAGAATAGTCAGCATAAACAAAATGCTACTCACATATATTTCATGGAATAGGAAATTTACGATGCATGTGAACACAAACAACACATATATATACATACATCTTGATCTCAACCGTGCATCTTGAACCATCCTATAAAAAAAATCTGAACCATGTATCTTGTTCTATATTTATTAGCTTATATACAAAATTTCAAGCCGTTCTGGCATCTTTTACCCATGCATCAGATAATGTTTTTTTTTCTTCGGTGGGTGAATATGCATATTTCTTAAAACGTTTTAGACTATTGATAAGCAATGCCAAAATGAATTGAAATTTACATGTAAGCTAATTAAAATGTGTAGGTCAAGATGTACGGTTCAGATATTTGGATAGCTCGACAGTAGAGTTCTAGTAGAGTTCTCACGCAGTTTACTTTGAGGACGGTCCTCCATAAGTATGAAGGACCCCCACCACCCACAGCGAAAAAAAAAAAAAAAGGCACACACAAACACACAAAATATTGTGTGGGTGTGTGTGTGTATATATCCCATTAATTTTTTTAAAACTATTTTTTTATTATGATCTTTATAGCCTGATCTTCTTTAGGATTAAATTTCAGCGATTTTTGAATTCGTTTGTCATTCATCAAGTGGATACAAGATATTGTATTCACCGAAAATCATTAATTTTATATATAATTGATGGAAGGCCAAATCAAAACTAAAACCAAAGAAATTGGATATAAGTGAATCATAGAAGGCTGATATTATAATCCAAAAAATAATTTTAAAAAATTATTGGAGATAGTATAAATCAATGTTGAAAATAACTCATTATGAAACCCGTTATGTTGCATTATAAAACATAACAGGAAGCCAACATTACTTAACAGTCAAAAATAACTCAATACACCGTAACGGTGCGTTTTTTACGTTATTTTACGTTACGTTAAATTACGTTATGTTACGTTATTTACAATAAGTTTTTAAATAATTTTTATATTGATGTCGATTATTTATTTTGATTGTTAATGAATTATTGTAGTTTTTTCACTTGACGACTTGCAATTTGCTTATTTGATTGCTTTAACTTGTTAGTTTGTGATTACATCCTTATTTACTTGTTATAATTCCTTTTCATTTACTGAAATTTCTTATTTATTGATTAAATTGAATTCTCAGTTAATCTAAAATAAACAATTAGAAATAATATAAATTGAGCATTACAAAATATAAATTATAATATTGATAATAATTAAAAATAAGCTTAAATCTTTTTTTCTTGTTTAGATGATAACTGAAATTATGGGTTCGAATTTAATTTAATTATGAAGATAAATATGAGAATTATTGTGAAACTTATTAAAAATTTAGAATTAATACTGTGATATAAAATGTTTTTTTATATTTTTCATTTAGAATTTTTAATTCAATTTTCAATTTATAAAATTTATTTTATATAGTTTTATATTTATTTTAATTAAATAAATAGAAAATTGCATAAGCTACGTTATGCGCTACGCTATATGCGATATAACCAAACATGGACAAAACGTTACGTTACCGTTATCGTTATTTTAACCATTGGTATAAATAGACTGCAACTCAGCTATCTTTTATCAGTTATCAGTTCATTTCCATTACTCTTATATAATAGACACACACACACGCATGCACACACAAATAATATATATATATATATATAGTGAGAGAGAGAGAGAGAGAGAGAGAGATAAATGAGCTGACAGCTCACGCAAGTTAACTGAGCTGCAGCTCATTATCATTATCTCCAATAGTTTTTTTTAAAAAATTTCTTTTGGATTATAATCTCGACCCACTAGGGTTCACTCATACCCAACTTCTTGGGTTTTAGTTTTGATTTGGTCCTCCATCAAGCTAACACAAAATTAACGGTTTTCAATGAATAAAACATTTTGTATGCAGTTGATGAAAGGGTAATGAAATCCAAAATTTATGAAATTTAATCCGAAATAAGTTAAAGAGGTAGAGATAGTGATTGTTAAAAAAAAATTAAAGAAAAATCATTGGATCATTACAGTTTTGCCGCTAGCTCACGTAACTTTTCCTGAGCTGGCAGCTCACCTACAGTAATCCCATATATGTATATATATGTGTGTGTGTGTGTGTGTGTGTGTGTGTGTGTGTGTGTGTGTGTGTGTGTGTGTGTGTGTGTATATATATGATAGCTAAATAAGTTACTTAGGTTACAGCCTGCAATCCATTTCCACTAATATTTTCATGGATTATGATCTCAACCCCTAAGGCCACACCCATACCCAACTTCCTAGGTATTCGTTGAATACATCTTACATTCACTTGGTAGAAGGGCAAATGAACTCTAGAATACATGAAAATTTAATCCTTCAGAAATTAAATATCAAACTTCCAAAAAAATTTTAAAAAAAAAAAGGATTATTGTTCTTTTGTCGCCAACTCTCTTAACTTACCTGAGGAGGCAACTCATTTACTAAAAAGTTAGATTTAACATAATTTTCACCATCCATTTACTTTGAAATATATATTTGTAAAAATTTCAAAAGATGAATAGTGAAACAGAAATAAAGTTACAATGGATCACTAATGAATGTATGCCAGAAATAGTGTTTTGATTCTTGTCATTCTTTGCTTAATGCATGCATAAACTAGCCATATTAATTTTATTCCACAAATAGCACCAATTTGTTGAAAAAATTATCACTCCCTTGGATGGGCATGGAATTAGCAAACTATTCAAATAATTATTGCAAGAAAATTGAGTCCTTGAATTTGAAAAAGCCACATTACCACAAGAGCACAAAAGAAACGAGAAAAATATGTATATCCTACCATCATACAACTATATTACTCTCATCATTTTTGTTGAAATTCCCATCATAAAGAATATCATATGATTGACAAAATGCATGAACCATTTACTTCAGGTTCATGTTGTCGGCAGCAATTAGATAACAATACATGCATATACTTAATCAACAAGATTCAAGACAAGAGAAAAGAGCCACAGAAGACACTGTTATGACATAAAGCCGTCGGATTTTTGCAATAATATGGTGATTTTCTTTCATTTGAGACAGGGAGATTGTCAAGATTCATGGATTATTCCAACTTACTTACAGCATACTTCAAAAAGTTCATTGAAGCCAAGATCAACAAATTACAGCCGCATAACAGATTACATGATGCCACCAGCTGTATTTGTTTCCGGCTTCTAGTTTCTTTGTCAAGTTTCTTTTTTTGCTTCTTTTTTTGGGAAGGAAAAGGTTCATATTTGCAAAAGGAAAAAAAAAAAAAAGAAGTCTAAAGCTCATAACTACTAACTTACCAGTTCTAAAGCATATAAAAACTGTTGAGAGGATTACCGCAGAGTTGGAGAGAAATACAAAGATGAAGGCGAAGGGAACATGAAAGAACCTTCTGAAGTCTCCCTTTGGGTAGAAGCGAATGCCTTTGACGCATATGGGTTCTGCGGAGGAAGGCAAGCATACAGCCTATGAGGAGCCATGAGATTTGGATTTTGAATGGTCTGAGGCAAAGTAGTGGCATTTGTCCTTGGCTTGGCCTCCCGCCCAGAGTCATCATCGATCATGATCACCTCAGGCACTTGATTCGAAGGAATGATTGGATTTGGCAGACGATGGGGAGGTGTGACCACATTCATGTTATGTTGGTAAGGAGAATTGAGCATATATGGTCCCGGGACAGGTTGGAACGAGACTTGGTGACCACCAGTTGCTTGAATCTGATAATTGTAGGGACGATGGTAGCTGATGAAGCCAATATTGTTGGGGTGCCCGAAGGAGAAAATCTTCGGTTGCGAAGGGTAGTTTGTTTCACAAGGAAGAAATGCCGGTAGCTGCACAGACTCTTCTTTGCCCACCACGAGATCTTTCCCCATCAGCCTCAGAATTGGATTTGATGATTGAACCCCTGAACACGGAGCCAAGACATTCATCCCAGATTTTGAAGAATCAACTGTCAGGACTGATTCACCATGCGGTTCCAAATTAGGGTGGGCTTGGATGGAGGAGAGGACCGGTGGACTAATGAATGAATTTGTAGCTATATTCTTTCTAGTATGGCTTGAGAGCTGAGATTCTCGCAAAAGGTTTTCACTGCAGGAGCATGAAGGCTCCCTTGCTGGCGCAGACAGCTTCATGTTGTTATCCAGTGGTGAGCTCGATTTATCCTGCAGAGGATTATACTCAGCCAATCGGTCTGCCCCTGACTTGTCCGTTGCACCATCCACAGGAGATGGAAGAGAGATGGTTGAAGTAGTGGAAACTGCAGAACCAGATGATTCCATATCGACAGTCTTTTCACGACCTTGATTAGATTCAGCTCTGGCAACAGCCGTTGATGAATTCTCTAAAATATTCTCAAGACCCGTCTCTTCATCACTTGCAGAACAAGGACTAGGCTCCTGAAAAGAGGAAGTATCAGTTTGTAATCTTCCAGGCTGCAACATTGGCTCAGCTTGATCACCAGCTATTTCATCGTCTTGGCTGACGACCCCATTGCTGACTGCATCCCCACATTGCACTTCCTGGTCATAAGTTGATGTTTCAGCTGGTGATTCTTCCTGGTTTTCGTCTCTAGAGACAGATGCCACATCTTCTTCAGGACTTGAATCCAAGTGGGCACCACAATCTCGTACCCCAGTTTCAGTAATTTTTGTTGGATCGGCCATACCCGAGCTTCTTTCTTGATTCTCCAAGAAATTGGGTTGATGGATCTTGCTAGTTTCATTAGCTCTTGAAGAACCCAGGACAAAATCTTCAGTAGGACCATCACTTTCTCCATCGACATGAGGGTACTTTTCTCCTCTCCATTTACTGCACTCTAAAATTGATCTTTTCTTCATATATTTCCTGGGATTGATGGATCTCTCGCTCTTATCAACTTTCAAACCTTCGACAGAAATGCCAGGTCCTCTCTTCTTGAAAGCCAAGTTACTTCTGGCATTAGGCCTTGATATCTTGGTCGTACAATCATCAACCAAAGAATCACCTCCCAGCAACAATTTGGAATTTCGCTTTGATGGTAGAGATGAAATCTTCTTTCCACTCTCAATGCCTCTTCCAATGCTCGAAACAATATTCATGCCCCTAGTTTTAGGAGAGGCCATGGCTTCAGATGGGCAAGAAAGGTTCAAAACGCAGGTTCTATGAATAGAAGAGGGTGATGAGTCTGGTTGGGTCGACCTGAACGACAGTTTCTTTTTCGGAAGAACCATCTTTTCCGAACCTTTGCTAATGTCCTTGTTATCGAGTTTTCTTGAGAGATGTGATCTTTTGGAGCATACCCAATGCCCTAATTTCGAAGGCACCATACTCTTGACATTATCACAAGCATTCAACATCTGCGGCATGGATACTACTTCCTTCTGAGGAACTTCAGCGACATCATCAGTTGTGGCTGCGGCCTCAGTCTGTGTATAACAAAAAAGACAACATTTAAAAATAAAAATAAAAAAATCATTACGTCGTATATCTATGGTATTAATTGTTGACGAATAAACAATTCAGACTCGTAGATGTACGAAATAAATGCCACTGTTGTCATGACATGACTGAGGAACTAAAATCATCTAAATCTAATGTATTGCTGCAGAAAAATTCAGAATTTCAACAAAAACTTAGCTAACTGATTAAACATGCTTGAAGAGCTTGAAGACTGATTCTTCACACGATTCCCACAATAAAACTAACCATTATAACTTGGGGGAAAATATATAGCTATTATGGCATGCATGACAATGAAAGATCTATCAATTGCGACTGATCACAAGCTGAACGCATATAACAGTTCAAATGAGAAATTCAAACATAAAGCATACGAAACTGGACTACCTAATAGGAGATACAATCAATGTTACTAGAGTGTTTCACGAGCACCAGAAGATTGTAGGTAAATTGATGTTGAAATATTGGAGTTTTTTCATAGCACAGAAGATACAATCAACAATAGCATTCACTACATTGGACTGTCTAAACCTATTGTTTAATGTTTTCATGGTGATAGACTAAATATGATCATGTCATGCCCATCAGGCATTCAAAGACATACACATAGCTTTGGTAGTTGAAATAACTATCGAGCTCCATAATAAGTGAAAATATAACTGCATCAAAAGTTTAATTTGCTATTTGCTTTCACCAACAATAATTTGAATATATATTCGCATCTCCATTTTCTCTCAACCAAATAAACAACTTATCTAAGATGGCTTTAACAAGTTAAATTGATTCATGACATGCTAAATACAATATGGGCTAAAAATTTTATGTGAATACAAAGTTAAGTAACTATTGAACACCATAACATGCAGAAAACATTACTAATTCTAAAGCTTATTTGATATTTGCTTCACCGACAATAATCTGAATACTTGAAGCTCCTTTTTTCTCAACCAAATAATCTTTCCTTGGTATCTTAGAACAAGTTAAATTGATTTATGGGCTAAAATTTTTATGCTAGTATAGAAAAGACGTACCACGCCTTTGGACCATTGGACCAACCTTAACTTCTCTTTCTGTAAACTATCTTTCATGACCTTCGAAAACTTTGGTCTCATAGTCTTCTTCTTGGTCATTAAACAGCCTTCTTTGAATCCTTTCTCATGCTTCTTCAGCTTGACGTTGTTCCTTGACACCAAAGGAGAATCATTGCATTTGGACAAAATCAGAATCTTTGTACCGTTCGAATCAACATAAATGTCCCCTACGTTCCCTTCGATCGCAGTATCTGAAGGAAGCAACTTTGATCTTTTTGTTTCCAAATTAATACCATCCGGAGTTGGCAAAGAAGCAAATTTTGTCCTCTTGGTTTCTGAATTGGCATCAATTGCAGGTGCCACAGGAGCCAGAGTAGCTGCCCAGTTAGTACCATTCCTTCTGTCAAGATCTTCAAGAGTACAGCAAGGAGCAGTGGCATAAATGTCCACCATAAGCCTTTTCTTCCTCGGTTTCACTCTCGGTTTTGGGAATTCAGCGACAGCATCTCTTGTGGCATTGGACTGATCGGAAGAAAGGCACTGATCTATATGCGCATTCAAAGTGGTGTTCGAGCTAGATGTGAATGACTTGCAAACAGGGCAAACCTTTGAAGCCATGGGATCGGACACTGTGATTAAATTTGATAGCAAGTCTTCTGGTGTACTGGTCTCCCCACCGGTTCCAAGCTTCACTGCCAGCCTACACTTCTTCAACTGCTCGGCCAAGAATCCTTCACTCAGGTCATGGCCGGTCACTGAGCAAGCATTGATATCAGATAATGAATGTCGATATTGATCTGAATTCGCAACAACTGATGAATCTAGAGGCAACGACGGTCCCAGATTGGTGTCTCCATTATCCAAGAGTGTCGTGTTTTTGGCACACTTGGGCAATTGCTCGGATTCAACTCCTTTTCTGAGGCAATGTCCTCTCACCAGACTGGGAGGTTGAAAAGGTGGCAACACATCACTAATGCCATTATCCAAGCAAAGCTGCAAGTGCTGTTCGCGGAAAGGCCAGTTATTTCTGATATTTTTGCTTCGAGCTTTGAAAACATAATCTCTGCAAAAACGAAAACAAAAAAAAGAAATCATAAAATCACTAAGTTCACAAAAAAAAAAATCAGTATGAATTAATCTCTTGAAGATCAAAAGAACCATGTCGCTTTGAAATCCAAATTAAATCAATTTCCATAACTAAAGTTAGCCATGCTCATACGAAAACCATATCACATGTCAAAAAGTTCTAAAAATAGAAATCCCAACCATTATTTAGACCATGTAATGGGATGAAGATTCTACAGCGAAAATCAGCCATCAAGTGAAATCCCTCCATCTAATTTTGTGACTTTCACCAACAATTTACACAAATAGACCAGAAAGAAATCGACCAAATAATCTTCATGGTAAATTGGACAAATACCAGATAAAATTCAAGAAATCAACCCGTTATCAAGGGTTAAAACACTCCTAACCGCAAGACTTCAACGCCTGAATCTGGTCACTGGACCAAAACAAACAGTGATTTATGTTATAGTCCCAACCTCTATTTGTGAAACAGTAACTAATAGACTTTGCAAGCTCTCTGAGTACATAAAATCCAAGACAACACACAGACCCAGAAAAAGTTACAGCCCAAACACAACAGATCAGATTATAACAAGAGATCTGAAGAACAAATAAGAATTAAATTAAATTAGTAAAATTAAGCCAATTACTTACCTTATGGAGAAATTGGGAGGCTGGGGCTGATGATCATCGTCGTTAATTGCTAGATCTGAAGGCTGAGAGTGAGAACTTGAAGGGTTTCCAATGGATAACATCTGAAGAAACCCTTCACCGATCTTGCCCTACTAATCTTCTGATGTCTAAGCTCCAGCATAACCAAAGATTAATTTTAATTTAATCAAACAAATCAATTCATCAAGCTGCCCCTTTTTTTGCAAATCCCTTCACCTCCTACTTCAATACTGCCTCAAAAAAAAAAAAAAAAAAAAAATCAAAATTAAGTTGCAAATTACTATTATTTCATGGGTCAAATCAGCAACCCATGAGATCAGATTGTGAATCCAAGCAAATATGAAAATATGAAAAAGATCATAATAGATGGGTTGGAAAGACTTGAAGTGTCATTTTATGTGGCTCAAGAGTCAAGTAAATCACCAAGTAGTTGTTTTTGAAAACTAGAAGAGATCCACACATGAAATATCACTTCATTTGATTTAAAAAAACAAAGATTAAAAAAAAAACTACTAGTAAATAGAAGAACATAACCCAAGAAGGGACTAGATGCTACAAGAGGTTTCAAACAAGAGACTAAGCCCCTTCCCTTAAATCTAGGGATCAAGATGTTTAAGAAGACAAAGAATCACAAGGAACTACAACTTTTTTGGAATCGTATCTTGATGTTGAACTTGAACTTTCTCATCATCACAAACAATCAATTAATCTATGAATACTACAAAACACAAGGAAAAAAAAAAATCATGATGAGGATCTAAACGAAACCCATTTTAAAAAAAAAAAAAAATGAAAACTTGTGAAGAATACTTGTAAGCTCACTAAAAATCATAAGAAAATAGGAGAGGGAGTGATAGATTGGAGATGGTAGGAGTTTTAGAAGCAAAAAGAGACGAAAACCATTAAAAAATAATAATAATACCTCTTAATGGGTTTTCAGTGGAAGTCGTATAAAAAAAAGGAAAGAAACTGAAAGAGAGGAGACGAGGGAGGGAGAGAGATAATGGAGATGAGAAGGGGATGAATCTGAAGTGAAAGGATTTTGGATGAGCGAGAGATTGAGAGCAAAAAAATAAAAATAAAAAATAAAAGAAAACACCACCCACTTACTCACCCATCAAAGGCATCAGGTTCTCTCCTCCACCAAAAGGATGCCTGTACCATAAACAGCAACATACACCAGCAACACTCAACACCTTAGAGAGACAGAAACCAGCACAAAGAAACACTAGAGAGAGACTCTTCGAGAGAGAGAGAGAGAGAGAGAGATAGTGTGGAGGCAAATGAAAATGAAGGGGCTCTCAAAGACCCGTCCTATCCGATACCAACTCTCCAAGCTTCGTCTCCGACACCCACTCGATACACCCACTTGCTTTAACTTTTTTATTTATATTTCTGTGGGTCCCACAACAAGCACCGAGTGGGTGACAGTTTGGGTGTGGGAGTGCTGGTGCATGGAGCGATGTCTGGTAAAGTGATGAATGGGCTTTTCTTCTGTGTATTAATTTGCTGTTCTCAGCCTCTTGTCTGCTTTGCAAATACTTCGTGCTGACAGTGTAACGTAATTAGCGAAAATAATTAATTAAGCAGGGATTTTTTTTTCCCTTCTTCTAAATAATTATTTATTAATTAAGCAGGATTGCTTTCAGTTCGGTCCCTCTACTTTTTTATTTTTTTAATTAATAAAGTTTTTTTTTTGGGGGCTATAAGAATTACTTATAATAAAGCTGTTGAATTAAACTCACATCGGTGCTTTTTGGAAAGTAGGGATAATGACCGAAATGGCCCCATGCAAGTTCAATGTGCCTCGGCCTCGGCCTCGGCAACCGACCCGTGAAATTTGTTTTTATTTTATGGGTTTTAACGGGAAATTCTTAATGCGCACCATATTTAACTAGTGAGCACCACGTACTGACGTACTGTAAAGTGATTTACAACACCGGGGAAAATGGTGCTCGCTAGTAAAATATGGTGCGCAGTTAGAATTTCCCGTTTTTAATCTTGCGTTTTTATTAAAGAACAAATTCTTATGTCTTGGCTTTAGATAGTTCTCTGCCTATTATATATATTTTTTAAAATTATTGTGTAAACATTTCCTCTCCTCATTAGAGAGGATCCGAGGATCCAAATTCTGAACTATACCAACTAAGTGGTGCATAGAGGTGATAATGGACGCCTTCATAAATCAATTTTAGGTCCGTACTATATAAAATTTTAAATTAAAAAAAAATTTATTTTTCTAATTGAAAATTTTGTATAGAAATTATTAAATTTTAGCCCGTGGACGCATTCATTACCATCCATAGACTGATGTGTATGAAATTTAGTCACTTAAAATGGTTAGTTGCTTAATCTTTTATGATTTTTCATTCTAAAGGCAAAAAAATCATAACTCATTTTGAATATGAAATATCTTGTAAATCATCCTTCAACGTCATTTTTGCATAAATAAGCTCCACTGGTGACGTGTTCAAGTTTAATTTCCTCCTACTTTACATAAAAACAAGAGAGAGAGAAAAAATTATGCATTTAATCTAGAATGAGAATGAAACTTGATGTCAATAGTGTCATTTAAAACCCTAAGGGTCTAAAAAAATAGTAAAACCTTAAGAACTCGTAAACCAGTAGAGTGACAACCGGTTTGCATTGAGTAAATAGTCAATCCTAATACAACTAAAAATCATGGATTTAGATAAGTTATGATATCTACTAACATTTGAAATATCCGAATATATGCGTGATTTATACTGAGAAATACCATACAATTCAAGAAATTTAATAAGGTAAAATGTTTTTATGTATTACTATAATCATTGGAGCTGCCATTTTCCCTTAAGGCTGTGTTTGGATTGAGGGAAAACGAAGGAAAAGAAAAGAAAAAGGAAATGGAAAGTTACTTTCTACTGTTTGGTTAGAGGAAAAATTAAAGAGAAAATAAAAGAGAAAGAAAGTGAGAGAAAATGTATTAGGTTTTTTTTTTCTTCTTTTTCTTCCTCAAACCCAAGAGAAAATGAAAGAAAATGAAAGTTGAGAGAAAAAGGAAAAAAAAGAGAAATTTTTGCAGAAAATTTATTGTAATTTTAGTCCCAAAATATTTTTAATTTTTATGAAGTTTGGACCATTTGGTTATTATATGCTTAATTATTTAAAAATTAAAAATTATATCAATAATATGTAAATTAATATTAAAATTTTCTATAGTTTAATTAGAATTATATTTTCCTTTTAATTTTCTATTGAGCAACCAAACATAAGAAATGATTTCTTCTAAAATTTTCTTGAGATTTTCTTCTTCATTTTCTTTCTAACCAAACATAAAAAAGGAAACCACTTTACATATTATTTTCTTTCCTTTTATTTTTCCCTTCCCTTTTCTTTTCTTTTCCTTCATTTTTCCCTCAATCCAAACGTAGCCTAAGAGTTTCCTCCCTCATATACTTCATCAATGAACATTAATTAGTTGTAAAATGCACACCTTAATAACTCTATCAGGCCATAAATTAAAAAATTGTTTTATAAATATTTGGTTCCAATATGGGTATATCTTCTTCTTCTTTATATAGTAATTGGTATCTACGAGTAGAAATAATATACCTGTGTATTCTAAAAACTTAAATAACTCGATAAGAGTAATTTGTTTAAAAAAATAATATTAATAATTATAATGATTATTATTATAATTATAAATATAATAGTAATTCTTTTTCTTCTTCTTATCTGTGATAGAGAGGGCTGGTTTGTAATTTGGCACATGACCGGCCATCGCCCGGGAAATTATATTCACGCACATCACTTTGTTCAAGACGTAGATATTTCTCCCTACCTCTGGTTTTAATTTTGAATCATCTTATATTTACTAAATAGGCTCACTTTTTTTTGTCGATTCATCCAAATAAAACTTGATCAGATACCGATTGATAGTTTGTAAAATGATAACGTAGTAAAAATATAATGACGAATTTATAATTTTTTGAAAGTGTTTTAAAAATATAATGACGAATTTATAATTTTTTGAAAGTTTTAAACACGCGAGTGGTGAGCAAAATAGTGTGCGTGAATAGAATTCCCCCTATGTTAACGGTAAAGACAATTAAAATAGTTTTCTTAAGTTTCTTGTCAAACAAGAGAAATATTCTCTATTTTTTTAATAAAAATCTAACCTGCACCCTTTTTATACAGCAGTCAACTCATAAAGGGCGATTACAAAGTGCAGTAAATAATTCCCCTACCTCTATTTGGTTTGAAGAAAAATGGAAAAAAAAAAAAAAAAAAAAAAAAAATTATATATATATATATATATATATATATATATATATATATATATATATATATATATATATATGAAAGAAAATATTTTCTATTATTTTGTTTGAGAGAAAATTTAAAAGAAAAAAATATTTTCTTAATGATCAAACATTAAGAAAAAAATTATTTTATAATTTCTTTTCTTTTCTTTCCTCTTTCTCTTTCATGTACTTTTCTTTTATTTTCTTTCAAACCATGTGTTTGGATTGAGGGAAAATAAAGGAAAAGCAAAGAAAAGGAAAGGGAAAGAGAAAAGGAAAGAAAATGATATAAAAATTGGTTTTGTTTTTTATATTTGGTTAGAAAGAAAATGAAGAAAAAAATCTCAAGGAAATTTTAGAAGAAAACAGTTTCTTATATTTGGTTGCTCAATAGAAAATTAAAAGGAAAATATAATTCTAATTAAACTATAGAAAATTTTAATATTAATTTACATATTATTGATATAATTTTTAATTAATTAAGCATATAATAACTAAATAGTCCAAACTTCACAAAAGTTAAAAAAATATCTTGGGACTAAAATTACAAAGAATTTTCTGCAAAAAATTTCTCTTTCTTTTTCCTTTTTCTCACAACTTTTCTTTTCTTTCATTTTCTTCTGGGTTTGAGGAAGAAAAGGGAAAAAAAAAAAAAAACCAATGCATTTTTTCTCACTTTTTTTCACTTTTTTTTTCTCTCTAATTTTTTCTCTAACCAAACCGAAAAAGTAATTTTTCCTTTCATTTTCTTTTCTTTTTCTTCGTTTTTCTCAATCCAAACACAGCCTAAAGGAAGAGGGCCCGGCAGCACAGAGACATATATGGGCTGAAAAATATCAGCCCGAATGCTGACAGCATATAATTGGGTCTGGCCCTGCGGATCCAACCCAATAGAACTTACACGCCCACGTCAACAGAAACAATGGCATTTTCTTACTTTTCTTTCTGTTTTTTTTTTAAAAATTTTATTATTTTATTTTATTTTTGTGACACGTGGGCACGCCACTACATCATGACTCATGAGGGTTGCAATCTTGAATTTCGATATAATTTGTTTTGTCGCTATTATTTCGTGAATTAATTCGTTTTTAAGGTATTGAATCTTGATAATTAAAAAATCAACAGGGAGAGCGATGTATATTTTCATGGATTGGTAGTTGAAACTTGAGAGAGACGAGTATTTCAGTTTAGCGACAGGGATTTAATTATATTAGTTTTCGTTAGTCTGACTATTTGTTGGCCCTATGAGCGTGTGATTCACGCCAGATGACTAAAAAGAAAAATAAAAAAGAAATTATGTTCTAAATATAATTATAAGTAACGCATGGCGGAAGCTGTGAATATCTCAGGAGAATACGCATGGAGTATGCCACGTATTGTATATAAAAAGATAGCCAAATTAAGAAGGCCAACAGTGATCAGTCGGAACACTGAAATTTGGTCTCCTTATTTGATAACTACATTAGTTTTGCTACTTACAAATGCCATGTAATTGATTTATATTGTAATATGTAGTGTGGCTCTCGTGCTTTATATTTTGTTTTTTATGCTTTCTACTTTGTACTGTGTATCTGTTCTATTAAGCTAAGTTAATAGAACACGGGGACACTAGCCCACCGTTTTTAATAAAAAAAAAAAAAAAACAATGACGTTTAATATAGACATTGTGTGTGTCTCTCTCTATATATATTTGCTAGTCAAACATATACACATATTTTTTTCTTTTTACAACAACATTACGCGATATGAGTACTTATTGAAAGTCGAACTCAAAATCTATTACAAATTGAAGATGAGTGATGCCATTAGAGACAAATCCGGTTATGTAAATGAAAATAAATGAGCAAAAAGATCTAAATACAGTTGCATGGCCACTTTTTTTTTTTTTTTTCACAAGATCAAAAAATCCCTATTCATAATTTTGTCGAGAATTTTAAAATACATTTACGAAAGAGATATACAAGAGCTAGAGGATTAGGGTGTGTGCATGGAGTTTATTAAGTACGATTAGCTCCATTTTGTGGAGTAAGACTGACATCTAACAAAAACAAGATAAAAAAAAAAGTTTTGTTTTTCCAAATTGGAATTTATGGTGGGTTTCCTTCTCTCCCTAGGATTATATGTGCATATAGAAGCCAGTCTAAAAAAAGGAAGAACTTAAATTTAATCAGAATAACGGTGACAAATATAAATATATTGTTGGGGAGAAACGTTAGGCTCACTTGGGAGTATGATGGGTCTAAATACAAATTTGAGAACCAGTCTGATTCAAAAAGTTAAACTGATAAGTAGAAACTCCAACTTTATATTTAAACTCAAAAACTTTTTTTGTCCTATCGATGTGAGACTATACTCACATATGAACAACTAACATATGTAATTCTTAACTCTTATCATAACTTTGAGATATTAGTATATACAAGAAGAGATCAAGTAAAAAGTCTATAAAAAAATTTAAAATAAAAGAATAACTTTATGAGAGGTTTTATGTCATTTAAATTGTGACAAGAAAAATACATATCAACAACAACAAAAACATGGTTATTGAAATAATTGGAAGAAACCAAATTAGCAGCTAAATGTCAAACATGAGGAAGAAAATTAGTACTTGCTTGTTTTTCTAAGGACAAGTCAAGCCTTGTATTAGTAAATTAGCACTTACAATTTCACATTCTAAATTATTTTTTCCCCCCAATACGTGGTATATGTAAGCAAGCATTTTTTTTTTTCCTTAGCAGAATAAAAGCATTATAATTTTAATTTTAGCAGAAGAAAAATTAATTAGCATAAGGAAGATAAAAGAGAAACCGGGAAATTCTTTTGCACACGGCATTTTACTCTTGACGTACGGTTTTAAAATTTATAAATAATTACAAGCGTACCATTATTTTTTTGGATTAAGTTACCCTTATAAATTCCAAACTAAGACTTTTTAAAATTTGGAACTATCACTCATCGTTTTCCTCCTCTATTTTCTCTCTAAAACCCTAAATGATTTTTTTTTTGTATTTAATAAAAACACCTCTTACAAAATCATCTATTTGATTTTTTGACCCCTTAAAATTTTTTACATTAACGTTCCTGAAAAGATTAAAAGAATTTTAAATTTTTCGATTTCACCGTGACAAGTGAAATTTGAGTTTGGAATTTATATTTGAGTTTTCTTATGCAAATGGAAAATTTCAACATGTAATTAGTGTTAGAAAACAAATATAAGATACGATTTGAATTTTTTTTAGGTTTTGTTCATATTTGTTTGAAATTTATTGTTAATTAATTTTTTTTGGAGACTTCGCTTGCTGGTCGGGTATTAATACCCGACCAACATGTTTCTTGGTCGGGTATTAATACCCGACCAAAATATTTTTTTGCTAAATGGATTTGGATGGGTGAGGAGTTAGAGAAAAAGTGGAGGGTATTTTTGGAAATTTTTTTGGGTGCAAAAAGTAAAATAACAGTATTTCAAAATATAAGTTTGGTGTAAAGAGAAATCAGGACGCCAAGAATAAAATGCCGTGCGCAAATAGAATTTCCCAGAGAAACCTTTCAATTTCAATTTCAATTATAAAAACATTAGAATTTAAAATTCACTAAGTTTTCTTGAAAAATGGGTCCTCTGCTTTTGCAATCAAAAATTAAAATGACAATCTCACTAAAAAAAAAAAAATACTAATTTCTTTTGCCAATTTCCCACTCCCACATCTTCATTTTTCTTTTTTTTTTTTTTTACAATTTTTCTTTTCACAAATTATGTTCATAGTGCGTTGTTAATTAGCCTCGTACCTGCAGTACAATTTGGCAATGATGCTGCTCTAACGGTAAAATAAAGTACACCTATTTATATTTGCATTCATCGAGGACTTTAGCTACAAATTAATCAAACCAGGAGCTTGTTAAATTAATATACTAAACACAAGCTTATTACAATAGTATTCTCTCTGTGTAGAGGCTGCATGGTTAGAAAAATGGATTTGAAAATGAAAGTGCAGCTATCCAATGATGAACAGGCAGATTATTTTCTTTTGATTCCAAGATTCGTTACGATAAATTTACTGCAAGTGTACAAGTAAATTTGTATTTTTAATTCAAACATGACACAAAATTTGCCCATTCTATCCTCCTAAAAAGAAAAAAAAAATTACCCGTTCCTAACCCAAAAATTAAACCTTTGTGGATTGATTATGTAATATGTGTCGTTTATTCTCTAATCTACCCAATCCGATATAGTATCTGTTTTGAAATGTCTAGTACCAAAATGACTAAATCACCAATCTCTTAAAATTCATTTTTGAGAGTTAAAAACATGAGATATTAAACAAGGATTTAATTGGTTAATACATTTTGAGCAAAGGATGATTATGTTAATTATTATCTTCTAACTTGTATTTAGAAATATTAGTGATTGCACGTGCATTCTTAACGCATGAAACCATTATCACTACTTCCCCAAAGAAACATCAAAATTTAATTAAAAAATATTATCAAAACAAATGGCACTATAGATTTATTTTCTATTTTATACCATTACAGATACTAACATGAACACATATTGTTGTTACTTGTGGATACAATCCATATCAATAAGAACAAATCTCATTAACAATTAGAAATTAATTAATCACGAACAACCAAGTTCAACTCTAATCAAACTAGCAACATCCTTGTGTGGGAAAGTGTTTGAACTATTCCAATGGTTTATGCTTATGCCATGAAATTCTCTTTTATGTTGTTTTGTTACTTTTGATTAATGAAATGCAGAAGACGTTTGCCGGCCATTTTAGTTTTGGGGTATTTACTGGTTTGTCCCTCAAATCTTTATATATTATGATTTAGTCCCCCAAATCTTCATATTTAAGATTTAGTCCCTCAAATCTCCTAAATTACTACAATTTAATCCCCTTCCCCAAATCTCTCAAATTTTTGACATGATATTACCATTTTTTCCTTCCTTATTTATTCTTTCTCTTCCTCCTCTCTTCTCCTCCTCTTCTTTTCTCATTTTCTTCATGATCCCTTCTCTCTCTTCCTTCTCTCTTCCTCCTCTCTTCCTCATCTTTTCTTCATTGGGAGAAGAAAGGAGGAAGAGAGAGAGAGAAGGAATAATGAAGAAAATGAGAAGAGAGGAGGAAGAAAGGAGGAGAAGAGAGGAGGAAGAAAAAAAAATGAATAAGGAGAGGTAAAATGGTAATATCAGATCAAAATTTTGGAGGATTTGAGGAGGAGGACTAAATTGTAGTAATTTAAGAGATTTGGGGGACTAAATCCTAAATATGAAGATTTGGGGATTAAATCATAATATATAAAGATTTGAGGGACAAACCAGTAAATACCCCTTTAGTTTTTTTTTTTTTTCAAAAACTTATATTATTCGTCTGTACATGGATATTCATGTATAAATATGATCACTTTACTCGTATGATATGGATGCGTTAACTCTGATTTTATATAGGAAATTAATCAATTCAGCACATAATTTATTTTCATTATAACTTTATAGGCCAGGGGATTGAACCAAGCCTCTCCATATTTTAATGAGTTTAGTAAATAAAGAATATATGAAAATAAACATGAATTGACAAATTATTATAGGTTTTGACTACGGCAGGCCTAGGTGCTTCCCGGTCCATAAGGTCCATGGAGAAACATGACCATGGGCCTTGGACTTATTGAAGTAAGCCCATTACTTTTTTGTTCCCTCGAAAAGGACTTGAACTTCTTTTTAAAGAAAGACCATAGTCCGTCTTAATATGAGAATTTTCCATAATCTAAACTTTTCTATAGACTAAAAAAACATGTAGACCCGACAAAGATAGTGAATATTAGTTTGGAGTATCAATGCGCAAATAATTAATATGTTAAAATACAAAATAATTTCTCTTAACCTTCCACACAACTTCGAAATTTTAGTACAGTCTAAAAATGGGGACATTCAATCTGCGGAGTGGATTAAAATATAAAATAATTTCTCTCAAAACTCACCACAACTTCGGAGTTCTCGTACACTAAAAATGACTTTCAAGTAATAATATATAAAGAATTACATCCAACTAATGTTTGTCGAATTATCACCATTTTAACCGCAAGAAATCACACGCACAGTCAGTTCTTTTTTTTTTATTTTTATTTAAATTATTTATATTAGAGTAAATGTGCCATGTGATCTAGAAGGTCACCAAATAAAATCACAACTTGCATTATAAAAGAACCATTAAATTCGAATTTAAACATAAAACTGAGATCAATCTAATTCAAAAATTTAAACAATACATAGTAAATCAAACTTTCTAATTAAACCCCATAAAATTTTCTTGTATTATCTGATATGAGACTATACTGACATATGAATACTTAACAGACTTGTAGCCACTCTTATTTAGTTAGCGGTCTTTAAAGGGTGAAGGATATGCTCGGAAGAAGACATGTCTTTCTCTATATATGGAAAAAGATTATGAATGACTTATTTTAGGCTTCGACAGAAACTTCAAACTTATTTAGTTAGTTGGAGAGAGAAGGTTCTCGATTAGCATCGAAGCCACGTTTCATCGTCATACTTTGATGAATCTCCTCATGGGGAAGAGTTGCTCTTTAACTACCTGTCTTATAAGTTATGAAGTCTTGTAACTAATAAATTATTGATAGTGAATGATTGTTTTCTAGTTTAGAGATATGCAATTGATATGTTTATATTTTATAGGAATAGATGATCGAACTTCAGTAATTTCAATTGAATTTCCTATCGGTTCTCTGTGAAATACTCATTTGGTCGAGGACTTTCAAAAATAGTAAGTTAAAACTATACTGGCGAATAACCAACCCGCAATGAATAAGAAAGGTAAAGTAATGCTATGAATGACCCACTATCGAATACTGGTAATGATATCCCCAAAAAAATATTCTCTCCTACTTCCAGACATGCTGAGCTCCAAAAATTCTTGTATATTAAAAAAAGAGAATTAATTCCGTGATTTCTTGTAAATACTTATCTAAAGCCAACCAGAGCCTTCCCTCTAGGGGTGAGCATCGGTCGGTTCGGTTCGGTTTTTTAAAAAAAAATCCCAACCGAAAACCGAACCAAACTTATAAAACCGAAACCGAACCGAATTTTCGGTTCGGTTCGGTTTTCGGTTTTTAGGATTTGAAATTAATTATGTGATAAATGCATGTTTTTTATAAAAAAAATAATAATTTTCTTTCCATTTTTTTCTTTTTCTACTTATGAAAATAACAATCACATGTTTTTCATTAAAAATTTAAAAGAAAAATCCATTGAAAATAAATCAAAGAAAAAAATAAGCTATAATTCTAAAAGTTCTATTTTTTCGGTCGGTTTCGGTTGGAGCTAAAGCCACCGAAACCCGACCCGAAACAGAATAATAATTTCGGTTTTTAAACCGAACCGAACCGAAAACCGAATAAACCGAACCGATCGGTTCGGTTTTGCGGTTCGGTTTTTTTAATTTTATGCTCAGCCCTACTTCCCTCTCAAAATCTCTCTTTGAAACCTCTTCGGAGAAGAATTATCTCTTTTTCTCTATTGAATTACTGTAGAACCTATCTAATGACATAGTTAATTACTTTAATATCCATTTTTTAATTGTTGCTTTATCCAATTTTTTTTTTTTTTTCTCAATGAAAATTTTCATGACTCTCTATCATTTTAATTCACTTTTAACAAAGATTTAAATTTTTCGTGCGAGGTTTTTTTTTTTTTTTTGGTCACATGCCCAAACCAAACCTTACGCACCACTAAAAACTAACTCTCGTATAAATACAATTTACATTATGTTACGCTAACAATTGAAAAGTACCAATCTCCTTTAAAAAAATGAATTAAATGGTGATTATGTACACATTTATTTTTTTAGTAAACAAAAATAGCCTGGCTTAGTACATGATCCAAGGGTTGGGATTAGAGACTAAATAATATTGTATGAGCAAAGAGTTCAGTTAAAATTGAAATAAGCGATTGAAACTGATCTAAATAAATAATAACACACCAAACCAAAATAATTCGATTACTTTTTTATTTCGAGTTTTGAAATTTAAAACTATATATATATGTACACCAATTGAATATTTTGAAGACATAAAATTATTAAAACGATTAAAATTATATTTTTTAAGATAAGTTTTATTCAAAAAGTTAGAATTGAATAATCTAATCAAATCAAATTAGTTCGATTCGATTTTGGTTCTCATTGCGAATTGATTCGGTTAGTCTAATTTTGTAAAAATTGACAAAAATCAAACCGAAACGGGTACATGCTCGCCCCTTGGGCCCAGGGTTGAGGTCCGAAAATTTTAAGGACATTGCCAGTTATATATAATGCTCAAACTTCGATATGCAGGTTGCTAGTTTAGTTAAAATGGTTAAAAAAACAAACACTTGTCAGCTGTTTAATCTCTCAAACCCAACACTCGTCAGCTGTTTAATCTCACAAAAACCAAAATTCAACCACCTGTCATCTTTAACTTCTCAACAAGTCTCACCTTAACAACCTCAAGAGTTATTTTGAGACAAAAGTGGAACATTGAAAAAAGAGATGGAGGCTTGAGGGAAAAAAAAAAAAAAAAAAAAACCCTCAGAGGAAGTGAGTTCATGTTGCATGCATTGCTAAATTACTGTTTTACTGTTAGTTGTTAATATTTTGCCATTAATTTTGAGTTGTTAGATCAACCGAAGCTGGTTTTTTTTTTTTTTTTTTTAATTCTTCTGCTTGCTACTACAATTCTTACAGCATGTTAGCTTAATCTGGCCGAAACTGAAGGTCTCAAATCACTGCCACAGTTATGTGGTATATTTATTTTATTTTGATTAAGTTTGTCGTTGATCTATGTTTTTTTACTGTCCACAGTTAACATTTGTCCTTGTTTTTGGCTTAGATCAGCCGAAATTAAATTTTAAGGCACATTGTAATCGAAACCAGGGAAAATGGAAACTTGTAATTTGGAAATTCTATTATCAAATTTTTTACTACTAAAATTTTGCAATCGTTTATGTATCTGCTTACACTGAATTTTTTCACAAATAATTATAATGAAAATACTGAATAAATTGTCAAATTTTGTGATCCATCTCTTGGAGTTTTAGCTAATAGTTGTTGGGAACTTCGCAGTCGAAGCTTTTTGTTGCTTGTTTTAATGGTTATTAAGGAAAATCTTAGGCTTTTTCACACGTTTCATCATATTCTTGTTCAGCTTGTTCTCCGCTCATGTTGTTGATATCTGCCTTTCTTTTTCTTTCTTGTTGGTTGTGATGTGAAAATTATACGCATAATTAACCAACCAAATTATTCATCGGAAATAGTTGTTGAATGATCAGAACCAGATTTATGTTTTCTCTGAACAGTTCTGATTATGAATGTTTTGTTTCTAAAGGGTTTATTGAGAGTTGAACACAAAAGGAAAATTGATAGAACTGCAGTGCATTTTGTAATGGATTGGCTTTACGAAGACTCGAATCCCGTCGCTCCCCCTACACCGCGGAAGGATATGAGACATGACTTCCATGAAAGACCTTTTTTTCCTGAGGTATATATGAGGAAGACACAGGGAGATAATGAAACTCGCAGCGCAAGTCCCTATTTTCAATTGGTATATAAGAGGAGGGTACAATGTTCGCAGTCAGTGTGCTCTACTCTTTCAAGAGTATCCACTGTTGGCGATGGAGAATGTACAGCCATTCTTGATAGATTACAACAACCAGAAGTTATGCAGGCATCGGATGAGCAAATTCTTATAGCAAGTGGAGATGATTACAATCATCTACTGAGGACACCCAAAAAGGCAATTGATGCTCGTGTTAGGCAAAAAAAGAAGGGTTCCTTTCAATCACTCGTTTGTCTTCACCATTCCGCGGAGCAAGAATGTGAGGTTTCTTTAGACAAATGTTCTTCTCTGGTAGAATCCTTTGATCCCACGGACGACAATCTTCTTGGGTACACGAAGCACAAGAAGAGAAGTAGGAATCGGGAAAAGGCCGTTGGTGGGGATAGTCTTCTTGAATATATGAAACATAGAAAGAGAACTAGGAAGCGCATAAAGGCTGTAAGTAAAGCAGAATATGCACATAGTGGAGGCAATATGATAGTTCCCTATGGGCATTTGTCTGTTACCATCAAGAAACAACGCAGCCCTCAGGCCAAGGCCAAGGCCAAGGTTGATCTCGACCAAGAGACAAAGAGAGAGTGGAGACTTCTGATTGGGGAGGATCGTAACGATGAGGCTGGTGGAATGGATATGGAGCACGAGAAACGGTGGGAGAAAGAGAGGCAGGTTTTTCGTGGGCGTGCAGATGCATTCATTGCTCGCATGCATCGCATTCAAGGTATGTTAACCTTTACATATGCAGAATTTTCCAATTTCCCGTCTCGAATCTATATAAGCACAGAAACTCCACCATCTGAGACTCACATTGCAGGCCGCTTATCTGGCAAGTCCCAGAGGCAGAGTTGCTTTCTGACATAAAATTTTAACATCAACTGACTCTACTGATACATTCAGATTAGTATTACTGTGAGGCTTATATGTTACATGAAACATTCTCCCCCAATTTTGTGTCGAGATCAGAAAATACAGATACTGTTGATATCCCTTCCCAAACTTACCCACAACTTAATAACTGCACACAAAAAAACCCCGTGAGTATCAGCTGCACAGAAATTTCACATCTAGTAAACCTGTAGCCTGAACAGAGTATCAACACCGTGAGTGCACAGATATTGTTTGACATGTCAAATATGTTTGTGAATTGCAGTAGATAAATCATAAACAGACAGAGATACACAGAAAAACAATCAAAGTAGCAAGTTTAGCAGGACCGTTGCACCCTTATATGTGTATCTTTAAATCCATATGAGAAAAGTATCCCCGCTAAAGTCATTTATATATTTATTTAGGGAATAGACGCTTCTCAAAGTGGAATGGGTCTGTAGTGGATTCAGTGATTGGTGCCTTTCTTACTCAGAATGTTGCCGACTATCTATCAAGGTACACTGCTAAGTTCGGTTCATAAGACAACCTATGTTAGTTAACATGGTGCACTCAGGGTTAGTCCTTAAGCTTGTTGATTTTATGCTCAATTTTCAATTATTCTGACAGTTCTGCCTTCATGACCTTGGCGGCAACATTTCCTCCTCTAAGTTCAAGCAGCAAGAGTAAGGAAACAAACGTAGATAAGACGAAGACATCCACAGAACAGGGAGACGGAAGCACTCCAGCCTTTGCTGACACCGTGAAGGAGCAAGAAAAGACGCCAATACCAGAAGAAGAACCTGAAAGAAGAAAAAGTCCACTAAGAACTAAGAAATTGAATTCTGCGACTAAAAAGATGTTTGATAGGAAGGCCTTGCAGAAAGAGGCATTCGCCAATGGAGCCGACAAAGAGAGAAGCAATGAGACAATGGACTCAGTGGATTGGCAGTCCGTGAGGAATGCAGATGTTGATAAAATCTCCGAGGCCATTCGGGAACGAGGAATGGAAAATAAGCTCGCACGGAGAATCAAGGTACACAGAAAATAGCTAGAAATTTGATGTGATTTGTTAGTCTCAATTTGTAGTTTACAGAGTGCACTATTTTACAATAGACATCTGTTGCTAATGTTGCCTCAAATATTAACATTGGAAACTCCATCATTTAGTGTTTGAATTTTTTTTTTTTTTTTTTCATTTTCTGTGCATTATTTTTATTTTAAATCAAAATCATTTTGAATTTCCAATTTTCCATCAGAAGATTTCTGTTCTTTGAAATATAATTTTTTATTCGCAATATAAAGGAAATGATTCTCCGAAACAAGAGAAGATCAAATAAGCTTACATTAGGTTTGTTGCAACTACATAATAAAAATAAGTATTTTTTTAATATTTCAATGTTAACTAACATACACAGCAAAGATATTATAACGTACTTACTTACACTTGTCTTGTTTTCCCTTGTAGCTATTCCTTGACTCTTTAGTTCAAGATCATGGAAGCATTGATATCGAATGGTTAAGAAATGTTCCACCAGAGAAAGCAAAGTAAGACCAAGTATACATTTTCCTGTGATTTCTGATGAAAATCATGCATGTTTTGTGCGCACATGGGTGCGTAATATGTTTTACTTAGCAAAATACTACTAATGTTAGCCAAGATTAATAATTTTTTGAGACATGATATGAATACTTGAGTATTGTATCCCTCGAGTTGAATATGCTCTCTTAAGTGGAAGATGGACATAACCGGACAAATCTAGATACATGGACTACTGTATGCTATTTATGGTTACGAAAACTATAGTTCTGAATATATCTGAAATTTGACTTTGATATATGTAAAGGTCAAAAGTACAGAACTATTATGCTTCCAGGAATTATCTTCTAAGCTTTGAAGGCATGGGGATAAAGAGTGTCGAGTGTGTTCGTCTGTTGAGCCTTCACCAGTCAGCTTTCCCGGTAAATTCACTATTTTATCTTTTCGAAATAGAAGTTCATGGCCATGGAATGTGCCTCCATTGAAATCTTGCCTTTATAAATAGTGAAAATCCTAATAATATTTTATTTGTTTTTTGCAACCTCGGCAACCAAGGTTGACAGCAACGTTGGCCGTGTTTGTGTTAGGCTTGGGTGGGTGCCTCTTCAACCCTTGCCACAGTCCCTTCAGTTGCATCTCTTAAAGCAGTAAGTATCTTCAGTTTAGAGTTGTTCCTTCTCTCAGACAGTAGAATATGTTACTGGTAATGGGCTTGGTATTAACCAATTCAAACATTTTGTAATTCAAAGGTACCCTTTAATACAGAAAATTCAAGCATATCTATGGCCTCGGCTATGTACTCTTGATCAAAGGACATTGTAAGTTCTAGAAAAAGTTACACCCTGAAAGTTTACGAGTTTTGTAAAGATTTGCTAAGATTGTTCGTAACCTCTACTTGCTCACTAATTCTGTATTGCTAAACTATTTTATGCTAAACATTCTCTCTATTGTGCAGGTATGAGCTGCATTATCAAATGATTACTTTCGGAAAGGTATGATTCTGGTTTTTAGGGGCTAGAGAAAAAAATCTGCGTTCAAGTTTTCTGATTAAAAAGCCAAATACATTGAGGTTTCATTCAGGTCTTTTGTAGAAAAGCCAAGCCAAATTGTAATGCATGTCCAATGAGAGGGGAATGCAAACACTTCGCGAGTGCATTTGCTAGGTAATTACCTAAATATTAACAATATCAAGCTGGTGTTATACCATAAAGGTAAAATCATGTATAAAATTTGTGTTGTATGTTAGTATACGTGAAGGATTTTACACATCAAGATCATGCATGTATTACTAGGTCATACAATCAGACATTCCTGGCCGTTAGATATGGGATTCATGCATTAACAACGGATACCATCGGAATATAGAGTAATATCTCAAGATGAGTACCGTACGTTTTCACCCAAGATGGCAACAACCAGTGAACAATTTGAATTTTCCTTGAACCAGAACATATGCTCGAAATGACTAGGAGCCAATTTCGGCTTACTATGCACTAGTGATGCAATGTTTCACCATCTTGTACTATATCTCATATATACATTATCTTATTTCTCGCTTTGCAGAAGAGAAATTTGTACACACTGAACTAGCGGCTTAGATATAATGCACGAAAGAGTTAATGCATATTTCTTGATGCATTATATATCTCGTAATACATTGTTCTTAATTCATGTATTATGAAGAGAATTTTATTCAGACTGCATTAGTGCCTAAAATTTATGACAAAAGTAGATTAATGCTCATTCTTAATGCAGCTCTCGGCTGCTTTTAGAAGGACCTGAAGAAGAAAGATCAACTACAACAAGAACGCAATCCACCATTGAGAGCGAAAGAGATCAGGACTTTAGGTTGGCAGCCCAATCCCAACTCAAGAGTGGCCAACCTGAAATCGGAAGTATCAATAATAATATGAAGTTCATCATTGAAGAGCCAGCTACTCCAGAACACGAAAGCACCCAATGTCTAGGAGGAGATATAGAGGACTCCTTTTATGAGGATCCTGTTGAGATTCCTATAATAAATCTCATTTCAGAAGAGTTCACAAAGAATACTTGGAAGAATTATATGCAAGAGAATAGATTTGAGACTCTAGATGGTGAAATGTCAAAGGCTTTGGTTGCAATCACTGACAATGCTGGTTCGATTCCTACACCGAAGCTGAGGAATGTGAACCGCCTAAGAACATGGCGTCATGTGTATGTACCTGAATACTACAAATTTCTAAATTGTGTTCATAAGGTCGAAAATGGTAATATATATTTTGAAATAACTTATTCTCTCAAAGATAATAGGAAATACCATTGTTGGATGCCAAAATGTAGTATATTTATCAAGTTCTAAGACCACCTTTTTTGAATTAACTGTATCTTTCCTCAATTGCAGCTATAAACTTCCAGATTCACACCCTCTTTTGGAAGGGGTAAGACGACAATTTTAGTAGAGGATTACGGATTTTATGTGATGTAACGTCATTTAAAATCTATTTGCTTTCGCAGATGGACAAAAGGTGGCCAGAGGATCCTTGTCCCTACCTTCTTGCAATTTGGACTGCAGGCAAGCATTACCAATAATTTTTCTTTTTAAAACTAAATTTCTCGCTTCATAAGAAAAGGTTAACATGTTACATAACTCATGTTTCAGTTTTTGTGTACTTTTAGTTTTTTCCTAAATTAGATTTATACAGAAACAACTGTGCAATGTCTCATAAAAACCCATATATTTGGAGTGTAACTTGATTTGATAAAACTTCCAAAACAGAACAACCTCATGATGTAGTAGACTTATAGTTACGTGATTATGCTACACCCGGCTAACTCATATGTGGGATTTTAAACCCTAGGTGAAACTTCTGAATCAATTGAACCACCACAATCATGCTGCATATCTCTAGGCTCTACTGAATTATGTGAATCGGATACGTGCTTTGGATGCAACAGTGTTCAAGAGGCTCAGGCTCAAACAATCAGAGGAACTATTTTGGTTAGCATCAGAGCATTCTTTATATTATGTTATATTTGTTTGTTTACATCGTTGTGACTGTCCTAAAGGTTTAAAACAAAAAAAATACTATAGGTAGGTGAAAACTAGTGGGTTTCATCAGGGTTGGGCTTGCATCTTAATTTCCGCAGAAGCTAATTAAGAGAGTGTCCAAGATAAGAGGACTAAGCATGCAAATTAATTCCTTGTGATCACACTGTGCACCTCAACTCTATTTTAGGAATTATATAAACTCGACTTGTTAAAATGATCGACTTTAGGAAGATTTCATATCTGCACTTCCATGACAACACTTGATATCAGACCTGGAGTCATGATCGTGAAACAAATCTAGTCTGCCTTGTAGTCAGTTCAGCTATTAGTGGATTAAACCCATGTACCATATTGATGCACACATGTAAAGTGAAACATACAGATGAATCATGAAGTCATATATTAATAGGAAATTCTAGCCGTTCTCCTTGTTGATGCGGCAAAGCCAGATTCACTGTTCCTCAGGCAGCTCAGGCCGAACCAGTTTGTTACTGGGAGGTTGTTCATTGTTTTTCAATTCTTTGATCTGATTATGATCTTTTTTTTTTTTTTTTTTTTTTTTTTTGGCTTCAAAGTAAGGAGTTTCTAATTACTTTCTTTCTTTCATAAATATTTTTAATCAAAGTATAACATGTTCTTGTAACATTTTTGTCAACCTGGATTTGCATCTGTCATTCAAATCTGACTGTTGGTTGCGTCGAAGTGTTGTCTTGTTTGATATCGATTTAGAATTTTAATTAATTGGTAAGATTAATTTATAATAGTTGCAAATTTCTATTCAAGTGCCAGAATTTAAATATCAGTCAATACATCTAATTTTAAGATATCTGATATAGAGTGTATGATATCAATCTGATATTGGTATTTTGGTATTTGGTATTTCTGACATCGTCAATATGATATAGTTGACACTAGGGGTGAGTTGAAACCGAAATAACCGATCGAAACCGATCTGAATAAGTAAAACCGAACCGCACCGAAATAATTGGTTGGTTTTTGGTATTGCCGAACTGACCGAATTATTTTAGAATTATATATATACACAAACATATGTACATATAAATATACATATATACATATATATAAGCACACACATGAGCGCGGGCGCATGCACACACACATATTTATGTTATATACATGTATATATTATAGATAATAAATTCAACACCACAAATATGATACCAGATACATATGCTTACTAAAATGATAAGAAATAATAATTTTTAAACAAGCCTTTATTTAAAATTCGGTTCTGATAACCGAACCGAAATAGTTTGGTTCGATTTCGATTCCCGACCATGTTTGGTTCGGTTCGTTTTACCAAATTTTGGGAAAAACCAATCAAAACCGATCAATACTCACCCCTAGTTGACATTGCCGACTTTGATATATGGATACTCGACATTGCCAACTTTGATACCACAAATGATTGGCCAATACCAATATCGATACTGGTTCGATATTTTAGACTTTGGTTGGGACCTTCAATATCTTAATTCCCTTATTTCTGGCTTGCGGACCCATTATTTGGTTCATTTTAGGTTGTGGTTTTATTTAGACATCATTATGGACCAGTTAGACCATGATTGGTTTCTCTTATTCTAATTTGTCGTATCTCCGGAGTATCTCAATATTAATCAACTAATTTACTTTCATATTCATATACAATTCATCAAATGGTGAGAGAAAATTGCATTCTACTAATTATTTTGCTATAGGTAACTCTCATCATGCTACTCATGATATATTGATGGAATTTATGTAAGAGTGAGAAGACCTATTTATAGAAGTCATGATAAGTCACTTACACTGATTGGAAGGGTCATCCACAAGGCAATAGATGGAAGGATAATTCGAACCACCTGGGTGTACGATGATTTGATGGCTTATTTGATCAGAAGTTGGAATGGTTGGATAAAGTCAGTTTTAACTAGTTGACCTCAAACTGAAGAAATAGTGAGTTAGGTGCTGCATGCACGGATGTAAATTTCTATTCAAGTGTCGGATTAACTCCCATTTCAGCAGAACCCTACATAACCATTTCAACTTTCTGCAGATGTTCCCTGTTGCATCGCAGGTCGAAGTTGGCTGGGCCCAACTTTTCCTGATAAAGTCACTAATCTCTCTATGTTCTGACCACCACTTCTCGAACTTCTCAAAGTGAAAAGTACGCCTATGTTTCTTGTGATGCTCTCAGAAGTTGCAAGGAAACTGCCATCATGAGTCTAGTTTGGCCAGGAAGGGTCTTCCCTCATACTTGACCAAGTGTATAGTCTATCAACAAGGGGAATGTCTATGAACCCTAGGTTGGCAATAAGGACGTTAAAGGCCTCGCTATCTCTGGCATTAGAATCAGCCCCCTGCATTTGCTAGCATACGACATTGAAGTCTCCACTCAAAACCCAGGGCACATTTCTTCGAAGCTTTGGGATGCATTTAGGAACAAATTTTGTTCATATGGCCGCCTCAGGGTATCTTCATCGGCAATTTTCATTGAGAGCAAGTTGGGAGGCTGTTCTCTCGACCTACGACCACTCACTTCTCCAATGGATAGAGCCTGGAGTTGGCTAGGTAAAGGCAAAAGCAAAGAGGAAACCACTAGCGATGAGGACATGAACCCAAAACACAGAAGAAAGAGTTGGTCCGAAGTGGTGAGGGAATCGCCGGTCAAGGGGACTCAGCCCCCCTCATCCTCGATGTTCCTTCCCACTAAGGCCGTAGGTTGGTTCGGACCGGGGCGCTGTAATGAAATGGTCAAAACCATTTCCCACACGTCGCTTCTACGAGGGCGTTTTCTTCTTCGATAGGTGCGCCTAGATTCAGACGCCGCTTTGCAGTAAAAGACCGCAGTTTCTATGGGATCGTCCCCTCATCCTCGGTGTTCCTTCCCACTAAGACCACTTACTCTGGTGAAGAGGTTCTCGCCCTCCTTGCTGCGGCCAGAGGTGGTGATTATACTGCCCCGGTTAAGGGGAAGGAAGAGGCATGGACAATTGTCAAGTCAAAACCTCAATGAAGAAGGAACATGCCGATACATTGGAATCAACTGTCCGTGGAGGTCGAAAAAGAAAACTTTCTCCGGTGAGGAAAACGACCCCGGAGAACCCAGAGGCCTGCTGGATCTGTGGAAATTATGGTCACTTCAAGGACATTCGTCCCTTTGTTAGATGCAGGTTCTGCAAGACTCTAGGACATCGTATTGGAGAGTGCCCGATTGCCCCAATAAGGAAGGAGCACACAACAAAAAGCATCAACCATGTCAAGAAAACACACCACCAAGCTGGGAGACTGAGTCCCCCTACAGAATCATCACTGGGACAAACTAGGCAAATCCCAAAGAACAAACCAGTAGCTTTCATTTCGGCCTCCGAGTCGGCATTCATGGAGCAGCAACGACTTGCCAGAGTAGTAGCGGTTATCTATCCAACCCATGGCAAACCGTCAGCAGAGGAAATTGAGAATTCCCTAAAAACACTTTCTGCCATAACTGAAAATCATAACTGGAGGATAGACAAGGTCGGAGATAAATTTCTTACCCAATTCCCCTTGATGGAAACTCTGGTTAGTGCAGTAAGCAGATCTCTGTTTGTATGCCAAGGGAGCAATTCCGGGTTCAGGGTCTGTGCATGGAGAGGGGATGAGGACTCTCAGACATACCCTTTCCCGGTAACGGCATGGATTGCCATCCACGGTGTTCCGATCCATCATTGGAACCGGACTGACATCAGCAAATTGCTAATAAAATTTGCGCATGTAATTGATAGACGTGACTAATGGGCCGGGCCTGGCCCGGCCCGGCTCGGGCCCGTGCCCGGCACGGCCGTGCCGTGCCGTGCCGTGCCACCGGCACGGCACGGAGGCCATGGGGCTGGCCAGCCTCGGCCCGCCGGCACGGCACGGCAGGCCCGTGCCGTGCCCGGACCGAGGTGGGCCGGCCCGGTTTTTTTTAAAAACAAAAAAAAGAAAAACGGGAGGGAAGTTATATCATATGATAAAAACAAATGTTATATTATATATAATCTCATTACATTTATGTAATTACTCTATAAATCTCTTTAGAAATTATACAAAGCCCGAAGAGAGGGGAGAGGAGCCTAGCCGTCACCCTCAACTTGTTCTTAATATATTTTCTAAAAGATTTATAAGTTAAAAATTAAAAAAAAAAATTGAAAATACATGAATATCCTTACAAATTTAAATACTTTTAATTAATTTTCATTTTCTTCCGGTAAGCCTAAGATCTCTATTACATCTTCTTCATTAGTCAAGTATTGTTCCCTGTCTTCTGCGTCGTACCAATCCTTCAAGCAGACACACATCTCCAATGTGTCCGACGCCATTGAGGTTCTCAAGTACGTGAGCACTCTACCACCTGCGCTAAAAGCAGACTCCGATGCTACAGTAGATACTGGAGGAGTTAGTAGATCACGGGCCATGTTGGAAAGCACGGGATATGTTTTTTCCTGTGATTTCCACCATGCCAAAATATCAAAGGATTCATACTTTTCAGGAGATGCGTTATCTTCATAGCTAGCTCTCTCTAAATAATAATGTAATTCATTAAAATATGTACTACTTTGTCTTGATTTTTTTCTGTTAAATAGAGATGATATTATTGGATTACGAATTTCCCTAGTAGATGGTTCTTTTGTAGTTTGTGTTGGCATACCATACATATCTTCATAAGTTTTATACATAATATCTAAACATATTTTAATATCATTAAGTAAATCCCTCACATTATTTTCATAAGACATATTTGTATAAAATAAATCTATTAATATTTCAAGTCCATCTAACTTGCAACGGGGATCCATAACAGTTGCAAAATATATTAAGTATGGAAAATCTTTAAAATATTTATTAAATTTAATTTCCATAGGTCGAACAATACTTTCAAGTGTAGAGTGGTTTCTACATTCATTAAAAACCGAAGTAATTTCGGTTAAATAATATAATGCAATGTGTGTAGTTGGGTAATAACTTCCTGACAGTACTCTAGATGCATCTTCAAATTTGCCTAAAAACTTAGAAATGCAATGCAACTGGTGCTATTCATTATTATCTAAACTATACATTGGTGTCTCCATTTCATTAAAAGCATTTATTATATTTTTATACTGAATAGCTATGTTTAACATTTTATATGTAGAATTCCATCTTGTTCTAATATCTATAGGTACAATTCTAGGTGATATTTTCATATTTTTACATATTTGTTTAAATATTTGTCTTCTTGGCCCACTATCTTTAATAAAAAGTAATGTATTCCTAAGATCATTAGTGAATCATTTACTATTTTTAATCCATCTTGAACGCATAAGTTTAGTATGTGGCAAATACACCTAACGTGGAATAATTTTCCATCTAGAATTGGTTTTGTATAATTTTTAAGAATTCTAATTGCGGCCGTATTTTCAGAAGCATTATCCAAAGAAATGGTAAATATTTTATTGTCTATTCCAAAAGCTGAAAATATATTTAGCATAGTTTGTGATAAATTTTGTGCATTGTGAGGAAAATCAAATACCCTAAACCCTATTATTCTTTTCTGTATGCACCATTCTTGATCTATATAGTGTGCCGTCATGCATAAATAATGAGTTATATTTCTAACTTCCCAACTATCTGCAGTTATTGCAACTCTAAAAATTAAAGAAGAAAAAATAGCTATTAAAGTGTCCCTCTGCTCTTTATATAGTTTGAACATATCAGATGTACATGTTGAACGTGGGACTTTTTTAAATTCGTCAGTAAATGTTGATTTACAAAATCTTTCAAATTTGCGATTTTCCGAAAAAGTAAATAATTGTTCGTCATGTATTATAAATCTTACTAAATTTTCTCTTGTTTTAATTGGATCATATTTACGTATACCTAATGATCCACCTAATGTGCTTATTTGTGTTTGATGTGGTACATTTGGTGGGTGATTTTTTTCTACGTGTCTTTTAAAATGACCCGTTCCGCTACTTACAGGAAACGAATAAATTTTATGACAGTGTTTACACTTAGCTTTCCTAACATTGTTTTCTGTTATTTTTTCAAAATATTTCCATATGTCTGATCTAACAGCCCTAGTAGATGCGGTAGTTTGTGTTTCGGGTATGGTTGTATTAGTTGTTTCTTCCTGAGATACAAAAAATGGTACTTGAGGAGGTTGTTCTAAGGGTTGACATAGATTTTGATATTCTTCATCAGTTAAAAAGGGAGTAAAAGAACCCGTGGCTTGAGAGCAAGAAGTGCCAGACGAGTGTGGATCCATTTTAATAAAATCCCAAAAATAACTAATTAAAATTCTCAAAAAAACTTTAAATTATAAATACCTAGTTAGAGAGATGAAGCTGGAAACCGAAATAGCGAAAAAAATCTTGCTTCAATGAGAAAACTTGCTTGGATCTTGTTTGGGAGACTTGCTTGCTTGAGACTTCTTGATCACTTGATTGAAACTTGCTACTTCTTTTGCTTGAGACTTCTTGAGAAATAAAGATTTTAGGAGATTTTTTAGAATGAATTTAGTGTATAAGAATGATGAATGGTAATAGAAGAGATATTGAGATATTTATAAATAAAGAAAAGGTTTAATTTGTAAAAAAAATTTACAAAACCCCTCCCAACGGCTATTTTGACCGTTGGGGGAGAAATCTGCAATTTTTTTTCCAAGAAACCCCCGAAATAGCCGTTGGGGGGTTATTTGCCAAAAAAAAAATGTAAAACCCCCCCCAAACACCCCAACGGCCATTTTTTCAAAAAAAAAAAAAAAAAATTATTAACGGGTCGCCCGGCACGTGCCGGGCCGGGCGTGCCCAACGGGCCGCCCGGCCCGTTAGTCAAGGCTAGTAATTGATATCATTGAACAAACAAGCAAAAATTAAGCTTGGATTGTGCTGGAGTTTTTGTGGGGTGCGAAAACTTATCGATGATCCCCCGCCAGTTCCATGCCATTATCAACGTATTGTCGCCGCAGTGGAAGGAAGAGTCCCCGAGGACGAAGAGAGCAGAGATTATAAAGAGCGCGAAGAGAGAGCTTTCGCAAATTTCCGCGAAGAAGCAAATTTCCTCCCATCCATCCCCCATCGTCGCTCGCCCTTTGCTTCGTTGTTGCGAGAATGAAGAGGCTTCCCCGTGGGACTCGACGGGTCGACGATGTTTTTCTTCTTCACCAACCCATTTATCACTCATCAGATCGACGCCTAAAAACGAGAGAGACGGGAAGACAATGCAATGAGGTCCTACTTATGCAACTCAGTCAGAATCCGTGGAAAGTTGTTGCGACGAATGAAGAGCAGCGCCACCGTCGACGTATAGACATAGGAGGCACGCCCGGCCCGTTAGTCAAGGCTAGTAATTGATATCATTGAACAAACAAGCAAAAATTAAGCTTGGATTGTGCTGGAGTTTTTGTGGGGTGCGAAAACTTATCGATGATCCCCCGCCAGTTCCATGCCATTATCGGCGATCAGCTGTGCTCTATCAGAATAGAGTTTACCTGTAAGATAGACGCCTCAGAAAAGACCGGTTTCTCGTCGGAGCTCACAGCGCCCTCATCCAGAGTAGACACCTCGGCCTCGGTGGGAGAGGGGAAGACAACTGGGTCAGCCAGAGTTGATGGTTCCGATCGGCCATCCCAAGGTGTCGTCCTCCTCCCCGCCGGTCCTCGAAGGAGCTACACGTGGCGAAGGGTCGAGGAACAACGAAAGTCCAATGGTCAAGAAGGGGTTTCCAACCTGTCAACACAGAAACACACCCAGATCCGAGCGTTTTGCTACGGACCGGTCTCAGAACCGATAGTAGGAAGAAGACAAATTTATCTTCGGGGGAGACCACAAAAACAACGCAATTGGGGAAGGACAGAGGTGGATCAACCGAAAACTGACCATTTCCCCTTTCGCAAACATCACCAAAATCACTTTCATTCGAAGGAAGAGGCAAATCACCCGAACGGGTAAACCTAAGGGAAAGAGCAACACATACCTACAGCTTAGATCAACGAGGCTCCAACCTCGGTTCCATATACCGGGACGAGAAGGGTCATCTGACCCTCGACCTTTCGAAATGGGACAGAACAGAGGTCAGTCTCGGAGACGAAAGAGGAAAAGGCCGACCTTGGGAAGAAGATGAGCGGCAGGGAGCGCAAGAACCAAAAGGGAAATCTCAGAGGCACTTAATGAGCGCATCAGTCGAGGGGGCGCCCTCGTTTGGGACGCTCACCCACCACACCCTTTTGAGGGTCACCGGGAGGAGAGAGAACCCGAGAGAGAAGCTTCCCCTTTTTCAAGTGGCCCTCGTTCTGATTTGAAGAATAATTGCACAACTGGTTCTATTGGGCTGGCCCAGGTGCCCAACTCAGAAGCCTGTCTCCTTAAGGAAAATTTGGAGGCCCAGCTTATACCTGATCCACCTTTCTTTAAATCTGTTGATTTTGGAGAAGGCTGTTCTAAGCAACAGCCTGTTGATTATATGGGTTTGTTTACGAACTTAAAAAAATTTGATCAGGAGTTTGCTCGGGATACTATAGCAAAATTATTGGAGAATGTTATGAGAGGAGAGCAGACCAAAGTACCCAACAGAGCCCGCAAGAGACAGGCTTTCCGTTTACCGAAGTGTATCCGGGACAAAAAAAAGGCACTGATAAAATCACCAGACAACAAATCACAGGGTGACGAACAGGTTGCATGTGGAATCCCAAACACAGTGATACCCGAGGCACAACCTACTTCATTCATGGAGGATGGGAAAGCTCTAGAGCTTACCCCTAGGGATCACAGTATCGAAGCTGATTCACAATTGATCAGCTCAACTGCGGAAGTGGTGGAACCGGAAAATCTGCAGATCATCCCTGCTATTACTCCTAGTAGGCACAGTAAAAGACTGGAAGAAAAGAGAGGTGGTCAACACTATCTTACTGGCCAAATCACTGTTTCAGCTATGAGACGCAAGGCCCTCCTTGTAAATCCGATTCCAGAAATATCTTCGGATGAGGAGCATGTTCAAATTTCAGGAGGGACATCAGGAGAAGACTCGGGAGATCCTCTTCCATCCCCGGACCAGACCTGATAAGAATCTACTACTTGGGGATATCATTGTTGCTTTCGTTGTTTTTGTGAGGAGGATTTTGTCCCTTATGTACTCTTTGTTTTAGTTTTTACTTGTTGTTTCACTTATGTACTTCTTCTATATGAGGGTCTACCTGACCCAAACTTTATTGTAGTTCTATTATCTACTTGCTAATGGAACACGGAGGGTCTTTTTCACCCGCCGTCTTGGTCAAAATTTTTTTTTTGTTCATATGGCCAAAGAAGTAGTTATGGTCTGAACTAAAAGGTGCAGCCTATTTATAATGAGTTGGAAATGCGCTGCAACGACAGTTTGGCAGTCTTTTATTTTTCTTTCTTGCTGTTGAATCTGAGGACTAACAAGAGATCGATGATAAAAATGTAGGAGATAAAATACTTATATAATGCATAATAATGATCGACTTTGATGAATGCATGTGATTTATCAGCAGTAGAAGATAAAACTAAATTGACAACAGAGTGTTACAAGTATTCCCTAAACAATAAGTTGTTAAAGAGTAATAATTTGGCTTGTAAAGGAAATAAGAATGAGTTGGATGGTCTATTGAAGTTGGCTTTACTCAGTTTTACTTGTAACAGAGCACATAGCATAAGGGACAACATATATTTTCTTGACTAGTTTACGTATGCAAAAGAAGTAAACATGACTTGGAGAAATAATTTATGAAGACAATTACTATGTTAATATTTTTCACATTGATATGAACAGATTCCCTGCAGAACAGCATTAAGAGGAAGCTTTCCACTCAATGGAACTTATTTCCAGGTTAATGAGGCAAGCGTTCCATTCTTCGGTCTCTTATTGTCTCAGTTAACGGCATCTAAGGTCTTTAATGGTCAAAATTACGAGCATCTTTTAAAGTTATATTCCTGTTATAATGTAGTGAATTAGGAGGAAAAAAATTCTCCCTGCAGGTATTTGCAGATCATATGACCAGCCGTAAGCCCATTGATGTTCCTCGAAAATTGATATGGAATCTGGACAGATGTACTGTTGCTTTTGGTACTTCCGTGGCAACAATATTTCAAGGTTGGAATATGTGAGTTCTTCTATTAAATATATTAGCAGTACCAAGTATGATGTACGAATTATGTTGACACGGAATGGATATTCTTGGTAGGTTTAACATTGGACGAGATACGACTATCCTTTTGTAAAGGTATGTTCTTAACGTTACTTTTGATGATCTACAACAATTTGAAATTTACAATTTCTGTAGATGGACAGAAAATTCATTACACTTTGATGTTTTCCCTTGCTTGTTCCTACGGCTTTGAGTGATCCCCTTTAATAAAAGACGATCTTTTGAGAGAGAGAGAGATTCTAACATCAGTTACTATTTAGGTGGAGCTCAATCCGCTCTGAGGTAAGATTGAAAGATCAATATTATGAAGTATAGAATAATGGGAAATATAGAAATGAGCCGATAACTCATATAGTGGAAACCATTGATCTAGATTGATATAGTGGACTGGTTATGACATTATATAAACCATTGATCTAGATTGATATAGTGGACTGGTTATGACATTATATACTGGTCTTGCAAGTGCAGAGCACTTATGATGACTCAACTTGATCAACATCAGAATTAGTGGCTAGTACTTGGACAACATATAAAGAAGTGGCAAGATTGGCAAAGGGAAGACCAGGGCTAAAAACTTTGAAGGGCAAAAATATGACCTGTAAAGAACTAAAAGATGGGACTGAAGCTTTGATATACAACCGATCTGACAAGAGACGACTAATCTTCTGTCAGTAGATGCACATGATCATTTATAGGCATGAGTTTTTGTGTTATTTAATTGTCATTAGTAATTAGCAGTCCCAAATCCTGTAAATGGTTAATCTTCAAGTACTTGTACTGTCCTGAATCATGTAAATGCTTAATTTTCAAGTGCTTGTATTATATGATCCTTTAGTTCTGAATCTATAATCTATTAATGTTTATCTTCGTGGGGTGCAGCTGCAACTAGGAATGTAAAAGAACACAAGTAATTCAACCTGAATCCATCTCTACCCATAACTTTTGACGTATATGTTTATATACACAATTCATCTATTGAAAGGGGATACAGATATTGAACCAGTAATGGGAGAATATCTGAATAGGTGTCCACATTCAGACACATTTGATTGATGTAATTTGACAAAGCATTCATGTTTTAATGTTAGGAATTACTAAATTGATGATTGATCTCATTTTGCTTTTAAATCGTTAGCTGTAGCTTAAGATGCAATGGTACAGATACAAGATACAGGACACAAGTATGAAATGGGCAAGGACTTGTGTCATAGTGACTCCTACAAATGTAGGACATTAGAACATGGTGACATGATGACATGATACTGAATATGTGATAAAGAGAGTGCATACATGCATATATACATGGACATGTCCGCGCAGCAAAATGTCCGGAAAGATACTCTTAGTATGGTAACCTAAAGTATCTACATAACTCTAGTGTTATACCGACAAAACATTTTTACATGAATGCTGATATCTTAACCTATAATACATGAAGGGAAAAGGATTTGGACTTGGCTCTTGAACACTCCAAAAAATAGTTCTCTCATCTCTGTTAGACATGGCTTGTATTCAAGTACTAAGAATCGTTTCAAGGAATTAAGTGCAGATTCAACCAAATTTGAGTAATCTACATGACCTTTGTCCACTAAAGACTAGCATTGAACTGGGTTAAAGACAGCACGAAGAGTTTTTTCATATTGGTTAAATCCATTCAAGAGCATAGTTGTCAAAACTTATCACTTATTGTTTTCTCTACATGCTGTATTGCATATTGTATCGCATATCGTATCATAAAATTTGTTATATCACAATATCATATTATAAAATATGTTGACCGATATGAAATAAACAAGTAATCAACCATACGATAATATATATCAAAATTGTACAGTGAAATAAAGCAAAAAAAACAACAAATAATCATGGATAAAAATATCAAAATCAGCTAAACGCAAAGTAAAAGTCAGTGACTATTATATGGATAGAAAAGAATCACGCCAATGTAACCATAATTTCTTATTCTGAAATAGAAGTAAGTACTCTCTCCTACAATTCTAAAACAAAGAGTATCAAACTTATGAAGCATATGATAAATCATGTGGTGCTACAATGAGTTATTTGGATTGTACTATTGTGTTGCTAAAATTTGAGGCACTGAGAAATTCTCAGAGGGATGTGAAATTGAGGCAAGATGTAAGAGTGGTATCGGGATCTTATTTGAGTGTCGATGAGATGTTGAGGTGGCTTTATGATCTTAATTGAGGGTCAGCGAGATGTAACGGTAGCCTCGCAATTGTCAGTTTAGCCTCCCGATATTAGAATTGGAATTTTGATTGGAGATAATTTTTTATCAGGGATTGAGACTGAGAATTTCTGATTAGAGGAGACTAAAGTAATTTGTGAATTTTATTAAGTTAGGTAAACAAATCCAAAATCCTAATTAAACCCGATGCAAAACGTAAATTGGCTATGTTCAATGTATCGCAACAATACATGTATCATACAATACACAAGGTTTTACATGTATGTCATGATCTAGATGAGTGATGATGCATATTTTTTGTCTAATTTTTTTGTCTGAATCTTATGTAGATTGTACGATTTTAACAACTATATTAAAGAGCTGGACTTTCAAGTTTATAATGTGAATATAATTCAAATTAAGTACAAGCAAATGCAAATGGGATCAGTGAGTGAATGCAAATAGGAGCAGTGATGTAAATAATGGTGCACAGCAATTGATCAATATACGAAGATCAATAAGACAATCGAATAAATGAATTAAAATAAAATTAAAAAACAGAGAGACGAAGAGGAATACAAGAGAATTTACTTGTTTGGGGAGTGCATATATCCACGGGATTGGAACTTCTTTTCCTTTATAATCAACATGGCATTTCATATCTAATTACATAAATACTCCGTTTGAAATCATAATATACCGCGACAAACTAGCGTCCCCAACTTCTTTAGTCCATGCCAGTGCCTGCGTATCAGCGTTAGCCTGTGTAGGAGTGCTAGCCAAACTTCTCTCTTGAAAAGTCTACTATATGAGCCAAAAACCCAACAAGCAAGAATTAAAGCAATGCTAGGAATCAAATTCAAGCCTAGGAAATTGAAGTTGATCCAGGCTAGGTGTTGGACTTATACATTCACATGTGATTTGTAATAGGATTGCGTTTCATTATCAAAGGAAATTGGATGGCTGCGATCGAATATAAGGATTGCTGTTTTAACAAAGAAAAATGGATGGCTATGGTTGGAGACAAGGAGAGGAGTTTGATAGGACAAGAATCCTATTAAGGTGCATACCAAGTGGAAAAAGTTTTTATATATGCTCTAGAGAAGTAACTTGTAATTTAAGCAATCTAAAATATCTTCAAGAAAAATTACACTTGTGAGAGTTCTCCAACAGAAAAGAGGTTTCTTTTTCATCAGTTATTCAAGTCAATGAAATATTAGCAGACACCGTTATATATAACACTTATCGTACGGATTTTCCAGTGCCCAATATACAAACATAATATCGGTAAAGTAGCTAGTATTTTTGATATCATCAATAAGTTGAATTGTATTTGCCAATTTTTATATCATTAGTGATCGGTTGATATTGTTTCTAATTAAGGTATTTTAAACCTTGCTAATTAATTGCCTTTGCTCATGGACTTGGGCAATTGTCGAACCATGAAACTCTTTCGTATTTACAATGATTCGATTATTCTTGCTTGTCATAAGGGGATTTGTCTACTCTAACCAGATCCCAACAGTCTCACATATCAAAATACATCCAAGCTTATGATAGTTTTATTGAAGTCAATATTTTATGCTTCTTTTCCAATAAACTAGATAAATTTCCATACATGAGTGAAAATCAATAAACATCTCAAACACATATTGTACAATGCTGTGAAACAGGGTTTCATTATGCATGCAGTGTAGGGGTGCATAATGCATAAACAGACTATGCAATGCTTATAAGGATATACGAAATTACACAAAAATGAATATACAACATATAAATCTGACAAAATACACATTACATTTTTCCGGATATAAGATGTTATACAATCCCAAAAAGGAAAACAAGAAAAAAATGGGCAAGCATTTTTTACACCAAGTTTAATACTACTTAAAAGAAAAAATCAAGACTATGGTGTTAAATTTTATAGCATTCATATCATCTCTTATAGACCATCAATAATGAAATAACAGTACATGGTTTACAAGTATCATACATAGTTTACAACTACCTATCCCAGCATGCTTTTCTAAAGTTATTCTATAGTTAGGTCTTGGATTTTCAATACTCGCCTCTAGTTTATGAAACAAAAAGGTTTGAACTCCCTCTAGTTATCTATTTGACTAATAGATATGTATATCAGTTGCTATTCACCCATAAAAGGACCTAGTTTTAGTAAAATGCTACAAAATAGTTAGTTTTGATCAAAAGGGGAACACCATCCTCCGTCATATATATATATATATATATATATATATATATATATATATATATATATATATATATATATATATATATAACTTTTGACACATTGGCTCACATATGCGACAGAACTACAGAGTTTTTCCATACTGCAGTAAACTCGAGCAGAAATTGATCAGGCATAACGAATATTACCTGGTGGCTCAGAATTCAAAAGGGGTGAAATATATAAAGGAGCAAGCTGTACGCATCCGCTCAACTTTAATCAACATTTCCTTTCGGTCTTTATTCAACATTTCATTTCAATTTATGATAAAAAAAAACATTTCATTTCAATATTTATTCAACATTTAGTTTAAATCTTTTGGCAAGGAAATTCACTTTAGAAGAGCGGACCATAATCTGCGGAGGAATTGGATGTTCCAGTTAAGAGCCTTAGTTCTTCCAACAGTCCTGATCCAGGTGAGATCAAGTTCAGTTTCAATTAAACTTGGAAATGCTTAACAAGGATAATTTAGGTAAGTAGATTTTTTCATCAGATGGGAGAGCTAGTAAAGGGAAATGAGACATTGAAGGCTGAGATTTTTTTTTTTTTTAACTTTAATTTGGGAACGATGATTGATGCGAACTCTAATCTTGAAGTAGATGGTGGACGAGAAGATGAACTATGAGTAGATGGATTTTCCTTTAAAAATTAGAAGAAAAGGAGAGAGGCGCGGAGACACAACAGAAGCCTTTCTAGCGAATGGAGTTGACTATGTTGGGCCTTGGTAACTAGAATCCTTTTAAATTAAAGATAAATTAAGGAAAGAGTCACCTACATCTCTACTACATCCATATACATACTAGCAGATTAATCATGACTTGAATTCAGTATAATTATAATAAATTGCAATATGTGCAAAATTCAAGTTATTATGGATCTATGCCAATCATAGGTGAAGGGAAAATCCAAGCATTTACCTCATATTTGATTGTTGCTTCAATCTAAAACGCATTAACAAAGTCTATCCACCGTGTCTAAACTCCAAAGTAGTTGTATGAGGATTGAGAGATTGTTTATATTCTAATACGGTCTTGCAGGTTGAGCTTTCTTTTCGGGTTGAACCCTGGCTTTTTGCAACTGTATTTAAAACTTTAAAATCATCAATTAAATGTGCATTTGGTAGGTTTTGAATGTATGATAAATGTGCAATCCATTTCTTCGTAATGATCTGCGAAATCTCTCGGGGCTTCTCAATCAGCGAAATATCAAATATCTCTCACTGACTCCATTTCTTTATCTCTTGCTTTGACGAAATCTCCTCTGGCATAATCTGTTTGAGAGCTCTCTCCCTTCAGCTAGCTCGTTCGGCTGCAAAATCCCTCACCACCAAATCATGACCTTTGGCAAACTCTCTTGGTCTCTCCTCAAGCTCCAACAAACTCGTATCTCTCGCTCTCTCTCTCTCAAAAAAAAAAAAAAAAAAATTGCTGGAGTACTCCTGTGCTGTTGTAGCTTGAATTGGAATTGGAATTTATAATCAAAATTTGGAATTGAAGTGAAATGGTTAGCTGAACTTGGAATTGGGATTGAGTTTGGAATTGAATTAGGTAGATGGAATTTGAATTGGAAATTGACATTGAATAGAAAATTGAAATTGACATCATGTGGACTGAATTGGTATATGGCAGTAAGCCAATGACTGTTTTTTTTTTTTAACAGTGAACTCTTTTACATTTCAATTTATTGGATGTGAATTTTTAGTGTAACTTTTTTGGCTTTAATTTTTTGTTGTAAAATTTACTGTAAATTTTAATGATGAAATATTTTGGCTCATTGTAAATGACAATTGAACATCTTGTTATATAAGTTTCTTTGTTATTATTTTGTAATTTATTGCATGATCTTTAGCTTTTGTTGTTTGAATTTTATAAATTTTTGTGTATAATATTGTTTCTTGTATCCACAATATCCTATTTTTTAGGATTTTGCGTGCTTGTGTCATATTCGTATTCTGTATCCGTGCTTCAGAGATGCTTTCCATCTCGAGTAATTTTTACTTTTTTCTGCGTGTATGCTTTTCTCCAATATTATTATTATTTGGGATCGATTGGGTAGGCAACTGTTGACATGCTATCAGTGTTTATCAACACTTGATCTTCCACATGTGACCTGACCCTGGTCTGGATCCATAATGAATATTCATAACCAAATATCCTCTCTCAGAGTCGATGCACGCACGCTTCAGAAACATGTTTCAATTTTGTTGTTCAGTTAAATGTTTTTATCTCATTTGATCTTGTAATGTTTTTTTCTATAGGATTTGTATGTGTGCGGGGATTCAGCCAAGATACTAGGAGGCCGGAGCCACTCTACGCAAGGCTGCACGCATCACCGACCAAGACAAAAAAAACACCAGAAAAGAAATAAGCAAGAAGGGGCACATCAATTATCTTATTTTTGATAGCAAGTGTCTATAAATGTTGGGAACAATAGTGGTGATGATGCAAGTACTGTATATAGTGAAGACACTTTTCTATTGTTCGCCGCTGATTTCATGCATATAGTAAGGACAGTTTTCTGCTGTTTTGCTCCAAAATTGCCTAACCAGGTGTCGACAGTTCTTCTGCAAAAATGAAGACAACATGAAAAAAGAGGTATTGATGTTGATATTTAGATTTCTGTTTGCAGATGGTCAGGTATCGTGTTTTGCTTTCGAGCGACATGAGTGCCTGCCTGCTGACTATTTTACTCGCATCTTTTTGTTTCTGTTTGTAGCTTCTTTAGCAATGGAACCTGAAGCAAGTTGTGCCTCTTGCCAACTCTCAGACACAGTCAGTTTGCTTGCTGGTACTGCAATTCTTTGTAGTTGCAGTAGAAGGGAATGATGTACTAAATCCTGGAAACTTCCATTTTCATGAATTATTGACATGTATTTGCTTTAATCATTTGAGAATGACGAAATATTAGAGGCATGACAATTCAAGCTTAAGATTATAAGATATGCATCGATTAGAAGAATAACGTGTCTGGTAAATGAGGCGAGAGGAGTTTATCTGACAAGTTAAAAGAGTGAAGGGAAGACTCAAAAAAATATAGACGGAGGCGATACGAAAAGATGATAGGAATGAATGGAGAGTGATCGATTCGGCGTGATTTTCTTTTGGTTCATGTAGCCTACTCCCAACAATCAAAAAAAAATTCGACATATTTCACTTTATTATGGAAACCAATCCTACTACTTCTGGTTCTGCGGTTTCCACACTTGACGAAAAAATCCTAGGGCATATTGCTCAAATTATTGGTCCAGTACTGGATGTTGTTTTTTCCTCGGACAATTGTTTTTTCCCCGGACAAGATGCCTAATATTTATAACGCTTTGGTAGTTAAAGGTCGAGATATTGTTGGTCAGCAAATTAATTAATGTGATTGAAGGTCGAGATATTGTTGGTCAGCAAATTAATGTGATTGGTCAGCAAATTAATGCGACTTGCGAGGTACAACAATTATTATTATTAGGAAATAATCGAGTTAGAGCGACAGGGATAGAGGGATGGAAGTGATTGACACGGGAGCTCCTCTAAGTGTTCCGGTTAGCGGAGCTATTTTCGGGCGAATTTTCAATATTCTTGGAGAGCCTATTGATAATTTAGGTCCTACCTTGGGATAAAAGGATTAGTTGTTGGGTTAAAAGGATTAGTTGTTGTTGTCGTCGTCGTATTGATTAGAAGAATAGCGGCAATATTAATGGTAGAATTTCAGTTGTGATAGGCAATTAAATGATTTTCATTATATTAAATTTAAGTACCAACTTATGTTAGGTTTTTAATACGTATTAATATTTGATCTTACTGTGGATCTATGTTTAAAAATTTAGCTTAATGTAGATCCATATTCACTTGCTTGAGTCCATATTTGATATAGATACAAACACAAGCTAGTAACTTATATGTATCTTGTTACTAAAATAACTCATTCAATTTCAGAACAATAAACTTAAATGATTATTTTTGTCCTAAATAATCTTGAATCATACAACAAGCTTTGTTTATTTGAGTGTGGGTATATCTAGAGAAAATATTTGCTCATCATTTTTGTCTGCAGAGTATCAATTTCAGATTCTTAGCGCTTAAGATTCAAAAACATGGCATACGATAATTAAAACAGAAAATAAGAGACTGGAGCTAGCTTGAAAGTTCATGAAAGTTGAAATATGAAAGTTAGATAAAGTATATAATGATATGTGGAGAGTGAAAAATCATTCCGTTGTGACTATACTGCATTTTTCACATAAAAAATTGCTAGAGTTGCAATTGTAGAAGATAAAAGAAAAAAAAAATTCACATACACAAAAAAGAGATTTACATGGTTCTTTCAATCGGAGTTCGCCCACGGCTATCAGTGTTTTAAATATCAGAAACCAATAATATACTAGTTAGCAAAATTATATACCGGATAGTGGATATGTAGCGATATATCGCAACAACACACTAATCATTGGATGTCATATCAGTGTTATATACCTATTTAAAATAATACTTTACATATATAAAATATATTAAACTGCTTAAAATAAGTTAAGGATATTAGGAGATACTTAGCCAATTTACTTGAAAGAGATAATCTGCTTGAAAGCTGAGAGATAGATGGGAGCGTGCACATAATATGCTTGAGATAGGAATGAGGAGCTGAACTATATGCAAGAAAGAGTGAATTATTGTCAAGATTCACATGTCATCGGGGTTGGAGCTCTTGATAGTCGGTACAAGAATTGGAGAGTGAGAGGTGCAAAGCTCTTTACAGTAGCCGTTTTGATGTGATCGCTCGATGAGTGAGAGAGAGCGGAGAGGAAGAGGAAAAAACGAGGCATCAAATCGTTAATTAACACAGGTCGCCGAAGCCGTCAGGGCTCATGTGGTTGTCAGGATCGGGGTTTCTTGATAATCAGTGTTGGAAGTCGGGAAAGATAGGTACAGAGGACTGTACGACCTCTTCGATGCAATTGCTCAATCGAGCAAGTAAGAGAGTAGAGAGGAAGAGAAATAAGTAAAGTGTTGAATCATTAATTAATTATATTTAAGACAGAATGAAGAATTAAATAAAAGATGATATATATAAATGTGTTCAGTAAGAGTTCGGATTAATGAGTCTAAATTTGTAAAAAAAAGAAAAAGAAAAACCGGTAATATATCAATCTCGTCGATACTTTTCATCTTATTTACAAGGTAATATATCATCACCTGGCTGATATATCGTATGATATCGAACCAAAATAAGAAAAGCAAATGGTCTTATCATATCAGCTAGTCCCAAACATATATATTGATCGATATAATAGCCGAGATTTAAAACACTAACGGCCACCAATAGTTTTTTCACTATTTGAGAACAAGAGTTTTTACATGATGAGATTTTATATATATATATATATATATATATATATATATATATATATATATATATATATATATATATATATGAACCACAATCTAATAACATGTGGAAATAGCTAAATACCTTTTAAAAATTGGAGATTGGTGTAAAGTACTTTTAGGTACCACAAACCCAACAATTAATCTCCTCACTTGGAGACTGAAACACATCCATGTGCTTATGCTTCTTCTTCTCATCTCCTGACTAATGCGCTCCAAGCGGCATATCCTAAAACCTCAAGCTTCTAATTCAACTAAAATTATGGATAATTTCAGTTTGTCAACAGTAACTGTCTTGATTAACATATCATCTAGATTTTCCTTTTTTTTTTTTGGATCTTCTAAAGCAACAACTTTTCGACTTTTAAAAGGTCACGAATGAAATGATACTTCTTTCTTCGTTCCGAATGAAATGTTGGATTCTTAGAGAAATGAACAACACTATATCACTATATAGAGTACTATCACTATATAAAGTACTAATATATTGTTCATTCCTCAATTCAATAAAAAATTCTTGTAACTAAATCATCTTCTTACTAAGCTTTATTAAGGCCACATAATGTGTCAACCTTTGGATTAGTAAGTACAATTGCATTACGGTTGCTCATCGTTATATAAAGAGTGCATGCCTTCTTTTCCTAAGCCATTACATGGCTCCTTTGGTAATCCTCCAAAGACCACCCATGAAGGAAACCACATATCCTTCATCATCTAGCTATCTTATAGAAATCAGATCCCTCTTGAAAGCAGGATTATGCTTCATGCTCTATGCAACTAGACATGTTCATATGATATCTTAGTTTGAATAGTTTCATTCCCTACAATCTTCAAAGGTTCGTCATGGCTAGATAGATCTTACCAAAGCCACTAGAAACATAATTATCCATAATTTCATAGCCAAGACAAGAGTGAATGAAGCTCCAGAGTAAATTCAAGATTCCACCTGACTGATCATGCTCAAGATAAGAGCTTTGTTTGTTTCTTCCGTGACATTCATTTACTATTTATTTTCTCCTTTCTTTGGTTTCTTCTCAGATGTTGAATACGACTGCAATTTTAGCATGCTTTTCAGGCTCCATGTAGCACCCCATCCAGAATCTGATAGCAAAATATTTAGGTTCTATTTAATGCCCCCACCTAGAATCTGATAGCAAAATAATAATAACATATTCATATAAAAGTATATTAAGCCTCTGTTACAATACCAATAATTAAAATAGTTATTATCAATCCCAAAAGGCTCCCTTATAAGACTAGTTATGATTACTTTATAAATTTATGAAAATCATTACAAACTACACTAATTTAATTTTTATCCCATGTTCAATGTAGAACAAGTTAGGAATAGTATAATCCTTGTCGATTTTATATACATGAGAATTATGTAATTCCTCCACTATTCTATTCTTGACTTGTGCTTGCATTAAATGCATTACTTAAAAGTAGATATTTTCCGGCACTAGAGAAAGTTTAAAATATATAAAGATTTGTATCTATATTTTAAATTGAGATAATAATAATTATATAAGATTCAAATATGATTAAGAAGTTAAAATAGCAAGGCAAATGTGAAAGAATATACAAGTAATTAAATTGCAATCATGATTTGAAAATTAATTCTAAGTCTTTTGTATTATTATCATCTCTGTACATATTGAAACTTATTTTATATCATTTTCATGTAACACGTTTTAGATGTATGCTATGATTGATTGACTAAAAGAGTACTGATGTTGCATATATATTGATGTTATGATGAATTATATATTTATTTTGTTAATGCTACAGTATACCCTAATTATTAATTATTAGAAAATAAAAAAAATTGATTAAATATGCTTTAGATTCTAGAAACCCCAAAAACAAAAAAAAAAAAGGCAAAAATCCTGTTAATAATGATACAATGGGACGGACTGCGAGCGTAATTGCAAATTAATTACTCTCCTTCTAAGTTGTGTATGTTTGCATTTGGCGTAATTATTTCCCTTCATTAACTTGTGATTGGTTTTAATTTTGTACGTCTGTTTTGAGTCAACATAGGATCAAATTACTCTCACAAATGTTGGAGACTTAAGAGTCTTTTAGAGATGGGGTTTAGAGTTTAAAATTAAGGGCCGCGAAAGTTATGGGGGGAGAAAAGAGGGCCTTCGGCCCCACATTAAGCCTAATCTAGTTCAGCCCACAAAAGCGGATTAATTACGCTCTTACGCGTTATGACTTCCTTACAAATCTCAAATTACCCAATCTTGATTCACACCTGAATTGCAACAATTTATGTAATAATTTCACTTAACATATACATTTTCAAGTTACAATATCAAATCAGTGAATTAAAAGTTCCATACAAGGAAAAGAACTTGAAAACAAGTGAAAAATAAATATGAACACCGACCATATAAATCTAACGTACAAATATGCCTTTGCCTTAGCATGATCACCATGCAATTTGCCCAACACTTCCCCCCAATCTAAACTTGTGCAAATCCAAAAATATCTTAGCAAACCCTATATAACTATATAGTTTACACCTCTCTTATTCAACCACCCACCCGCTTACCTGCACCCGCCTGCGGCGAACCCAATCCTCGCCTTGGCCACGTCATAAACCACGTTAAACGTCTGCTGCTGTCGATTCCCGATGATGGCCACCCTAGATGCTGGCGCAAACGCTAGGCAAGTCGTGTCCGTGTCGACGTCAATCAGCACATTTCCCACCTGCAGCTTCAATGTTGCACCACCTGCAAACACCAATGACACCTGCGGCAATACGATTCCGTTTGCCTGTCCGACAAAGCACGTGTCCAGTATCGAGTACGCAGGCGCCTGCTTGTACCTCCTCAGCGAGGCGGTAACCGCCTTGCTTAGTGCAGAGTAGATGTGCGATGGGAGCCGTGTGATGACAGTACCCGAGTCCAAAATGGTGGGTGTGGAGCTGTACGAGGACGACGACACGGGAATTGGCTTGCCACCGAGGGTGATGGCAGTGAGTTTGACGAAGTAGAGTGAGTCGTCGATGGAGTTGCTTACCATCGGAGTGTAGGCAAATCTAGACTCATCGTAGGGGCCTAAGGACAAGAGTCCGACAGAGGCCATGGTCGGGAGGCAGTAGGAGAAGGCGCGGGTGCTGGATTTGACTGTGGTCTGGGAGAGAAAGGAGAGCTCGTTCTTGGCGAGGCCAATGATGCCTGCTGACCTGCCGAACAGGCCCTCGTTATCTTGGCCACAGCCGTAGACAAAGTTGGGGATGAGGAGGTTGCCGATTTTCAATGTGTCTTTGCTGAGGTAGCCGACGGAGAAGGAGGAGTCGCCGTAGCCAGCCTGGTAAAGGCAGACGTTGGAGGAGGAGCAGGCAGAGGGATTGAGGGTGGCTGAGGCGAGGGAGCGGCAGGCAGAGTCCGAACAGGGGATGGTGGAGTAGGAGCGGGAGGCAGCAGGGTCAAAGATGGGGCCAACCTGCTCATGGCAGGATATCCTGCACGGCTGGCACTGGAGCCAGGTAAGGGAGCTGCCCGTGTCGACCACCATGGCATAGGAGGTGGCAGGGGTGCCAAGGGAGATCTTGGTTATGTAGTTCCCCACGCCCAGAGAGGTCCCTGGGGTCAGAGGGGAGGAGAAGCCAGCGTTAGAAGAGAGGGAGGATGGTTTGTTTTTGCGTTTGTGGTGGAGACGGGAGGAGAGGGCAGTGACGCGGTGGTCGTCATGGCGGAGAACGGTGGAGAAGGGGAGGTCGGCAGGGAGGGGGGCCGGGGAGCAGGGGCTGCGGGGGTGGTGAAGGGTCAGATGGATGCCTTTGCCCGGAATGGACTTGTGATCATCTGCTGTAGCAGAAATGAGTGAGAAAATTGTTCATCGGGAATAAAAGGACCAATACAGTTAAATAACTAGACTGCTATAAATGCTAGAACTAAGAAAAATAAAGATGAACTAAGAAAAATACAAATAACTATCCCGTATTTGACATAGTTAAGATGTCAAAGAAATCTTCGATTCTTAGAGAAAACTAAGAGAGAAGCTCATCTCTCAGATAGTAACCTCCTACTACTCCTGAAATAATTAGGAGTTTTTCGAAAAAGTTAGAATAAGTGCGAACGGTTACAGTTATATTTACCTTTTAAATTCAATCATCTTTGTATGTTGCTGAGCCAAGAGGAGAGAGAAAGTTTAGAAATTAAAAAAAATAAATAATTAGAAATTGAGAAAAGATATGGATAAACTTTTTTCTTTTTTTTTTTAGATTTTTAAAATTTTTAAATTCCAAAAAATCCTTTTAAGAAATCAGTTTGACTCAGCAGAGGAAAAAAAAAGGAAATTGGTTACAAGAAATCCCCAATATGATCACCCTGTTCCTCCTTCTCAGGTATTTTTTTTCCCTCTATCTTTATCTCTAACCATATTCATTAACATCTTAATTTACTTTTTAATTTTTATCAAAAAAAATCTCATTTATTTGTCTTTAAAAAAAAAAGATTTAAGATATCTTTTCTCAAGAAGTGTTCTGCAAAATATATTTCTTCCATAAAATAAGTAACAACATTCATAATAATTTTATCTTTCTTTCGGATGTCAAGATATCCTACTATTTTTTATCTTTCTTTTTTCGTTATTTTATTCTATTGATTATTTTGTGTTATTTTTTTTTATTCACAACATTCTATTTTCGTGTTTCAAAATTAAAATTCCCATCTAGTATATGAATAAGGGCTTGAGTTCAAAATAAGCCTCCATTAAATTTTTATGGTTTAGAATTTTCGTAAATATATATTTTTGCATGAAATAAGTATCTCTCAGATTAAGTTATTAAAGTCAATTGGATACTAGGTTTATTATCTAATCGGATTCTTCTAAATAATTATTCCAATTAGATTTTATTTTATATTATGACGCGTGCACACACACTTATACACACATGCACACACATATAATTCTTGAAAGAAAATAGTAAGTATAACAAATAAAAATTTTAAAGGATGAGAATTGAAGAGTAATTTAAATTGTAATAAATAATGGTTATAAATTTTATTGAATTACATTCTATGTATAAAAAAGACTTTTTGTCAAATTAATCTTTAGAAAGTAGAATATTCTAACAAATTATTAGTATAAAAATTAATTTATAACAATAAATTATCACGAATATGTTCAGGAAGTTATGTCATTTGGAAAAATTGACATATAACTTATTGAAATTATTGTATTAATTTAGTTTACACATTAAAAATGTTGCATGCATTATCAGATTTTTATAGAATAAAATAATATATTCATTTTTCTTTCTCTCTCCAATAATTACTTGCAAATAATATATGCATAACAATATTTTTTTGCTATAGTTATCGTAGTTAAGAACACCAACTTCTCCAAAATAAATTTCTTTAAATTTTACCGAGCATCACGCCGGTTTTCCATTTGTAACCATCTAAGAAATAATAAACAATCGTAATTTAGAAAGATGACCCTCTAAATCCTAAGAAAAAGTTAGAAATAACACAAATATGGATTCCATAGTGCACTTCCATTCAAATCACTGAAACTAATTTCTAAAGAGAGGGCGAGAGACCGGGCTAGTTGTCCAACTTAGGACAAAGAAGTTCTAAAATCACATGCACATTCAAGACTCAAGACAGAGGCCAAACCGTCATAAATTAAACTTGCCAATTGAGATACCAGGACAAGAAAGAAACATTTAAATCTTGCTAGTAAGAAACAGAATCTGCATTGACACTGAAAACAAATAAATTTGGAATTTACCATGAGTCGCAATACAAGGACAATAAGGTTCGGTACGGTATCTTGTCATATGTGCACTATGGGCCCAGGCCTGACAACAGGATCCATGTTTGTTGCCGCTTGGTTCCACGCACTTGCAACTAGTGAAGTGGGGGGCTACTTAGGCCTTGGTAGGACATGATGGGCTTATTGAGTAATAGCATAGCTGCCTACCGCATGAAATTTGAAAACGAAAAAAAAAAACAAAAAAACAAATAGAAAAATGGACAAAGGCCAAATAGAGATAGAGAGAGTGGAAAAAGAGGATTTTTTCTTTTTCTTTTTCTTTTTTGTTTTTTTTGCGCTAAAGTGGTTATATTCTCCTTTTTCCATTCAGTCCTCAAGGTGATAGATTATATACTAGTTTAATAGAAGTCTCTGATTCCTGAGGCAACCTAAACTCTTTTCTTTAATTTTTGTGAAGAATAAACATCTATATTCGTAAAACCTTAATGCTTCCTTTTTAGTTTAAGTAAAATACAAAGCAGAGCACGCATGAAGAGTTCAATAAAGAATGGTGAAGACAGTGAACCTAAAATCCATCAATCTTGAATTCTCATACATAATAAGTCAAAATAGTTGTCCGCCAACAAATCCTTCAAAAAAAAAAAAAAAAAAAAAAAATCTAATTTACACGCTCTGATGATGGTAATACTTTTGAAAATAGAGGCATAGTCCGGTCTTGAACCTGAGTTTTTTAGTGTTTTACTAGTGAGCCAGGCATCGCTAGCCATAATACTACTCAAAAGAAACCGAATTATTTCTTAATCACAGACTGAAAAAAAGAATAAGATGAAGAAGATTGCCTTTGATGTTTGAAGAGCAGGAGCTGTGGACCTCCTCTCCAGGAGCCACTGTACCGAAGAGGAGAGAGAGAAAAAAGAGGAAAAGAAAACCCATCTCCTCAAAAGACCTCTAGGTGAGTTGATGCTGGTGTGCTTAATCCACTGATTGGTGCTCCTTATATAGAGATTTCCAAGAGCAGTGAGGCACCAGTCTAAGCTCTTTAGTTCTTTAGGTGAGAGCCTCCTGTGCCAGTAGCTTTCTCTTCTAAAAAAGAGATAGGTAGGTGGAACATCCTTACTTGTGAATTTAATTAGGATGGTGACATTTTTATTACACCACAAAAATATCTATTAGAGAGTAAAATGTTAATCAAGTACAATTTAGAAAACCCCACAGTATTCTCATTCCCTTATATCAATTACTGTAAAGGCTAATTACCCCCCCAACTAACTTTTGGAACGGTTGTGTTTTTTATCAAGTGAAAAGGAAGGAAACAATACAAGCCACGGGAGATATCTTGTTAATTCCATTCAGGGGCTGCCCGTGAGGCGCAACCATTTTTAAAGGAAGTTGATTATTGTGATTTATTATTAGGAAGATAATGGTGATTTTCTTTTATATGGGAGAATCCAAGAACTTGGGGGGTAACCACATTTTAATGGAATTGCGAAACTAATTTATGGTTGACAAAAGGATAGAATGCAGAGTCATCTACCAGTGTTCACTATATACACAATATTATACAAATGACCCCATCTGAAGAGCTACGAAACACAAGTGGCCTCAAACACTATTTGGTTGGTTTTTTAGTTTAAAATCATACTGTCAGATAAACTTTAGTCTTGGCCTAAGTTGACACACTATGTTTTTCTTGAAATTATGGTGAAACTGCAAAATTGATTACTAGAACCTAATTGTGTTTGGTGTCTTAATCATAAGAAGCTTTGGATTTGATATCTGGATTTATTCTAGTTCTTGAGATTGGGTGCATATATAATATTATTTTTACTGTGCATAATTCATGTGATGGAGATCAAACTTTATTTGATAGAAATTAGAATTGATTCTATTAGGATTTTATTGGAATTTTGAATTCTATTAGAATATTTGATTGGATTTTTGATTTTATTAGGATATTTAATTAAGATTTTGAATTCTATTAGGATTTTGTTTGTTTGGGTTTTACACTATACATATGTTTTGTGTGAAGTATTAAGGATGATAAATAATATTTGAATATTTCTCAAAAATCAAAAGCTTGAATCAAAATCTTTTCTCGTGGATTCGAGAAGAGCGAGCGTAAATTCACCTGGGTGAATTCCCAAACCCCTGTAAGTTCTTCCCTATTCATTCTCAATTCCTCGAAAAATCTTAATTTCTCAAACCCTAATTCTAAATTCACTTCTATCTTGCGTCATCATGGGAATGAAGTGTGCTAATGTTATGGATGGTGGGAATGAAATGTGATGATGTTATGATTGGTGCAAGGAAGTTGAGAAAGAAGAAAAGAAAAGAAAAACAAAAACAAAAAGGAGCGGCCATTTTCTCAGATAATTTAGAAAAATAATTGCCAAAATTTGATCCACCAACTCAAATGAGTGGGTTAATTTGATTAGTTAGTAGTTCCAACATCCAATCAAGAAGTTTTTTCTTTCTTTAATTATCTTTCGAGGTAGTTACAGGTCATAAATATATATATATGTGTAGTACCAATTGATCACCACCTAAGTACAATTAATGTACCATATTTAGATGCACAGCATCATGCCACGCATGACGTAATATATTTGTATGGTCATTGAAAAAAATTGTTTGGAAAGAAAAATAAGATATATATTTGTATGGTCATTGAAAAAAATTGTTTGGAAAGAAAAGTAAGAGAAAAAATGAATAAAATAATAGAAAGAGACAGCTAAATGTATAGCGAGGCATCACCTAACCTTGGGGCATTTGGGCAATGAGCACTAAGGGACATAGAGATTTGAGGTGACACAAAATTATTTATTTCTAAACAAAGTTTAGAACAGGCAAATGGAAATTCTCCAATATCAATCAAAAGGATAGAGTTATAGAGCTAGACAATTATTCCTGAACACGTGTCCACCTCTTTGCTAAATTTGGAAGATGATCCTTGCTAAATTTAGAAGATGATCTTGCAAATTTAATGTACATGCTCTCTTGCAAATTCTTTTGCTTTGAAACTATTAAATTAGCAAGAAAAAACAGCACAAAACCCTAATGAATCATAAAGATTAGCATGGCGATTAAATTATTAACATGAGTTCGAAAAGGAACAGCAAATCTTATGAAGAAAGCTTTAAGCATTCATGACAACATGACATCTTTGTATTATTATAAGCAAAGCAGGTGAAGATTGAGGTTTAAAAGAAACTAATGCATCTACAGCTCATTCCTGTCAACCGAACTAATAATTCTCCACTTAAATTTAATGTTTTTTTTGGCCCAAAGAAGTGACTTATTTACAAACATGATCATTGGTGTTGCAGAATCCCCGCCATTAGATGTTCTTTCTTTTGGTTAATTAAACACTTTAGACCTTTATATATTGTTATTATTATCTTAAATAAATAATTCTGCATCAATGCTTTCTTTCAAAAAGTTAGTAATTAGTAAATAATTAGCCACTATTGATACATCTCCAAAATTTTAATTAGTAACAGCTGGGCATTCATGATCATGATGCTAAAATGATTAGGGGAAGCAAAATTCTACTGGCGGCTACCCCAACTCAGGAAAAGTGCATATGATCGGTAGTTGCTTAAATTTACTTGATCAGATTGAGATGATTCGCATTATGAATAAAAATCTATATTTTAATGAAATAGAATAGAGAAAGGTGCATGAATTTTTTATGAGCAAATCAGTCATTATGAAGGGATAGTTAGTTATCCATCAATAATCCATGGAAAGCTTTCATAGATAGAGAAAGCACATTGGGTGCTCCACGATAAACGCCAACTGGGAAGATCAGGACATCTAACTGAACTGATAAGTTCAGCGAAGACAAGAGAATTTAAACTCGCTTTGTCAAGAAACTCCAGCAGATGCTGCTGGAATTCTGTAATTTAAATTTAAAAGACTTCAAGAGATTCTTAGTATAATTGGGGGAAAAAAACATCTTCCTGCAATATCAACCTCAGGAAGGAGGAGATCAATGAGGAACTTAACAATCTGGAGCTGCAAGAAGAGGAAGGACTGTTGACACGTACTAGAACCCCAACGTCATAAAGATTACAAAAGAGAAATTCATGATATCTATCACGAGGAAGAATTTATGAAGAGAGAAATTTCGGGCCAACTGGATCAAGGAAGGAGATCATATGCTTTTTTCACAAAGTGGCCAACAATAGGAAAAAGACAATGCTATTACTCTCTCATTATTAGTGACACAGTGGTGACTGAAGACACCCTCATTCGGAAGCACATCAACAAACACTTGAAGACGCATATCAGTACCAAGGGTGAGCATGGTTTATCCCTCAGTCGTGAGATTTGGGACGAAGGTCCCAACATTCAGTTGTTAGAGGAAGATTTTTCAAAGAAGTAAGTTAAAACTGCTGTATGGAGCTTGTCCCTAACAAAGGTTCAGGACCGGAAGAAATTCCTATTTTCTTCTTTAAGAAATATTGGAAATCATCAAGGTAGACCTGCTTATGGATGAAATATAAGCTCAGGCTTGGCAAGACTTGATCATTTAAATTTTGTTAATATGGTGTTGATATCCAAAAGAGAGAGTGTGGAATCTGTAGGAGATTTTCAGCCGATTTCACTGTGTAACTGCTCCATTATATTTGTTTCCAAGGTTTTTGCCAATAGATTGAACCAATGCTACAAAATTTAGTGGGAGACTATCAATTGGGTTAATTAAATGTCACAATATTTTTTAGGGTGTCGTTATGGCACATGAAACCATACATCAGGTCAAGAAGGAAAAAGAAACCAAGGATTTTTGTTCAAACTTGATTTTAAGAAGGCATTAATCTTTCAAAAATGTACGAGTTAGATAAATCTACTGTTTCATTAAGGGTTAAATGGAAATGTCTCTTGGAGGTCTTAGAGGTGAGAGGATTTAGTCCTAAATGGATTGGATGGATCAACAATTAGCATAACTCAGCTAAAACAAATATCGTTTCAGCAGCATGTCAGGAATAGAAATTAAATGCTCAAGGGGATTTATACAGAGGATCTCCTTTTTTTTCCCCTCCTTTTGACACTGGTTGTTGATTGTTTGAATACGATTATTGTTAAAACTTCGTATATGGGTCTTATTAAAGGTCCGGGTGTGCCAAAATCAGTCCACCTCAATAATTTACAATATACTAATGATACCATATTATTTAGGCAGATGAATATGGAACATGCAATTGTTATATAGTGAATTCTTCATACTTTTAAGCTCTGATCCGGACTTTGGGTCAAGAGCCACATCGTCTTCCTTGGAAAATCGATATTGGGGGCTAATCATTGAAAGGATTCTCGAGTGCCCAAAATCTGACTTTCCTATTAGATATTTGGAACTTCCCCTTCAGCCTAATGCTTTATGTAGGAAGGACTGGTTAGTTCTAATAAAAAAATTCTAGAGAAAACTTGAAGGTTGGCAAGATAGGTTCCTTTCTCTGAGCGGAAAAAATTATGCTAAATTCCCTCTTTTCGACTACTCCATATTTTTTGTTGGTTTGTCTAATTCTTAGGTGGGAGGATGGATAAAATTAGGAGAAGATTTCTCTCAAGTGGACCCTACATGTATAGGAAGGCGTACCATTTGCTAGCATGGAATCAGGTTTGTGCTAGGAAGGAGGGAGGACTCAGAGTGATACAACTTGACTGATTTAATAGGCACTTTTAACTAAGTGGTGGTGGAAATTAAATGAAATAATGAAGAAACTTATTTGCCAAATCCTCAAAGAAAAATATAACAATAAGCAGGGATTGTGAATGGCAAGCACAGAAACAATTCTAATGTCTCGCACTTCTTGGGGGGAGTGGAGACGGCTAACAAAGACGCCTTTTGGGTGAGAACGACCTTTCGTCTAGTTAATAGAAGGGACATCAGTTTCTGAAGAGATAGATAGGGAGAAAGAATGCAACTTAAGTACTCCTACCCCAACTTACTCGCTCTTTCATCCATGCCCAATTGTTCTACAAGGGCTTATCATCAATGTTTTAAACATTGGTCGATATACGGGCATATCAATCGATATCTCGATTTTTGCCCCTAGCCTATATAGTATGTGTCTTTATATTGTTTATTGTTTTAGACCGAAACAAACCGATATATCGACTCGAAGACGAAATATTGAGGGATATTTTAGCTATGAAATCTTATCAACTAAATAGTAATATCAAATATTATTTCAATTATGCAAAAAAAACCGACCAACCTATTAGCTCATAAATTTGATGGCCTACATATATGAAAAAGATAGAAATAGGCTCAATTAGTAGTCTCAAGCCATTTTCATCAATCGTTCCTCCATTATAAGCGGCGATGAAATAGGACACTTGTGAGCGGTACTGGCAGCATCAATCAATAAATATACTATACAACAACAACTAAGCCTTTTATCCCAATTACTTGGGATAGGCTACATGAACCAAAAGACAATCACGCCATATCACTCACATTGATAATCCTTCTCCATTCCTTCTTATTGAGTAATATGCCCTCATTTAAACCTCTAGAATCCATATCTTTTCGTATTTCCTCCATCCATATTTTCTTCGGTTTTTCTTTCGCTCTTTTAGCTTGTCCTATGTTGATAAGCATAGTCAATAAATATACTATATGTATCGATTTTTTGAAAGTTGGGCATTCATTTGGTATATCTTGATTTATTTGAGAAGATTCTACAAATGTCAAATTATTTATAGGCTCAATGTATATTACTAAAGTAAGTTTTCCTTAAGGCCCTACTTTGTTTTAAATAAATTTATATAATTTACGTAGGTATGAGATGCATATCTATCCAATACGACATCCGATATATAATAAACATCGCGATATATTACTCAATAAACGATATTCAGCGTAGATTTTTGTCGAACGATATATTATAGATATTGATATCTAATACACTGCTAATCACAAAAAGGGAGTGTTTAGGCATGGCTTTCGGTATTTTGGAGTTATACGTACCCATTTTGATAAAAATCCAACTCCTTCGTTCTTTGGAAAATCATAATCCTAAATCAGAATAATAATGATACTCCTATCTAGCTCTGGTACAGATTAGGCTATTTCATGGTATCTTCTAGCTACGTATTCTCCTTGCTCAAGGGATCATGCATCCGGTATCCAGATACATTTGGAAAATAAATGTGCCACCTTAAATCGTTGCCTTTCTTTGGTTGGCGCCTAGGAATGTTATTCATACATGGGACAATTTGCAGAATGAGGATAGATCGGCTTAGTGTCTGTCCTCCTTACAGCAGGGCGGAGAAGAATGTCCAACACCTTTTCGTGGATTGCATGTATACCAAAGATATTTGGGCTCTATTTTCTAGATCAGGGAAAGGTCTGTATTAAACACGAGGGTTTGTGCTCCTCTCGGATGATGTGTGAACTGCTTGTAGAGACTCCTTTAAGGTTTGCTTATCAGTGCGACCGTGTGGAGTATTTGGTTAGAAATAAATAATCATATTTTTAACAATTCAGTCATCTCACCTCTTTCTCTTTTTCATCGTATTGACAGTGTTTTCCTTCTGTGGATAGGGACCTACCATTGTCATCATGATCCGGCCACTACATCCAGGTAGATTTGTCGAGATTCCTGTAGGCAAATACTTGATGACCAAGAGGGAGAGGGACCTGAGGGAGCTAGGGAGGCTCCATGATAAACCCCTATGGGATCCAACTGGAGCAGTTGTCGCACTTTCGACACCACAGAGGTGGAGCTTGCTTGGGAGATCTATTTTATTTCAAGGAGTTCTTGATACACTTTCAGTAATTGTATATCTTATTTGTCTGCTCCTTTAGGAGGGACGATAGTATGAATATACCTCAGTCTGTTTGGTTAAGTGCTGATTAATGAAACAAGATATGACTTACCCACTGTTTGGCCAAAAAAATAAACTCCAGCGAGATAAATCCCAAAAGGAAAATAATTCAGTTCTTACTGGTTTATATTTGAACAACAGGAATATTTTGAATCCATTTCTGATTTGTTTGTGCTAAATAATTTTGGTAGTTTTATGTCATACTTCCAATTTCTCTTATGAATTATTAAATGTTTCAGTTCTTTAACATCCTCTCAACTGAAAAATGTAAACATAACAAAGAAGAAATATATTCTTAGACAAGTGCAATTATATATAGCTCTCAAGCAGAGTTCAGTACCTGATGAAGCATCGTGCTGAGAGCAATTAAATGATACGTTGCTCCATCGTAATTCTGCTCCGCATTGTTCCGTAGCCGACTCTATTTGATGTATAAAGACTTTACCTACAGTAAATAAAGCCCAGTTGTAACCATTAAAGCAGAATATCACACACTTTTTTAATGCCACAGCATATGATGTCTAAATTTGCAGAAGCGTGAATTGAGATAGTACTGAACACGAATGCCCACAAAAGTCTCTATCTGTTCGGAAGGAAAGAATTCTAATTCAATTCTTCTTCTATGTCGTTCCTAGCTAAAGGAATGATGCCATATCCACTTCATTCCCTCACAATCATCTGTAAGTGTGAAAGGGCCACGCAACCTTCCACAAGGACCACAACCGTGGTACAGAGTCATAATCCAATGAAAGCAATAAAACTTTCTGATTGATTGGACATCCTGAAAAATCCACAGTAATCTGTTGTTTTTTTATATACTTTTCTATACGAGGGTTAACATAATCCAAACCTTATTGTAATTCTATTATCTGCTTGTTAATGGAATGCGGAATGGAATGCGGAAGATTTTCACTCACCGTTTTGATAAAAAAAAAAAGAAAAAAAAAAGAAAAAGAAAAGGCCACAACAAAAACAATATCATGCTGACATTTTTATGTTATCATCTAATGTGTTATGGGTATCGCTTGTAATCATGGGTGGGTATCGCTTGGAGCCATGGACTGTTATCCTTTATTTTCAATGTCATTGTATGAACAGGATAACTTCGTTATCTCACTGGTGTCCCTTAATATTTGATATATTGATTTAGACATTGCATCTACTTTCTGAACGGGAATTTCCAAATGAGCACACCACTGTTAATAATAAGCACACCTCCTAGAATTGTAAAAAATTACAAATTTGCCTCCTTATCTTAGCCATAGTTGGGAATTAATCCCTGATCGCTGTTAAAACGATTAATTCTGAATAGTTTAACGACTGTTCAAGGACTAATCCCCACTCGGACGCTCACTAAGACCAATGGTGTGCTCGTCTAGAAATTCCCTTCACGAACATTCAACTATTGTGTGTAGGAAATTACCAAGAACCAGATAGCAGTTTTCACGAACATCGCACCAAAACTTTCTTTCCCTTCCATACTACTAAGGAGCTAAGAATCACAACAATTATTAGCAATCCAGTCCGAATAGATAGAGTCTTTTTTATTTAGTGAACACTCAAGTAGATGCATAATTTTTTCGAGCACCAACAAACACCCTAAATGACTACCAACAATAGATAATTTTTGCATTCAATTTTACAGTAATAGCAGTAAGAGTTGTTGAAAATAAATTCTCAGTCACATTAGGAGTAGTAGTAACAACAATGCTAGACAAATCACTTGAAAAGAAGGAAGCCATATCAAAAAGATGAGATACAACTCATAGACAGTCAATCTTCGCGGTAGCAGTGGTAATATGGCTGATTTAGGAATCAAAAAATCAAAAATGGATCAAAACACAACCTTCAACATCAGCATTAGCAGGATTGGGCAGGAACAACCGCAATGAGCAGTATCAAGAGTTGCGGGAGGTCCCGTGCAGACAACAAGCTACTGCAGCCTCGACTTGGGCTGTTGCAGACTTCAACAGCCCCGATTTGGGGATGTTGCTGGCCTCAACAGCTCCGGTTAGGGCTGTTGTTGTTGTTGGTAGCTTTGGATAGAGCTAATATGGACCGCGGAGCCTATGGGACCTGTAGACAGCAGCAGCTGTGAAAGATGAAGGCAACAGCGACGGTGGAAGAGGAGAGCGGCAGCAGAAGAAGAAGCCAACAGCAGCAGAAGAAGGCAGCGGCAGCAAGGGTCAAGGTTAGAATTTCTTTATTTTTCTTTTTAGTGGTTGATTAAGGTTAGATCTAATACTTGAATAGAGGACTGAGAATTATTCCATGACCTTGCTCTTCCCTGATACCATGTTACGGAATAGCAAAATAACATTATTGATAAAGCAGCTACATGTATAGGGTTATAAAGCAGACAGTACCCATTACGGGTTTATAACCAGTTAACCAAAATTTATAATAATCTAACATATATCAAGCAAGCTCAACAACCAAAATCTATAATAATCTAACATTTATCAAGCAAGCTCAAACACTTACACCTGCCATCTCTTCCCTTGTTTATATATAGTGAAGCTCCAAGCTTCAACTGACCAATCTCTACTGTATTTCTGTCATTTTACTCGTCCCGCCACCTACAAAGGATGAAGGTAAAAGGAATAGGTCAGCTCAAATGTTTGACGGACAGCGGAAGTAACATGCAGAAGGCTTAGAGCAGCATTATGCATCTGTAGCTTCTGTGATGTGGTAATATTATAAAAAGAAGCAGAGGACAGGAAATTATGGCCATTATCCTTGATTCTAGAGTTATACAAACCAAATGTGTTATGAAGTCAAAATGACCAGTGAAAGCAGGTTAGCCCAGCTAGTAACACCCCATGCTCCTAGAAGGATAGTTCAATGTTTGATTCCTAGCGAGATCAAGAGATTTAACTTGGATAATTAAAGAGGCAATATAATGTTAAATGGACGCTCCATCTTTGCATTCGTTATATCTCGTCACACAATTTTGCAAATAAAACAAGGGGATAAACAAGGGATGACTTTAGCAACTCTTGAAAAAAAATAGCCAATGACTTTGTTTGGCAAGACAGTAGCCATTGTTCACATGCACCCATCTGATTCCATTCAAAAGAACAAAGTGTAAAACCATATCAAGTTCTGAATTAAAGTAAATGAGTGAAAAGGTGCAATTATAAGCTTTAACTTTTTAACCACTTTTCTTTTCTTCTAGAAATGCAACTGACTACACTTAACAACAACATTAACAAATGCCTTACACCAAAATTTTAGAGTTGGCCACATGAATCTTATTCTTCCATTCAGCTTGCTTTAGAGCAATCTCCAAGGTTAAATTAACCACCTTTATGTCATTTTTAGGTATGTTTATCCATGTTCATTTAGACCTACCTCTAGTTCTCCAAACCTTGTTAAATATGATTCTTTTACTTCTCCTAATCGGTGTGTTAATAGGCCTCCTTTGCATATGTGCTGACTATCTTATTAGGTTCTCTCACATTTTATCCTCAATACGAGCAACTCCTTAATACGAATGAACTCATCTTTTATCTAATCTCTAAGTATATTATCACTTATCTATCTTAACATTCTTATTGTTGCCACACTTATTTTTGACATATGTTGTTTCTTAGTTATTCAACATTATGAACCATAAAAGCATAGTTGGCCATATAGTCATCTTGTAGAATTTTCCCTATAATTTCATTGGAATTTTGTCATCACATTGAATTTCAAAAGCAGTTCAATATAACCATTCTATGTTCTAGGTTATAACATCCCACTTTGATAATGTTCGTCAGATCTTCCTTAATTTTACATGAATAATTGATTTACAAAATCTAAAGTTGCCTATTGGAGGTATATCTTGACCGTCAATTTGAACCGTACATTATTTCTCACAGTTTTATTGGAGTTACAGAATATGTATTATGTCACATGTATTATGTCTTGTTTGGCTAATTATAAACCATTTAAATTCCAAAATTCCTGTCCATCTTCCGACTTTGAATACATTTCCTAGTCCCATCCACTAGTGCAATATAATCAGCAAACAACATGCTTCCATGATGCTTCTTCCTATATATGCATATTCACCCACATATAAAGCAAAGAAGGGCTTAGAGGCAATCTTCAATGTAAGCACAAGTGCTTAAGGACTACATATTTTAAATTGGCAGGACTTATTCCGCAAAAATGATGAAGGAATTTACTGGTTCAAAATCTTATCCTTATTAGAGGTGACTACCGGGCCGTGCCCGGCCGGCCCTGCCCGGGCCCGTGCCCGGCACGGTTTCCCAGGCCTAGGCCCGGGATCGGCCCACCGGCACTGCACGGCAAGCCCGTGCCGTGCCCGGGCTGGGGCCGGCCCGGTTTTTTTAGAGAAAGAAAAAAAAAGGGGAGTTAACACATTATAATAACAATAAAAACAGATGTCATATTATATATAATCTCATTACATTTATGTAATTACTCTATAAATCTCTTTAGAAATTATACAAAGCCCGAAAAGAGGGGAAAGGACCCTAATCGTCACCCTCAACTTGTTCTTAATATATTTTCTAAGAGATTTATAAGTTAAAAATTAAAAAAAAATTGAAAATACATGAATATCCTTACAAATTTAAATACTTTTAATCAAACTTCATTTTCTTCTGATAAGCCTAAGGTCTCTAGTACATTTTTATTAGTCAAGTCTTGTTCTCTGCCTTCTGCGTCGTACCAATCCTTTAAGCAGACACATATCTCTACTGTTTCCGCCGCCATTGAACTTCTCAAGTCCGTGAGCACTCTACCACCTGCGCTAAAAGCAGACTCCGATGCTACAGTAGACACTGGAGGAGTTAGTAGATCACGGGCCATGTTGGAAAGCACGGAATATGTTTTTTTCTGTGATTTCTACCATGCCAAAATATCAAAGGATTCATACTTTTCAGGAGATGCGTTATTATCTTCATAGTTAGCTCTCTCTAAATAATAATGTAATTCATTAAAATATATACTAGTTTGTCTTGGCTTTTTTTTATGAAATAGAGATGATATTATTGGATTACGAATTTCCCTAGTAGATGGTTCTTTTGTAGTTTGTGTTGGCACACCATACATATCTTCATAAGTTTTATACATAATATCTAAATATGTTTTAATATCATTAAGTAAATCCCTCACATTATTTTCATAAGACATATTTGTATAAAATAAATCTATTAATATTTCAAGTCCATCTAATTTGCAACGGGGATCCACAACAGTTGCAAAATATAATAAGTATGAAAAATCTTTAAAATATTTATTAAATTTAATTTCCATAGGTTGAACAATACTTTCAAGTAGAGAGTGATTTCTACATTCATTAAAAACCGAAGTAATTTTGATTAAATAATATAATGCAATGTATGTAGTTGGGTAATAAGTTCCTGACAGTGCTCTAGATGCATTTTCAAATTTGCCTAAAAACTTAGAAATGCAATGCAACTGGTGCCATTCATTATTATCTAAATTATACATTGGTGACTCCATTTCATTAAAAGTATTTATTACATTTTTATACTGAATAGCTATATTTAACATTTTATATGTAGAATTCCATATTGTTCTAACATCTATAGGTACAATTCTAGGTGATATTTTCATATTTTTACATATTTGTTTAAATACTTGTCTTCTTGGCCCACTATCTTTAATAAAAAGTAATGTATACCTAAGTTTCATTAGTGAATCATTTACTATTTTTTAATCCATCTTGAACGCATCAGTTTAGTATGTGGCAAATACACCTAACGTGGAATAATTTCCCATCTAGAATTGGTTTTGTATAATTTTTAAGAATTCTAATTGCGGTCGTATTTTCAGAATCATTATCCAAAAAAATGGTAAATATTTTATTGTCTATTCCAAAAGCTGAAAAAACACTTAGCATGGTTTGTGATAAATTATGTGCATTGTGAGAAAATTCAAATACCCTAAACCCTATTATTCTTTTCTGTATGCACCATTCTTGATCTATATAGTGTGCCGTCACGCATAAATAATGAGTCATATTTTTAGCTTCCCAATAATCTGCAGTTATAGCAACTCTAAAAATTAAAGAAGTAAAAATAGCTATTAAAGTGTCCCTCTGCTGTTTATATAATTTGAACATGTCGGATGTACATGTTGAACGTGGGACTTTTTTAAATTCGTCAGTAAATATTGATTTACAAAATCTTTCAAATTTGTGATTTTCCGAAAAAGTAAATGATTGTTCGTCATGTATTATAAATCTTACTAAATTTTCTCTTGTTTTAATTGGATCATATTTACGTATACCTAATGATCCACCAAATGTGCTTATTTGTGTTTGATGTGGTACATTTGGTAGGTGATTTTTTTCTACGTGTCTTTTAAGATGAACCGTTCCGCTACCTAAAGGAAACGAATAAATTTTATGACAGTGTTTACACTTAGCTTTCCTAACATTATTTTCTATTATTTTTTCAAAATGTTTCCATATGTCCGATCTAACAGCCCTAGTAGATGCAGTAGTTTGTGTTTCGGGTATGGTTGTATCAGTTGTTTCTTCCTGAGATACAGAAAATGGTACTTGAGGAGCTTGTTCTAAGGATTGACATAGATTTTGATATTCTTCATCAGTTAAAAATGGAATAAAAGAACTCGTGGCTTGAGAGCAAGAAGCGTCAGACGAGTGTAGATCCATTTTAATAAAATCCCAAAAAAACAAATTAAAATTCTCAAAAAAAGTTTAAATTATAAATACCTGTTAACCGCTGAACTATTTGAGAGAGAGAGAGTGAAATATCTAATTAGAGAGATGAAACTGGAAACCAAAATAGCGAAAAAAACCTTGCTTCAATGAGAAAACTTGCTTGGATCTTGTTTGGGAGACTTGCTTGCTTTAGACTTCTTGATCACTTGATTGAAACTTACTACTTGCTTTGCTTGAGACTTCTTGAGAATTAAAGATTTTAGAAGATTTTTTAGAAAGAATTTAGTGTATAAGAATGATGAATGGTAATAGAAGAGATATTGAAGTATTTATAGAGAAAGAAAGATTTTAATTTGCAAAAAAAATTGCAAAAACCTCCTCCAACGGCTATTTTGACCGTTGGGGGAGAAATCTGCAATTTTATTTTGCAAGAAACCCCCCAACGACTATAAAAATAGCCGTTGGGGGGCTATTTGCAAAAAAAAAATTGCAAACCCCCCCCCCCAAAACACCCCTAACGGCTATTTTAAAAAAAAAAAAATTTTGGAGGCCTTGCCGGAACGTGCCGCCGGCACGGCCGGCCTCGGCCCGGGCACGCGGGCCGAGCCGAGGTGCCGGGCACGTGCCGGGCCGGGCGTGCCCAACGAGCCGCCCGGCCCGATTAACAGGACTAATCCTTATACCGAGAAAAACAGAAAACATCAGAGAAGCACTCTAAATAAGTAGCCACAGATAAAATAGAATCTTCTGCAGGGGCAACCTCCTTACACGACATCAGTTATGGAATCTTCCAGAAAACATTAAAAACTCTTGTATCATCCCAGCTCTCTGTACAACCATAAAGGCAGGTCTGTAAGGGAATAATACAAAATGGAATTCCAAAAAATAGCAAATGAAAGTTTTACAGCAGCAAAAGGGGCAAAAATTAAATGCACCCTGTTTATAGTAACCAAAACTCTAGTTTATTTATTAATCCAACTCAAAAGCAGGTATACAATCAAAACTGGATACTAAAATTGCAGAATTTGTGGTTTTAGAGAGTGGGAAATCCCTTCCTCTAACCTTTTTTTGTTGAATTTAGGGTCTGTTAGTAGTTTCAACTTACAAATGGTTAATGCTTCCACATGCCAATGAGAACAAGTTCAGGATAGTCTCGGTTGTCTCAGATAAGTCACCTCTCAATGTTCTCATTGACTTGTCTCCCTCGTTTTAGCTTTATTCAGTAAAATTTAACTCCATAAGCAATTCAAACTTTATGCTTGACACCCTTATTCAAGGGATTATTGATTAATATGCCTAAAAATTATATAAGCGACTTGAGAATTCCTCCCTGCTTTTCTTTCTTTCTCTCTCTTAATGCACAACCAAAATTCAATGAGATTTAATTTATTGATGAAACAATGAAAATTAGCAGAGAGGAATATATTCCTCAGTTTAAGAAGCAAATAAATAAAACAAGGGAAGATTGCCACGATCCCAAAAGTGAATAGACCTTTTTGGTTTTTGCTCTGAAGCTGCTTGGCATATAATCAACATACCTCAAGAATTATATGATAGCCAACATTTTTTAGGGATGATCTTCTCGAAAGTCCTTACTTGAAACTTTCCGTAAAGACCACAGGTCAGCATTAGACAAAAGAAAAATCTTAAGTATGGTGCATTAGTGTATATTGCGTATATTGCCAACAACGAACAAACAAAGCACGATTCTTTCTCCATGATATCTTCATAGATTAAGTGTTACTGAGGACAACAGTTCCTTTTCCATTTAAATAATAACAATTCATTGCCTTTTGCACACATTGGTAGCAACATCCGCACTTCAAATTTTTGCCAAGTATTGACAATTATTAACAATAATAAGTTAAATGAGAAAAGTTTTAACTGAATACTTATAATTGCAGCAATCAAAATTCAGCAGCTAGCTGAACTGAAAAAAATACAAACTAAAGAAGTATAGCCTAGAGGTTCATTCAAGGCAAATCTAGGATCACAAACCCAACCAATCCTAACCAAATTCAATCCAAACCTTTGCCCCTAATTGGTCAGGCAGTCAAGCAAACACATCATCAAAATTTTTTGAAGGGCTGTGAAGCATGAAAACTTCACTTTGAAGTGTTGTGTCCATTTTGGATATATTTCAGACACTAATACTTGTACAATACTTACCGATACATATCAGTTATAATACAGAAAACGTGTCGGGTTTTAAGAATTCAAAACTTGTGCCAAAGAAGTATCCACTCTCAAAAAGTCATACAGATTGTATGAGAGAGCCATACCCCCTATCAAAAAGTTATAAAGACCGCGTGTTGAGCGCTATAAAGTCGTACATTGACTAAAAAGACAAAAAAAAATTCTTTGCCATAAAAAAGATACTAAACTAATAGGTCCCAAATGCCATGTGAAGATAGAGGCTTCTATTTTGTTCAAGGTACTAGTCTATTGAATTAAATTCAGATATTTTTGATATAACTACTTGAATAGAATCTATATTATAAATTATTAAGATTTTTCTCTTTTCTTTCTACTTCAATAAAACCATGTTTTAACTATTACGAGTTTTTATGCACATTATATATCACATGCATAAATATATGCATATTTTGTCTGCGTGTCCCTATGTCCTACTATTTTAGAGCTTTGTCATATCCCTGTACATGTATTGTATAGTGTCGTATCTGTGTTTCATGTCCTTCTATGTGTCCTTACTTCATAACTGAAGGGAAAAGGTAGATAAATGACACCTTGTTTGATTATAGAAGAGACTATCTGCTATTCATTTTAATCCTGGAAACTAAATCTCTCTTAATGGTATCAACACATCAAAGTACTACATCCATGATCTCATATGGGGCAGTCATGCATCCACATTAAGCTCTCTAATTCATCACTGTCACTTTGTCTTGGTTTTGCATAAATTGCCTTGAGTTATAAAGAATGACATTGTTTGCTATGTATTTTAGGAAATACAAGCAAAACATGATCTTACATAAAGTTATAAACTACTGTACCAGGTTACCATTATGTTAGAATATTAATCTTGTCTTGACAATAGTGTCAAATCAACTACAATACAATTCCACATGTGACAAAAAATTGGATTTCGTATAAATGAATTAATGAATTAATGAAATATCTAAAGCACAGGAATCTACCTTTCTGTTGCTGCTTTAGAAATTTAAATATCAATCCAGTATAGTTATGTATAAAACAATCTAAATATGTATAATACTTCTGAATACCAACTAGTATCAGACAGATATTACTTTCAACTACCAGTAGACCTTAACGATGAAATGCACACAATTCAGATTCTGTTGAGAGTTGCTATAATTTTCTCTTGCAATTTGGAGGTTGTTAGAAGGCTAGCACCCATCACATAACACCCAAACTTATTTTGGGCACAAGACAACACATGCAAGCACACAAACAATCATTATTGCATCTTGAAGTCAATTACTGGTTCAGTCCAAACGTTTTGACCATCCCTCAATTCAAGGGAGTCTTTGTTCATTAATGGTGCCACTGAATTGCTCTAAACTCAGAAATTTAGGTACTCCCACCGAACAAGCTAACGTCCCATTGAGTTTATTCCCTTGTATTCAAGGTCCTACATATGTCAAAGATAGGCAGAAGAATATATATATACAAAGGCATTCGAAGTGGTAATTGAAAACCAAGCTACAGGCATGAAAAAGGGGTTGAATAACCAGACCAGCCAACTGATCAGTCAATTGGTCAGCCGGCTGTCAGGGACCAGTTTCCTATGGGGTTTTGGGCAGCCGACCGATCAGTGGTTGACTGACTGCAATTCAACCCAATTTAGTTTGTGTCAAAGTTTGCAGATAAAAGCTGGGTTCCTTGATCTGTATTTGATGGCTATGATGTAAAGATGCCTCCTAGTGTTTGCGTTACGAGACGTGTATAGATAGTCTCATGATTTAGGGTTTGTAACAAGGTGAAAGAAAAGGTAAGCCAAAGTTCTAAGAGAGGCAATATCTTGGGTTTGAGAGAAAGATTTACTCCAAAGATCTCCATCTAAGGATTCAAAGAGGGTTAGCACACCCTTGTAACTCAAAATAATATATACTCTCACTTGCTCTCCCTATGGACGTACCCTGTTTTGGCAGAACCAGTTTCTATCATCTTGTTCTTCTGTGGTTGTGATTTTTTTTTTTTTTGGCCATCTACTTTTTGTTATTTAATCTTGTTGGTTGTGTTGTGAGATCAAAGGATAAATAGATACTACCAAACAATCGATATCAAAGGGCTCTCCAGCTTCTTTGTGTGTTCAAGGTGTCCCATGTAGTGCTTCAAAGAGTTTGGTGATGGAAAAAATGGAAATCAAGCTAGATTATAATTGAATTTTCCAGTGCGAAATTCAAATTTTAAAATTTTGATGGCAAAGGAAACTTCCAATTGTGATAGAAGTCTGGTGCGAAATTCAAATTTTGAACTTTTGATGGCAAAGGAAACTTCCAATTGTGGTAGAAGAAAGTGAAAGTAGTGTTAGTTGAACAAGGTCTTCACAAAGCGTTGTAGGGCGAGAAATCAAAACCTGAAAGGATGCAAGTATGAAAGATGAGGATTTGAAGGAGATGGATCAGTGAGCAGCAAACACAATCCAATAACAGCTAGAAGACAAGGTGATGTATAATGCCGTGGATGAGGATACGGCTAGAGGCGTTATACATTACAATAGTCTTTAGAGAAAGTTGCATCTGAAAAAGAAATTGAATGGGCAATTTATGCAGGAAAGGGCAATGATGTTGGAGCATTGGAATGTCTTCACCAAGATCATCAGGAAGCTTTTAGTTGTTGAGGTTATGGGGGACGAGGAAGACAATGTGGATACTTCTCTGTTTATTTCCAGTCATATGATTATGTTATCACCAAGATAATATACGACAAGAATACTCTGCATGCGAGCAGTTATTTTGCCATTGAATGAGATTCAGATAAGGCCAAATCCGAATGAGGTGAGCTTGGCTATGGATTGGTGGCGAAGGGATCACGGAAAAGAAAGCAAGGAAAAGGAAGGAAGGTCGGAGATCATTCCAAAACACATTCCCTTTGTCATAGAAAAGGTCACTTCAAGAGGGATGCAAGGTACGACATGAGTTGTTAGAGAAGGGGCAAGCTGCATATACAGACCTAGCGATAGCCGATGATGTTTTCATAGTTTCCATGGTTGAAAACACTTCTATGGAAAAGGGCTAAATTTCATATTTGGATATTTCATTTCATATATACTCCGAGATGGAAAAGTTAGACTCAATTGAAAAGGAGAGAGAGACTGATGATTGCAGATGGCTCATCTTGTAAGGTCATTGGCAAGGGTAGAGCCAAGATAAAAGGTAAAGATAGGACAGTGCAAGCTCCAACTGTAGTTCGGTTTGTCCCAGAGGCACCACAAAATCTGATATCGTTAAGTGTGCTTGATTCCAATGGCGTCCAGATCCATATAAGGAAGGGCATATCACAATTAGCAAAGAAGACAGGATAATCCTGTCAGGAGAGAATGCGAAGCTATCTACAGGTTAAGGGAAGAGAACTCGATTGAAGGTGGGGGTTCAAGTGGCAGTGTCAAAGGAAGCTTGCATCAGATGGAGCTTCACAAAGACAATCTATGGTGGGACATGGACTAAGTTATGGGGTTGTAGGAAGGTCTTACAAAAACGAAGGCAGTGAGCGTGTCTCAAAACCCCTAAAAGGTTCGAAGTAAAGCAAGCAAAGGCACTAAGGAGAAACATAAACGTTAAAGACAATGTTTAAAATAGCAATAATGGTAACGTAACATGTTGTCACTGTTAGGTTATATCACCTATAGAATAACGTATAATGTAAATTATGTAATTTTCTATTTATATAATAAAAAAAATATAAAACTATATAAAGTAAATTTTATAAATTGAAAAATATAATAAAAGGCTCTAAAGAAGAATACAAAAACTTTTTCTATTCCAGTATCCATTCTAAATTTCTAACAACATTCACAATAATTATCATATTTATCTTCATAAATTAAATCACATTCATACCCATAATTATAATCATCATCTAAATAAGAAAAAAAATTAAATTTATTTTCAATTATTATCAATATTATAATTTATATTTTGTAATGTTTAATTTATCTTACTTGTAACTGTTCATTTTAGTTTAATTGAGAATTTAATATAATCAGTAAGTAAGAAATTTCAGTAATTATAGAGGAATTACAATAAGGAAATAATAACAAATTAGTAAGTTAACAATTCCAAGAGCAATCAAATAAGCAAATAATAAGTGATCAAGTGAAAAAAAAAAAAAAAAAACTATAGCAATTAGCTAACGATCAAAATAACCGACATGAATATAAAAAATATTTAAAAAAATTATTACAAATAACATAAAATCAAATCCTAAAAGCCCATCAATTTCAAAATATTTACTAAAATAATGTTTTTTAACCAATTGCCATGCCCATCAAGCTCATCAACAAATTAATACTAATATTACGCCGTCAATATTCAATCTTGCATGCGAATTTGTGCCAGTAACTAGTGAACTAAAATCAACAATATATAGAAAATTAAAGTAAAAGGAAGAAACTTTACTAAAACATCCGACGAATTAGAAACCACATTAGCAAGATTGTTAACATTCATGCAAGAAGGCCATCAGGTTATATGATATTTTTTTCTGGGAATTTTGAAAATTCCCTGGGAGCAATGAATTCCTCCACAGCTCCTCTCCCGATTCTCAAAGAAAACAAAAGGGTAAATTGCAGATGGGCCCCCTATAGGAAAGCTTTTTAGCAAATAACAGATGATCTCTTAAAACTCGTTATCATGCTTCTTTTTATAAATTTTTCCCCTCTTTTATTTTTATTTTTTTTCTGCGGGGCTGGTGTCTGTTTACAAGTTTGCATTCAACATTTCTTATTAAATCTACATTAACTAATTATTTTATCGAAATTATTTCTATTTTTTGTTTCAAGCCAGAAAAATTTTAAAAGGACGCACAAAGTATGAGGTCTCCTCAAGCATATAAGGACTAAAAGCAAGAAAAAAATAAATCCATAACTCAGTTTCAAGCAGTTTGACTAGCTTATGAACTCTAATCAAGTTTTCTCTTTCTCCCATACTATCATATAGGAATGCTACAAAAATTCGGTACTCCACTGGCTCTTAAATAGGCAGTTTCTGGATCTAGAAGTCGTACTCGTGCATAATATCATATAAGACCCAGATATCATTGCATAGACCCTGAATCAAACCCGTCCTGAACCTATTCGCTTAACCCATGGTAGTAAGTAGGAGTTAGTGGGGAAATATATACATAAATTTTTAAGTATCTAAAACTGACTTAGACCCCAACCCCACCCATTTAGCAAGCAAGTAGGGTCTAATTCCTCAAAATATACCCAAACTCGAATCAGATAGTAATCGGGTAGAGTCCATATCCAAAAGTGCTACTTGTAAATTTTCGAACATAATTTCAGGTTTGGTGGTGCCCATATTCGCCCCAGCCCAATAGCAAAGCTAATTATCATTTCTTTATTAAATTAGAGATTAAGTTCTATTTAGTAAGTGTATGCACTTGGTAAAGTTTTATTAATAAAATTGATGAATGGTTATGAAGTTATGATAGAAATTTACTAAAGACATGTAAAAATAAATCAAAACAAAATAAAAACGGTCTGTAGTACTCTTATAACTATGAAGAGTGTGTTAAGCCCTATATAGCGACTAGCGAGTGTAGGCACGTGACAAAGTTTCATATTTAAATGATGAATGGTTTGGAAGTTACACTAGAAATTTGCTAAATATGTGCAACATTATGCCAAAATAAGAAAAGTGGTCTATAATGATCATATATTTATGAAAAATGAGGGTTTAGTCCCATTTAATGAGTTTATTAACATGCCAAAGTCTCCTATTTATTAATGAATGATTTCATTTACTGAATACGTATAAAAATATATCAAACTTAGAAAAGACGTCTACAAAGGCTCTAATAGTTGAGAAAAATGAGGGTGGGTTAAACTCCATTTTGTGAGTGTATACACGTGGCAAAGTTCCATACTTTATTAATAAACAATATAGAAGTTGCACAAAAAATTTGCTAAAGGTACGTGTAAAAATTGTCACATATTATGATATAAGCCAAAATATAAATTTTGTTGGGGCATTTCCTACTTCAACGTGATCGATCCGACGTGCTTCTCTTTTGGTTCATGTAGCCTACCCCAAGTACTTTGGATAAAAGGCTTAGTTGTTGTTGTTGTTGTACGTGTAAAAATATGGCAAAATAAGAAAAGAGGTCTATGGTTGTAACGCCCCCGTTTTTCTGCTGCTTCCCAAAACGGAGGACGCTACTTAAAATTTACACTACGTTAGCCAACAGTTACAGGATTTTTGAATAACCGTAACGACTGCCACAATCAGATGAATAAATAACACATCTGAAACTGAAAATTTTTTATTTATACCAAGAGTTAGGTACATAAGATAGTATACTGCTTTGAATATGAACACAAAATAGAGAGGCAGTGTCCGCTGCAAAAAGAAATATAAACAGATATATATAAAGGATCTTTAAAAGGTATTTCACTTACCTACTGTCGCTTGGTCCGGTCAATGAAATGTTGGTCTTCAGTTGGAGTTGACTCTCCTTCGCTTTCTAAATCTGGGTTCAAAACCTAAGAGATTAAACCCAGCAAGTAATACAAGAAAAATATATATGTAGTTTTTCCAATCCCCATGTCAATAATATACGAAATACATGAATTAATAGGAATACGTAGTTTGTCAACTCAAACTGTGTACATGTCCTTATTACGAGAAAAAAGAATTCAAGAATTAAGATTCAAAATCATGTACACATATATCACAAAAATAATTCATATCATGTAATCAAGATACAAGAAACTCATTATCATGTTCCCATGAATAGTCATGCTCATCAAGTATTAAGTATTCAAATAATTTATTTGAACATATCATGTATTGGATTCAAGTGTATATATACCACGAATTACGTGTCGTGTATCACATATATTGTATAATTCATGCAAGAATCATATAATACACTATATCATTAACGATTATCACACGTCACGCATCATATTATCCATCATACAGTTTCTCCCATCTCGGATTCGCAATACATTATGCACATGACTTATAAACATCACAACATGATTTATTTTATTTTATATTTGTTTGTTTATTTTCTTTTTATTTCTTTAAATGTTTTCAATTCATATTAACATGCTTGTGTTTCCACGACTGCACATGACTTGTAGCATTATAGATTTTAGTGCACAATTGTATCACAATATATTTTATCAAAATTGATTCAATAATCTAACTCAGTTCTCAATGTCAATCAATAGCCCAATTTATGAATTAAGTGCATCATGTAATAGTACTGCATATTTATTTATTAAGTATACTACATTTTCATTTACTAAGGCTCGCCGCACATTTTATTTATAAGGCCCACTGCATTTTATTTATTTAGGCCTACAGCATTATTATTCGTAAAGTCCACTGTAGGCTCACTGCATCAAACATTCTCTTTTCTCTCTTAGATATTTATTTATTTATTATTACTTATTTTATCTTCTCTTTTGTAAGCCCAAACATTTATATGGCCCAAACATTTATTTATTTATTTTTCTCTCCATTGCTGGATTCTAGCATGAGAGTGTGAGAGGAGACTGAAAACCAAATGAGAATGAGATGAGAGTGAAAGAGTGAGAAAATAAATGCCAAGGGCATTTTCATAAAATCTCATCATTTTCTTTAGCTCCATGCAAAGCCATGCAAAGGCACGTGCCCATGCAGTGCCACTCCAATTCAGGATTTGACAGCACATTAACAACACTTGAGTGGGGTGTGCCTAAGAAAGTTATTTGAATTTTAGGGTGTGTACAAAGAAGTTTCCGATTTATTTAATATTTTTTATTTACGGCTCTGGTAAACGTTTTCCAAATACTACCAAATTTACGTAGGACGTAGTACTCAATGAGAATAATACTACAAAATTATCCGTTTGCAATTTCGATGTTCGAAATAAATGAACCGAAATTCCGAAGTAATTAGAAAGATAATTTTAATATTATTAAAATGGCAATTTTGGGAGAATTTTTCGGGCTCATAAGGAAAATTTATAAAAATTCTAAATATTAGAAAACTAATTCTCGCGAAAACCGAATATCATTTGGGATTACGAATTTTAAGTTATGCCCACCGAAGTTTATTTCGGTGTCCAAAATTGATTTCGGTAACCCTATTTGACGCGATCGGACTCAAAAGAGAGATACAGATAGCTCGAACTTTGGGATATTACATCCTACCCACCTAACAAAAAAATTTCGTCCTCAAAATTCAATTGGCGTACCTGATCATGAAAAAAGATGTGGGTATTTTATCACGATATCTTTCTCCCGTTAGTTAATGATTGTTACATGTTGCTTCTCATATTTTATGCCCGATCTCAAAGCTACGTTTGATAAATCCACTATTTTGTACCTTCAGCTAAGCGCTTCCTCAATTATGATACATAAAATACATCATTAATGATTTTCATTTTTGATAGGAATGATAATGGGTAGACAAGATTTACAATTTGTTATCGAAATTTTATTTGGATAAAGGAACGCAAAAGTAAGATAGGGTTTAATCAGGATTAGCTGCTACCAATTTGCAGTGTCACGCCATCTTGATTAAGTAATGGATAATGATTAAGTAATGGATAAAATATAGGTGATAAATATTTTTGTAGAGTTTATTCTCAAGATCATATTATATGTTGTAATAGACTCTAGAAGAGAAAATAAATCTTAACTATTACAATATCGATTTAACAAGACTATGAATGGTAGGAATACAAGATAAAAAATGAATTCAAGACTAGTTACAAAATTCAATCACACACAACGATCTTATCAAGTGACTGCAATTGCTGGCGCCTGAGAATACATCTCTACAATTGCCTCGCCGACTCAATAAGACTTATAAGATATAAAATGTTCAAAACATGAATCATTTAGGTTAAAACTCTGATGAGAAATATGAAATGTCAGTTGGGAATGGTCAATAAAAGTAATAGAGTAAGGCAATCATCTGGAAAAATAAAATGGAAAGATAAAACTAAACTTGAGCAATAAGATATAATGTCATGTTCTAGCATGATGAAATATGTCTCCTTTTAATATAGTTCGTCATTAATTTCTTATCTACTTTTCAACCTGACTAATTTTACAAAATCTTGAGTCGTCCAAGACCTCCTTATACCCTTTATACCCACTTTCACTTAGCTTGTTCCTTATTTCCTTATCTATTTGCCTAGTTAATCTTACCAACTATACTTACTCTGCAAAGTCTACCAAAATCGATTATTGTAATTCATCAATATTTATGTCTAAACCCTTCTTTTTTTTTCTTTTTTCTTTTTTCAAAAAGTGCATACTCAAGGCCATATCTCCTCTATTTAGTCCCCCTAATTCTCAAAAAAATACAAGCATGACATTTTTCTTTTTTCCAGGGAACTTAAGGGCAAAATCAAAATTCAATCACTATTTCATTCTATATCAACACACATTATAATTCCAGTCTTGAAACATCACTATATACTTTTATTTCTCCAAAGTTGTTTGGAATTACTAGTATTGGTACTGTTTTTAGCCTCCGTTTTAACTCTTCGAATGATTTATTACATTCATTTGTTCATACATATTCCAACTCCCTTTCTGGTCTGTTTATTTAAAGTAATACAGTCCTGTAAGGTTCTATACAAATGTTCAATAACATCCAGCTATCCCAATAAATTCTGAATCTTCGATATTGATTTTGACACATGTCAATCTATCATGACTCATATCTCTTTAGGATCGGCTGATACACCGTCACCATAATCTATATGACCAGGAAAACAAATTTATCCAATCAAATTTCACATTTGTTCAATTTTCCATATAACTTCTACTCTGTAAGAGTCTGCAAAACTATTTTCAAATACTCAGCATGTTATTCTCTATTTTTGGAGTAAATTAATATATCACCGATAAATACCATCATAAATTTATCTAGATACTGAACAAAATCATGATTCATCGAATTCATAAATACTGTTGAAGCATTACTCACTCGAAACGGCATCACTAATTATTCATAGTGACCATGTTTGGGTCTAATGCAGTTTTTAGAATATTTTCTGTTCGGACCTTTACTTGACAAAATTCCAAATGAAGACCTATCCTCGAGAATACTCTTGCATCTCCCAATTGATCAAACAGATCAGTTATCCTCGGTAATGGATATTTATTTTTAATTGTTACTGCATTTAAACCCATATAGTTCACACACAATTTTTGACTCCCATCCTTCTTTCCTGCTAATACTAGAGCTTCTCAAGGTGAAATATTAGGTCTCATAAAATCCAACTTTAATAACTCATCTACTTACCTCTTAACTTTCTTTAACTCTGTAATTTTCATTCGATAAAGTGGCCTACAAACTGGTTCAGCTCCAGAAATAATATCAATAATAAATTTTACTATCCTTACTGGTGAGAGTTCAAGTATCCCTTGAAAAAATATGTTTAAAATTTATAATACTACTTATATTATTTCTTCTCCTACTTCCATTTCTTCCAAAACACTTCCTCTTAAAAACATCTTAGATTTTGCTAGTTTTAAAGATTTACTTTCACCAATAAACTCAAAGTCTAAACGATGAGGAATCTAAAATATTACTCTTTTTCTTCTGCATTCTATCACCGCATGGAATACTCAACTACTTCATGTCTAGAATGACATCATATCCCTTTCCATTCATACTTAGCAAGTTGACATAAAATTCTCTATCATTAGTCACTAAGGGACATATTGATTAAAAATTGGATAGATACGCAACGGACAAGATAGAAATCAATAATGGAATTCCAAAGATAGATATTTCCAACAAATATGATATGGTAGAATAAGCACGATACTAGATCATATAAATATCAGAAAATAAGGAACAATTATTAAGAATGAGTCATAAACATGTTCTTATGTGGCAGTAGTCATATAGTCTTCCACCTAAACTTAGACTCTAATACCACCATGTAACGCCCCCGTTTTTCAACTGTTTCCCAAGACGAAGAACACTACTTAAAATTTATACTACGTTACCCAACAGTTACAGAATTTTAGAATAACCATAACTACTGCCACAATCAGATTAATAAATAATACGTCTAAAATTAAAAAGATTTCATTTATACAAAAGTTAGGTATATAAGATAGCACACTGCTCTGAATATGAACACAAAAGAGAAAAACAGTGTAAAGACAAAAGAAAATATAAACAAAGGTCCTCCAAACAGTACTTTAATACCTACTATCGCTCAGTCTGATCAATGAAGTATAGATCTTTAGTCGGGACTAGTTCTCCTTCTTCGTCTCCTAAATATGGGTTCAAAACCCAGGAGATTAAACCCAGCAAGTAACACAAGAAAAATATATATGTACTACCACAGTACTGGAGATAAAGTATGCAATTAAATTGTGATAGTGTTAAACATGTCACGTGAATAATAAAAAATAGAATAAGCAAGACTGTACATGTCATTTGCAATAATAGGTAAATATCTTATAAAGATGCTAAGTTTAGATTAAGTCCTCATTAGTATTTGAAAAAAGTTCTTGTTAGTATTTGAAACTAAATGATAGATAAAATAACGCACAGTTTTTCGTATTGTACAAGTGCATGTACATATCCGGGACCCCGTCTCAATATTCATAACGTTGAACCATGACATGCCGCTAGGCACAACAATTAATTTTCGTATTGTATTACAGTAATGGACATACCATTCGAGATATCAATTATCAATTGGTGATCTAGTAATCACCCAAGCCGCTGCAATAAAAGAATTTCGGCCACAATTAAGAAGTTGGCTAACAAGCTCCTTATACAATACAATTCTTATCCATCATATAGTTTCTCGTAGTCCCCGTGTCAATAATACACGATATACATGAATTAATGGGAACACGTGGCTTATTAAGTCAAACTGTGTACATATCTTTATCACGAAAAACAAGAATTCAGAAATCAAGATTCAAGATCATATACATAAGTATCACAAAGATACTTTATGTTATGTAATCAAGATACAAAAACTTATTATCATATTTCCATGAATGATCATGCTCATCATGTATCAAGTATTTGATTAATTCATGGATTCGAGTGTATATATACCATGAATTACGTGTCATGCATCATATAAACTGTATCATTAACAATTATCACTTGCCACACATCATGTTATTCATGTATAGTTTCTCCTATCTGGGATTTATAATACATTATGCACATGATAATTTTATTTTATATTTGTTTGTTTATTTTTTTTTACTTTTTTTAATTATTTTCCAATTCATGTTAACATACTTGTGTCTCCACGACCGCACATGACTTATAGTATTATAGCACATGGCTTGTAGCATTATAGTACATGACTTATAATATCAAAGTAGATGACTTGTAGCATGATAAATTAGATATCCGTATCATCTTAATAATATTTGTGCACAATATTTTTATCAAAATTGATTCAATAATCTAATTCAATTCTCAATATCAATTAATAGCCCAATTTGTCAACCAAGTGCATCAATAATACTGCATTATTTCTAAGCCAAAACTTTAGACTAATTTCCTTTCTAGGTTCAATCATATACATTTATATATTTTTCTTAATTAATTTCCATTTAAAGTCCAGGCCCAATCCCTCAATTATCTATTTACTTTGTTATTATTACTGTTATTATTTTTATTTTATCTCCAATCCATCAATTATTTCCAATTAAATCCAAACTCAAGTCCAAGTCCAATCCCTCAAGTCCAAACCCAATCAAAATATATAACTTTTTTTTCTTTTCCGGCCCAAGCTCAAGCCCAATGATTCACGTATTTTTTTTCTTTTTCTTTTTCTTTTTTCCTTTCTGGCCAAAGCCCAGGCCCAAGTCCCTTTTTTTTCTTTTTTTCTTTTTCTTTCTCTTCTCTCGGCCCAGCCCATGCACTCCTCCTTTTCTTCTTCTCTCTTTTTCTCTCTCTCCTTTTTCTTTTCTCCTCTCTCTCTTTCTCTCGGCCCAGCCTCTCTCCTTTCTCTGATTCTTTTTGTATTTTTCCCACGCAATTGTGCCTTTTCCGCGTAAATTATATTTTTCCCATGCAAAATACAAAATATAAATTTTTTCATGCAAACATATTTTTCTTTCTCAGTATCAAGAACATTTCTTTCAATATATTTTTCCTTTTCAATATGCAAATAAATCAGAAATAAACAATTATTATAATATTTATATTTATCAAAATTGACTCAAATGTCTGGTTCAGTCCTCAATATCAATCAATAGTCTAAAATGGAAACTAAGCATTTTTGTAAAATAAATCATGTATGTAAATATAAATTAAATAAAAAACGAACAAAAAATATAACAGTGTTTCTTACCTCAGCTTGATCTCGAATCTTCGGTTCGATTTATTTTTCTTTTCTTTTTTTTCTCTGTTTTTTTTTCTCTCTGTTGCTTGATTCTGGCATGAGAGTGTGAGAGAAGACTGAAAACCAAATGAGAATGAGATGAGTGAAAGAGTGAGAGAATAAATGCCGAGGGTATTTTCGTAAAATCCTATCATTTTCTTTAGCTCCATGCAAAGCCACGTGCCCACGCAGTGCCACTCCAATTCAGGTTTTGACAGCACATGAACAACACTTGAGTGGGGTGTGCCTAAGAAAGTTAATTGAATTTTAGGGTGTGTACAAAGAAGTTTCCGATTTATTTAATATTTTTTTATTTACGGTTCTATTAAATATTTTCTAAATACTACCAAATTTACGTAGGAAGTAGTACTCAATGAGAGGAACACTACAAAATTATTTGTTTGTCATTTCAATGTCCGGAATAAATAAACCGAAATTCTGAAATAATTAGAAAGATAATTTTAATATTATTAAATTAGTAATTTTGGGAGAATTTTTCGGGACTCATAAGGAAAATTTATAAAAATTCTAAATATTAGAAAACTAATTATCGCGAATACCGAATGTCATTGGCATTTGGAGAACGTTATACGGAACCAAAATAATTAAATTATTAAATAAATAATTAAAATAATTAATTAAATTATTATATGTCAGTTTGAGGAGGGTTGGGCCTGATGAAAGAGTGGTGGCCTCTTAGAGAGCCAATCAGCATGGAGGGGGAAGGTTAAGGAGATAAAAATGAAAAATAAATAAAATAAAATAAACCACTCACTCTCCTCGCTCTCTTCTCATTCTCTCTTCTCTAATTATTTCTTCTCTCACACACTACTCTCTTCTCACTCTCTCTGCCTGCACCAACAGAACCGAAAAGCTCACTGAATTATGAAGCCCACTGAATTTTATTTCTGGTCCAAGCCCATTAATCCCACGAATCACTATTTTTTCTCTTTTTTTTCTTTTTACTGGGTTGGGCCGGACCTTGTTCCTTTTTTTTCTTTTTCTTTCTCTCCTCTCGGTCCAGCCCGTCCCTTCACTCCTCTCTCTTCTCTCTCTTTTTCTCCCTCTTTCTCTCTCTTTGTCGCAAGCAAATTTATTAAGAATTTCTCCATGCAAATTTCTCCCACGCAAAAGAACAGTTCTTTCTTTTTTGTCTTAAGAATTTCTCCCATGCAAATTTATTTATTTATTTTTTTTAAAAATAAAAAATAAGCAAATATTACAATGTTTATATATATCAAAATTGACCCACTAATCTGGTTCAGTTCTCAATATCAATCAATAATTCAAAATGTGAACAAAATATTTTTGCAAAATAAATTACGTACACAAATATAAATTAAATAAAGAAACGAACGAAAAATAACAGTGTTACTTGCCTCGGTTTGATCTCGAATTCTCGGTTCGATTTATTTTTCTCCTCTTTCTTCTCTCTCTGTTTTTTTTCCTCCCTTCTCTGTAGCTCTGAGTGCAATACAGTGATTGTGAGGGAGAGAAAAATGTTTTGCATGAAGTGGAGATGAGATGATTATGTTTAGGTGGCAAAGTTGTAATTTAGTAAATTTTCTCCACTAACCTTTCATCCCATAAACCACGTCATATGCTCGGTGCCACCTCCTTCCCACAATTACAGCACAACGCATTCGTACATCGCCTTTATTTTATTTTATTTTATTTTTGTTTATTTATTAATAATTTAATAATTTCAATTATGTATAACATTTTCCAAATACTACTAAATTTATGTAGGACGTAGTACTCAATGAGAAGAGTGCTAGAAAATTATCTGTTTGTCATTTCGGTGTTCGGAATAAATGAACAAAAATTTCGAAGTAATTAGAAGGATAATTTTAATATTATTAAACTAGCAATTTTGGGAGTATTTTTCGACCTCATAAGGAAAATTTTAAAAAATTCTAAATATTAGGAAACTAATTATTACAAAAACTGAATGTCATTTGGAGTTACAAATTTTAAGTTACGCCCACCGAAATTTATTTCGATGTTCAAAATTGACTTCGGTAACCTTATTCGGTACGATCGGACTAAAAAGAGAGATGCGGGTAGCTCGAATTTTAGAATATTACAATGGTACTCTTATAGTTATGAAAATTAAGGTTTAAGCCCGTTTTAACCCTTTAATCGGTATACACATGTGACAAACTTTCATCTGTAATTTATTTATGGTTTGGAAGTTAAGCTAGAAATTTGTTAAATACGTGAAAATATGCCAAAATAAATAAACCAATTATAAGACTCTTATAGAAATAAGGATTAAGTCTCATTTAGTGAATACATACATGAGACAATGTTACATATTTACTAAATAATTTGAAAGTTACACTAGAAAATTGCTAAATACTTGTAAAAACATATCAAGATAAGAAAAACATATTGTAGGACTACCATAATTATTGAAATGAATGGTTAAGCCCCATTTAGTGTTTATAAACGTGGCAAACTTTCATATTATATTAGTAAATGGTTAGGAAGATACACTAGAAATTTGCTAAATATGTATAAAAATATGTCAAAATAAGAAAAGTGGTCAATAATACTTCCATAATTATGAAAATTGAGAGTTAAACCCTACTTAGTAACTGTATACACGTGACAAAGTATCATATGTTATTAATGAACTGCTTAGAAATTACACTAGAAATTTACTAAAAAGTGAAATTATAATAAATAAACAAAAGGGATCAGCATGACTCCTATAGTTACGAAAATTAAGCATTAAGACACGTCACACATTTATTGTGCGTATATGTAACAAAGTTTCATACTTTAATGTATGGTTTAGAAGTTAAACAAAGCTTTTACGGTTATGAAGATTGAGAGTTAAGCCCCATTTAGTGAGTGTATATACGTGAAAAAGTTTGATATTTTATTAATGAATGTACTAGAAATTATGTTAGAAATTAGCTAAATATGTGTAAACATATAATAAAAATAAGAAAAGTGGTCTATAACACTCTTATATATATGAAAACCAAGGCTAAGCCCATTTACTGTGTGTTTATAGACATGTTAAACTTTAGTTTATAAATAAATGGTTTTTAAAGATTTGTTAAAAACATGTGCAGAGACGCAAAAACAAGATAAGGAGTCACGCCTATCGTAATGAAAATTCAGGAATAAGCCTCATTTACTGTGTGTATATATTTGACAAAGTTTCATATTTTATTAGTTAATTGTTGAACATTACGCTAGAAAATAGCTAAATACATGTAAAAATATGTCAAAATAAGAAAAATGGTCTATACAACACATATAGTTATGAAACTTGTGGATTAAACACTATCTAGTGAGTGTATATACATGGCAAGATTTCATAATTCACTAATACATAGTTTGAAAGGTATGTTAGAAACTTGCTAAATATATGTAAAAATATGTCAAATAAGAAAGCGGCTATAGTACTCATATAGTTACGAAAATTAAGAGTTAAAGTCCTCTTAGCAAGTATATACATGTGGTATAGTTTTGTATTTGATTAACGAATAGTTTTGAAGTTATGCTAGAAATTTGCTAAATACACGCAAAAATATGTTGAAATAAGAAAACGGTCAACAGTACTCCTATAGATAGAAAAAATGAGTCTTCGAGAATTGAGGGTTAAGCCCCATTTATTTATACACATAACAAAATATCATATTTTGTTAACTAAGGGTTTGAACTTATGCTAAAAATTTAATAAACACGTGTAAAAATATGTCAAAATAGGAAAAGCAGTGTACAAAACTTCTATAGTCAAGAAAATTGAGGGTTTTGCCCGTTTTGTGAGTGTATACATATGGAAAAGTTTTATGTTTTCTTAATAAATAGTGTGGAAGGTACACTAGACAATTATTTTAAAAAATGTAAAAAAAAAAAGTCAAAATAAAAGAAATGATATATAGTACACTCTTATAGTCACAAAAATTGAGAGTTAAGCTCTATTTAGTGAGTATATACATGTGGAAGAGTATCATTTTTATTAATGAATCATTTGGAAGTAAAGCTAGAAACTTGCTAAATACTAATGAAATAATGCAGAAATAAGAAAAGTGGTCTAATAAAATTCCTATAATTATGAAAGTTGAGGGTTAAGCCCCATTTAGGAAGTATATACAAGTGGGAAACCCACGCAAATGTTTAGAAATATTTAGAATTGTGTATGTTTTAAAATAATGTAGTGAAATTTATTATTTTATATTATGATAAGTAAATTTAAATATATTATACTACTGTGGAAGTGCTCATGATGTTTAGAATAGTTTATTTTACTTATTAGTATTTTGTTATAATTAATTTACTTTTCTTATATAAACTATTGTGTTTATAAAACAAATGCTTATAAAATAATTAATGATACGACTAATGAGTCCTATGTCCTTGCTGTAGAAAGATTTTACTTATTAGTATTTTGTTATAATTAATTTACTTTTCTTATATAAACTATTGTATTTATAAAACAAATATAAAGGGATGTCAATTTTTTGGTGGAATTTATACTGAATTTGGAACTTTAAATGGTTAAAATGGATATAGTAATGCTTGGTAAAGAAACACAATGGTTTTTTGGCTATTAAGTATAAAGTAGAGTTAATTAAATAAAATTTCCCTAATAGTGAGCATCTACTTACTATTTGACCATAAAAAAAAATCTTTTTAGAGCAATTATAATTTCTCTAGAGAAAACAACAATGCTAATATAAATCACAATGAGAAATAAATAATTATGAAGATAAAATGGGCAATGAAGAATAAATACCAGCTTATTTTGCCTTCATATCACAAAAGTTGATTAATTAATCATTTTAGTAATTTTACTCCATATATTCTTCAATTTTCTTAGTCATTCATGCAATTGAACTAAATTAGAAAAATGAAAATGATAAGATTTTGCAAATATTAGTGGGGATGAAAAATAGAATTAAGCAGCTGGAAAAAATCAATAATTGTAGAAATATATTTTCAATATATTAAAACTCAAAATCTCAGAAAAATTAAAAGAAATTCCTTTATAATGCTTCTTCAGTATGAGTCATTATAAAAAGAAAAAGCTATTTTAAAAATATTCATTATCCATCAAATTACAAATAAAATTTTTATTTGAAATTTTTAAATAAGTTTTAGCAAAACTAAATGCATTTTCTTTGAAAGAAATAAATGATAAGATAGAGGAGTAAGTTAATTTTAAAAGTCCAATTATGTTTAAGAGCAATATCATTAATTCTTTTATAATAATAATATTTTATTTATATTAAACTATAATGATTAAAACATATTTTGCATATGCATTAACTGGTTAAAAATTGTACTTGGATTTGTTATCATTTTTTGTTTGAAATAAAGGGATTCATGTACTTATAGAAACTCTAAGAAATATATGAAAATAATATTTTATTTCATTTCTAAGTTAAATATACTTAATGAGATCAGAGTTTTTAGATGGTAATGATAAATTTGACACATGATAACAAATTAATTTTTTTTTAAAAAATATTCTAAATACCTTATATGATAATGAGAGAATTTGGCTCTGATAAGAACATGTGGAGAGAGGGATGGAGAAGAATAAGGAAAGATTAAAAAATATACACAAATGAGAAGATAGTTATACCTAACCCCACTTCTTTTTCTTTTTCCTTTTTTCTTAGATATGCTCAATTTAAACATTCACTATAATAATTAAAGATATTATTTAAACAAATCAACAAATTCAACTTGAAAATTATATGAAACTTAAAATGTTTAAATTTCTTTGCTCGGCTTATTAAACAAATTCAACTATGAACAGTTATGATAATGATGTTTTAATTCGGTAAGAACTTATTTATTTATTTAATTTTCATGTATAGATCTCCTTTATTTTTAATAATGTTAGAAATGTTAAAAATATAAGTTTTGATAATGAGCCTTTAAATTTCTTTTTCTTAACTTACTAATAAACATAAGTATAATCAATTATGATAGATAGCTTTACTCAATAATTTATGTTTAACTCTTTAATTTTAATGTCTACCTCTCATTTATTTTTGATAATGTAAGAAATATTAAAAATATAATTTATATAATGAGCATTTTGTTTTTAATAATGTAATAAATGTTAAAATATAATTTATGTAATGAGAATTTTAATTTATTTTTCTTAACTTACTAATTAACAAATCAATTATGATAGATAATTTTCAATGAATATGAGTTTATGTTTAATTCTTTAATTTTTATGTCTATCTTTCCTTTATTTTTAATGATGTAAGAGATGTTATAATATAATTTATGATAATGAGCCTTTACATTTTTTTCATAACTTACTAACAATTATAAGTATTAATCAATTAGATAAATAGAATTCAATAAGTATTAATCAAGTGGGAAACCCGCGCAATGCTTGGGATCCTTCGTAACAAAGTTACAGTAATTTACATTAATATAAAGATGATGATAATGTGTTAATATATTATAATATCATAAGATAAGTAAAGTTCGTAACAAATGAAATTGCATAATTTTAAACATAATCAACTGGAAAAAAAGATGTATCTAATAAATACACAACATTAATTAAGATTTTGTTTACAAATAGTTTCTTATAAAATCTACAAATAAGAAATAAGTAGTAATATGTATACAAATTGATTTTCAAATAAAAAACACCACTCTGAATCCATATTAGGTTCATTCAACATCGCGTCTTCCTTTTCCTGAAAAATATACATTTTTGTATATTATATTTCATATGTATAATGGTATAATACTTAATTAGTTGTGCTAATCTATTATTTTTACCTCTTATGAAAATTCTCAAGCTTTTCAATGTCTTCCAGCATTTCGTAACTTGCTTCAGCGTAGTCGACATGATGTATTGAATAGACCATAAATCTATTTTCATGGTCTATCTCACTTCTCTTTAATTCACTTGATATAAGAAATATAAACGGCTGCCATAAAATGTTCCATATAACTTTTTCCAATATTTCACTTCCACCATCCTAAATAAACACACCCAATGATTATAACCAACAATATGTATGTAATTTCTAAAAGTAAAAAAATAGATATAACTTACTTGCATCCTTAACAATTGAAGTCTATCCGCTGTCATTCCCATAAGGAACTCTGCATTCCTATCAAAAATTGTAAACAGTCTCTCCGCTATAATCCTTTACATTTACTCGTAGAATGTATCTTGAAAGAAAAAATTGTTCAAATGAGTACAATACATATCACGTATTTAAATTCAAAAGTAGGTAAGCGTGAAGCATACCTCATAAAGGTATTTGGATAATCAATACTACAAATTTCACAATATGAAATGTCATCTCTCCATTGGACCAATTTGTTGCAGTTTGTGCAAGCAGTGTACCACAACGATCTATCGATTCGTAGTTCACTAATTGCCGCCATCACACAATAATACGTATTCTATAAATTAGAGTAAGATAATTTAGAATCACAAACATATGTTTAATACATTTAGGAAATTTTATAATCTAAGCATAAATTACTATCCCCTTTGTATTTCCAGTTTGCATATTAAGCTCTTTCAATTTGATCTTCGTAGCCGTAAGTAGAATATCTGACTTATCCTCACATGTAATAACTCTTTGGATGATCCGCTGAGCTTGCGTATTGTCTCTCATCCTAAAGTTTTAAGCCATTAAAAAAAAATTTATTAGATTAAAACATATATGCTTTAAAATCTATTTAAATGACAATATAAACATATCATTCATACCATCTACATAAATTTTCAGATTCTCTAATATTTGGATTGATCTTCAATAAACTGTGTTCTAGCGTCGATATTGCATGTCCTGTTTAATATTCAAATATTAGGTACAATTTTGATATAATATTTTAAGTTTCATCGTTTCGAGATTTATTTTACCTCTGTAAGAAGTTGCTTTGACTCCTAATGCTAACAACATAGGACATGTGCTAACATTTTTCTGAAACCAATCTCCTTCAATCTGTGCCAAATTTTTCCATAGAGTGATTGTTGTTGGGATCAAACTGTAACATATACAATGCCCCTAATATTTGAAAATATATCTTCATAATCTTATAATGAATTAATCAAAGCATGTAAATGTTACCATTAATCAAGAACAATAATATCTCTGCTGAATGTATCTTGGGTGCCTAAAATTTTTTTCTCACGTAGTGGGCCAACGTAGACAACCATGACAATGATATTTGAATAATTATGATAAATTTATTATTTTTTCAAACAATAATTATAAATTAAAATAATAATTAATTAAGCATTTAATGCTTACCAAAGATATATTTGGTTTGATTAAGAAATGATACAACTTTGTTAAGATAAACAAAGTTATACTTATAAATGGGCGTCCTTGATTGTTCTGATGTGCACATTTCTACACTCGATCGTGCCTTAAGAATTAATCTTAAATCATTTCTTACCAGTCGGTAGTTTTTTTCGTTGTCGCAAACCATAACATTAGAAAGTTTATATATCTCTCCTTCGTGCAGCAGATTCCAAAATAACTTTATATCATCATTATATACAAAGGCTTCAATTTCGTCCAGCTACAATGTAAAAAAAATAATTAATAACATATAAAATAAGACATTGTAAAATTATTCCCGACATAATGTATTCATTACCTCTTCGTCCATGAAAACTATTCGCCATAAAGTAGTCCCAATATTGTGTTTCCTAATTATCTATACATTCAACCTGCATAGTAACCTGCCTCTAACATTCCAACTCATACCATAACGATGCAGCATTCGAAATGGTGCACATGCGTAACTCTCCATTCTATACATGAAAAAAAAACTATAAAATGTTAACAGAAATTTAAGAATAACCAACACAATGCTGGATCATTTATAAGTTAGAAGTTTTCTCAATAATGTAAATTAAAAGTTGATCACTCAATACCTGAATGCTATATTATGCGTGCAATATTTTAATTGTCGCAATTCTCTATCATATGTGTCGTAGTCGTCGTCTCTCCATCTATGATCCAGTTTACGCATAATACATTTGTTTCAGATAAAAGAGTAAAAGGCGAGAATGTTAAAAATAGATCAAAAAAGTACTCACCTGTAATCAAATAAATGTACATCAATCCGATTTTCTTCTAAAATCATCTTCTTAACCTAGAATATCAAATATCTTTTGATAAACTTGTAGTTTGAAATAAATGTCATTGTTTTTTTAACCAATATGGATTTACCTGTCGAACAATAAAAGTTCGAAATACATCTGATGGTACTCTGATGGGCTGATGAAATTTTGGAGAACTGATAACAAGTGGACGTATTCTCTCATTTGGACCGTTGTAATCAGAAGGATTCCATTGTTGATTGTTGCTTTCATTAATTTCGTAAAATACACGGACTTTTTTTGCATTAAGTAACCTCTCGTTCATCTTGAGTATGGTGAAAAATAGAAATGAGCAAGTCTTTTAAGTAAAAGACTACAGCGTGATAATATTCATATTATTACCTGCTATCTCAAATTCAATGAATTCTCCACCTCACTGAGAACTTCCTTGGAAACAACAAATTTTGTGTAACACATTGGATTTCTGTCTTTATCAAGGATAAGAATTTTAAGTCCGTCTCGTGAAGTGGCCCTCGATAACGCTACATACAATTGACCATGAGCTAAAACAGGTCGTGGAAGGTATAAACCTACATTTTGTAATAAACCTACATTTTGTAATGTTTGCCCTTGACTTTTATTGATGGTCATGCAAAAAGCCAGGCACACAGGAAATTGTGTCCTTCTAAATTCAAGAGGAAAATCAACATCTGTTGGTGACATTGCAATTCTTGTAATATATGTCGTTTCTCCAATGTTACTTCCATTGATTATCTTTGCCTTTATAAATTTCTTACCCAATTACTGAACAACCAATCTTGTTCCATTACAAAGACCTATTGACTGATTAATATTTCTTATTAGGATTATTGGAACTCCAATTTTTAATTCCAAGCAATGTTGCGGTATGCCACTAAAGTATACAGTTTGCAACAACTCTAACGGTAATGGATAATTTTCATATTGCATATTGTCTCCATTTCTAATGTCATCAGCAGCATAATATTGTGTACTCTTCCCTGGTATCATAGATAGAATTTTTGAGTTGACCTGGTAAACATCTTCATTTTTAGGCGTTAAAATACTTCTGGTCTGTAGAAATTCCCAACACTTAAAATTATTGAAAATATCTGGAAATGTATGGTCAATCAAATTATCAATTGTAGATCCCGGTGTTGTTATAAATATATCAGGTGGGAGTCATCCAATTTTCTTCTGTTCCTTTAGGTAAAGAAAAACTCTCAATTGTACCTTCCCTAATTCTTAGTATCCATTCTGCAAAATCTTTTTGCATGTCATCTTGTTGTGATCCCACCTCTCGATTCAGAACCCTCATATTTTTCATCAGTTTTAGGATTTGACAATCTCGCCAAATTTCAGATCTTTGCAAAGATGCAGATACAATATGTTCTCTGCCTCCTTTTTTTACAACTGGTAATATTTGTCTGAAGTCACCGCCTAACACCACCGTCTTTCCACCAAATAGTTTACAATTTAATCTTGGTGTTTTAAATTTCAATATATCCCTGAATGTCCGATCAACTGCTTCAAAGGCATGTCTGTGCATCATCGGTACTTTATCCCAAATTATTAAATCTGCAAATTGTATTAATTCAGACAAACTTGATCGTACGTTAATGGCACACACCGAATTATTTTGCAATTGTATTGGTATTTTAAATCTCGAATGTGAAGTACGGCCTCCAGGCAATAGCAGTGCCGCTATTCCAGATGATGCCACAGAAAGCACAATCTTACCCTCACTTCTCATCTTAAGTATTAGAGTTTTCCAAAGGAAAGTCTTTCCCATGCCACCACTTCCATAAATAAAAAAGGATCCTCCTGATTCATTTGTTGTTGGGGCTATAATGGTATCAAATATCTTTTTTTGCTCATCATTTAACATTGGATGGATTTGCATAAATTCATGTACTGACATTTCGATATCATATTCCAACTCTTCAAGGATGAGCCTATTTCCAAATTCGTCATTTACAGTATCCGGCAGTAATGACATTTGTGGAAAATCTTTAAGTGATGTTCCATTTTTATTCAGAATATTTTCAGTTTTCTTAAGTGCCAAACACTGTAATTGTTATGGATCTAGATTAGACATTACATGTAGACCTTTCTTTCTTGCTTTCAGTAAAAAATCATCTGATAGGCAATTCCAATGCTTCTCCCACACATCTCTTGGGTTTGTTACTTCTGAAAACATAAGCATAGTTGCAAACATATGCCGTAATTAGTAGGCTGTTGCAGTAAATGAAGCCTAATGTAATGCCTCATGCCACTCTTTATCATCAGCTAGCAAATCACGTGCAGCACATGCACTCTTGAATATTTGGTATACAATAGACTCAAACGTTCTCAAATCTTCAAAAGATTTAGCTCTCTTCACTATATTAAGTAGCATCCTTAAATAGTATCTTTACCAGATGAGGGACGTGCATAGTATAATCTCCCAATAGATACTCCAGTTTTTCTTACTGTCCATATCTTATATTGTTGATTCCACACCCATTTCGAAGGGAATTCTGCAAAAGTTAATGATCTTGCATCTTCATAATTGCGATTGGTCTCAAACCATTGCAAGAGTTTGGTCTTTCCTATATCAATTCTGTTTATCACTGGCTCAATTCCTTCATTGGAATTAAAAATAATGTTTTGTTGGTTAGGCAAATGAAATGATAGATGCTCAACCGATGAAAATTGTCCATGCAATTCGAATCGAAAGATTCTCCAACATGCTTCGATAGATGAGACATATCGACAATCCAAATATTGTTTAATTTCATTACACTGTTGAGGATCACCATTCTCCTCAATAACACCTGTTGCTCGATCATTGCCTTTATTAACATATTTGTATAAATAACGGTATACTTTTGTTTGAGCCACCTTCTCCACATTTATGTGAGCATCATGTCGTGAAAGAAGATCTATATTGTAAGGTACAACCCATCTATTGTCAATGATTTGCTCTCCCTTTTTTATGGTGTTTCCATTGTTTCTTCTTCGGTATTGTACGAAACCATGACAATCAAATGTCGTCTGACTTAAAAATTGCTTCTGATAGTTTTTACTGCATTTTCCATCTACCATGCAAGAAGCATGTGGATTTAATGTACCGCATGGCCCATGGATCATATGCCTAACAACCAAATCAAACTCAAAAGGATTTTGTATTTTGTTTGGAAATTCGGCGTGTATAAAAGAGTCAATATTTTCAGCTGTTTTTGGTTTTTCATCTTGTGATACAGTTATCAGAACATGAACATGTGGTAAACCCCTCTTTTGAAATTCAATAACATGAAATTTTGCAGAATGGAGGGTATTAGAAACATGGAATTTAAAATATCTGTATTGTTCAATGTTTAAAGTTAATCAATTATGTGTTTCGAAAACGAACCCACTATAACATTTTTAAAAATGATGTTTCTAAGATCCTTTAGGAATTGTTTCATCCGTATGTGGAAAACACGGGCGACAACGTCATGCCGATCCTGAACCTTTTGATTTGGAATTGATTTCAAAGCATCTGTAATTTCAGGCCAAGTTGGATTGCAAGTGAAAGTGATAAAATAGTCAGGTGGCCCGAGCAATCGGCAAATAGCCATTGCATCTTGATAATTCTGATACATATGTCTTGGTCCTCCATAAAATGATGATGGCAGTATGTATCTCCTACCAATTACATTTGGATTTGTCTCACCTTCGGTAAGGGCATCTTCTAATCCAGATAGCAAATCTTGCCTGAATTTCTTTTGATTTAACCTCATATACGGAAGACGCTCTGATTCAATTCCGATGTATGCATCTACTGAATATTGTTGAAAGAGTTTTCCACCTTGCAATAGTGTTTTCCCCTCATTATGCCTTTGTTGCATCCTGTATGCATAATATTCTCTTATTGAAATGCAATTTCTTTTATGTGGTCTGCTGTTTTGATAAGGAATAGTATTTGACCAACCATTTTCACCATATGGGAAAAGAATATGGTACTGCAAAGCCATATAACTTGGATGTGTCTCTCTGATTCGCTGAAGCGGTCCATCTCTTGTATGAAGAACAATATCCTGACCATTAGCATCAGTTGATCCATCACCGATCATCAATGCGGCAACCTCATTTCCAGTTGGACGTACATATTGTCGACCAGCTCCGTTATCTAATAATTTCATCCTCAAATCTACAATTTCATTAGTGGACAACAAATCTCTAGCTGATCTAAATATAGACACATAAGGATTTATATTATCCAGCATGTCCTGCAGCAGTGTCAGTATTAATTGTGTATTTTTTCTGTAGATGTCATCTATTTGTAATCTTTGTAGTCTTTTTTCCATCTCAATTTCCGTGTCTATAATGTACAACTGTGCATACATTGGTTGCCTTCCCGGACTGGGTAACAATGAACCAATACGATGATAATTTGCTCCATTGATACGATATGTATATGGCCCACGCTCATTCATTACACTGTAGTCAATTTGTCCACCAGTAGATGTGAAAGCAAACATATTATTGAGATTTCTTATCATCTCACGAAATTTGATATTCGTTGTATCATACTCTCCATTAAACATTTTATGCAATAACATAGGCGTTTCTAAAAGTAGTGGTAAAAGCACTCTTCCTTCCTGACAACACAATAGAAATTTTGGATTATGCTTGCCACTTTTACTGGATCGTTCTTCAATCCACATTAAGGATTTACAGTAACAACATTCAACTCTATTTGCAGAGAACCTCTATAGTTCAGTGAATTTACGAAGCGTCACATTTCCTATAGGCATAAACATATATTAAATTATATGGTTAAAACTTTTTAGTTGAATTATGATGGTATGTCACTTGAGAATCGTACCATATTGAGAGCATGATTTATGTATATCTTCATTAAGACATATATTGAAATCTCTGTTTTCATCATTTGTGTCGGTGCGGTAATCATAGTCCATCTCACCCATATGTCCAATATTGATTTCTGAAATTGAAAATAAGAACATGTCATGTATGTTTACATATATGTGTGCGCGTGTGGATCATGTGCTTTATATGTAATTACCAGATGAGAAGCATCCGTTATCATCTTGATGTATGTAGTTCTCTTCTATTAATTTTCTTTTCCCCTTGTATGGCCTGCTGGTCTCTCCAGTATGAAATGATCGCATGTTCACATTGTTTTGAACGTTTTGTTCGATATCAGGTTCATGGTATTTTGTAGACTTTGTCACCCTTCTTTTCCTTATATTTGATGGAGGTTGATACACACATGCTGCGGAAAGAATATTATTACTTACATCCATATGGAATTCTTTGAGCGAAATTGGTTGTTTCTGTTTTCGATGATGATTTTCTGCATCTCGGGTACCATATTTAGTAATTTTTGGATGCTTGATATCATTGACTCTGAATGGTACGTATTGTCGATTTTTCCCACATCTTTTACTCTGGACATACTGTTTTCTAAGAAGACGTAGTCCTCACTTTATAAATTGAATACGGTTGTCATAGTGATGATTAGTTGTTCTCCTTCGATACAACTTAAACAACATTCTTCAATAACGTGACATTGTATTGGAGAGCTTTGTTAAATCTTGGTGCTTTGAATCTCGCATTTTGTATGTACATTTAGAATTAAAAACTTATTGTGTAAACAGCCTATGTACGAACAAAAAATAATTAATGCTATGGTGTTAATTTAAATTTACTTAATATGCACGAAGTATAGTATTAACGCTACAAATAATACGTGAGATTGTAGTTTTGTTAGAAATTAATTTTGATATTTAGAAATCTTAACGTAAGGGGTTGTCTCAAGAGTGAAGAAAGTTTCTCCTTAAGGCTCAGAGGCTACACATTGACAATCTATTCAAGATTTTCCAAATCTACCCAAGAATTTCTAAATTTTATAAAAATCTAATATAGTTTGTTTGAATTATTCTACATTATTTCACTGTGTCTTATTAATCTTAATGCTCATATTTTTATATTACGTAATGTCAAAATTAGGCCCATTAAAAAGCTATATATTATTTTGATTGATAATGCATTTCAATTATGTTATGAGATGATTGAAAAGAAAAATAATAATGAGACACATTCTTTTTTTTTGTACTTGATTTTCTATTTTCTATTATGATGTAGAGTAAGTTATATATTAGGCACGAACTTATAGTCACAATAAATATTTTTGTAAATGAATTTTGAAATCTTGTCTCTTTAAGATTATCATATGAAGGTGCTTTATTAAATTATTATTTTTTGTATATATAGTTGAGTTTCAAATTCCTAATAAATGACTAAATTTGGGATAGATTAAAAATAGTCTAAGATGTAAGTGCAATGTAAATGATTAATATGAACGTCAATTTTTTTTTAAAAAAAAAATAGATCCAGAATCTATTAAAAATCCAAATCTTTTCTAGGCAATCCAAATTCATCAACTCTCTATCTCTCTTCTGTCCGCTACAGTCATTCCCCGTTTAATTTTTTTTCTGCCGCACTAATGCATAAATGATGCATGAATAATATTTATTAGGGAAAGAGTTGAGTTTTTGATAGTAAATTAATTTAATGGTATAGCAGTTAATTCACATTCTTTTATCGTCTTATATAGTTTTATTAGATTCGATGATTAGGAATTCAGTCCTACTCACAGTCGTCGATGTCCGCTACGGGGAAGGATTCTTCGTCATCGTCAAAATCCAAGTCTCCGATGTCTGATACCGATGAGTCGATGTTGTCGCCGAAGCTGATTAGATTTGACGGCGTATACGAAAAAGATGGCATCCTAATATTTGACGATGATGATTTTGCTTTCGACGTCGACACTGATGACATACTGGACAACGTGTCACGCACCTACCCGTTGAAGGCCACTTCCAGTAATGACGACGATGAAGACGACGATATATGGGTCATGGATCGTCGGCCGATGACCGTTGAGGGCTGCCTATGCGTTGCAGGTCCGTGATAGCGATGCCTTCGATGTCGACCTGCTCGTGCAGCAAGGTTTGGTATTTTTAGACATACTCGAGGTAGATATGTACGGGTGTCAACTTTATATGTTGTTTTAGCTTCTAAAAATAAACTTGAAGAATACTGTTTTTTCTCTACATTTGTCGACTCTACATTTGTCGATGGGTTTCGTAAATCCATGGAGAATGATCCTAAAATTTCAGTCTCATTCAGGTAACAAATTCAAAGTTTTTTTTTTAATCTAAAAACATAAATATATACTTCTGGACTATTAAATCAAAATATACAAAATAATAATAAAATTTTGCAAATATAATTTGGGATAAAACAGTCACAACACATTAACAATACCGTTACAGATTTTAGTCATCTGCAAGTATAATCGTCACCTAATCAAAATGCAACGAAGACTAATTAAAGTTTTTTTTTTATCCGTTACAAATTAAAAAAAGATGAAGGTCCGCATGTCTTGTCGAAATGCAATGAAGACTAACAAAAAATTTATCAAAAAAAATGGAGTGATGTTTTTTTATCTGTTACAAATTATCAAAAATATTTGGTTATGTACAATGTTTAGAAATACAAAAAAGATGAAGGTCCGCATGCAATTCAACCATGTTGTCATTTTTTGTTATCTTAATCGGTTTTATTTTTTTGCCTAGAACTATTGGAATGTGTACAGTTTTTAGAATTCCAAAAAATAGCATAACTTATGGACATCAAAGAAACAAAAACATATTTATGATTATCTACGATTTCAAAGTGACCTCAGTATCCATATTTTGACGGGTCGAATTCTATTTGTCGTCATGTAGGGAAAGTAATGCTTCGATGAACTTGAGTTTCTATTACTGTTGTACTATGACATGATGCATGCAGTACTATGACATGATGCATGCAAAGAAATATTTTTCTCGATTTCATTTGACAGCAGAGGAAGAAGTATTTGGTTGTGTACATTGTTTAGAACTTCAAAAAAGTCGAAAGTCTGCAAGCAATTCAACCAAGCTACATTTATTTTTTTTAATCTTAATCGGCTTAGTTTTCACCTAGAAATATTGGAATGTGTAAAATTTTTATAATTCAAAAAAATAGCCTAACTTAGAGACATTAAACAATGAAAATCGTATTTGTGATTACCTTTTGATTTCGAAGCGAGCTTGTTATCCGAATGTTGGCGGGTCGAATTCGAATTGTCGTCCTGCAGACAAAGATATGCAATGAAGATTCATAAAAAAAATTATCAAAATTTTTTTAGAGAAATAAAATTATCAAAATTTTTTTAGAGAAATAGGGAGAAGACTAAATCAGATCAAATATTTTAAAGATTGAATGAAAACCCATTTTTTATGGAAAAAGATAAAAGAATCAAAGAAATAAGATATAAAAGTTAACATGTTTTGTCGTTGCAATGACGACTATTTTAAAAATATTTATCAAAAAAATATGGTATAATAACTGCAGAAATTTGAATTCAACGATTTACCTGGGTCTTCTGGTTTCTCTCTTTTCTCCAGATGCTCATAGCATTGGCTTATGCCACTGTGGCTTCTTCCTTAGTAGACTCTACAACTTTATCAACAACAGCTTACTTAACTCTCAGATCGATCCCACTTTGCTCAATAGTCTGAAACAGAAATGCCCTCCACAACTTCAACATATCAATGATGTGAGCAAAGACAGTAACACCATTCACTCTAGACTATGGTATTCTCCATTTTCTTAAATTATGGTATGTTTCATAGATTAATTTCTTTCATGGGATCCATTTGTTTCTTATGGCTATATGATCATTGCAGATGGAAAAAAAAACAACAGAAAATGGATATGCAGCATAATTCCACATCAAATGATAATCGGCTAGTTTATGCGAGTGGTAGTTGTAAGGCTACTGGGCATGAGCCAGAGGGCAATATTCACTCATTCATGAATAAAAAACAGAGTCTTGAACTACTAACTATTAAGAAGGTAGATCTAAAATTTCTTGAACTACTATATATTAAGAAGGCACATCTGAAATTTATTTTTAAGTTTTTTTCATTTTGAGTGAAGATAGGGTGGTCTGCGCGAAAACTGCAAAGTAACATGGCATGAATTGATAATTAATAACCTTGCTGTCAAATTAAAGTTTTCAAAACATTCAAAATCTTGGAAAAGAAAAAAAAACAGTATTATTTAACTTTTTTTTCCTGATTAATTTTTTACCAATTAATTTTTCCTGATTAAATATTTGATAAATGTTATGTTTGTGTTTAATCTAAGCCTCAGTCCGTATCCGTATCATATTTCTTTGTTGGGTGCCCTAATATTGTCCTTCGGAATGAACGATACAGACTGAAGTAAGAATAAATTCTCTTTTTTGTAGCAAGAAAAATTACAATTAGTCGATATATTTATTTTTTACTGTTATTATCAAATTTTGCTATTGTCCAAGGGACCAAAAAAGGATAGATTGGAAAAAAGACAGATCTTTAGCATGAAAGGGGCAACAACATCAAAGCCCAAGAGAGGACGATGGCTTATTAAGAGTTCCATTTGCCCTCAAAGAAAGAGCTTCAATCATAATCTCTCCACACGATAACAACATTAGAGTATGATATATATTTAATAAATGAGTGGAAACTTATATAATAAAAAAGTTCTTAATCTATGATTTAACTCAAAAACTATGTAGATGATTGTGATCATGAAAAGTAATAATTTGATAAAAAAGAATGAGAGGGAAAACTATTTATAAAACCTTAATTCATGTAGATCATTTGTTACTTTTGTAATCGATCAATCCGAATCCCTTCATAAATTTGATGTTGATAAATATCTTTTGTTTTATGGGATTTTGGGGAGGGCATGGGAAAAAAAATACGTTGAATTAGTTCTTTTAGAGTATTGATGCAGAACGTGGATATAGTGGGAAGTTGTTGAAGTAGTTATACAAAGAATTTAGTTTTAAAAGAATACTTTTCAAATTTCTAAAATATATAAATAATTTTTTGGAAATAAATTTTAATTTTTAAATGATAGAATTTTAGAAAAATTCGGATGAGATAATCCTCTATTGTCAGTTTTTAGATTTTTTTTTAAATGATATATCCATAATTTCTCTCTCTTCTTTGCTTAGTATATAGAGAGATAAGTGACAAAGTTTCATAGTTTATTAATGTATTGTCTAGAAGTTATGCTAGAAATTTGCTAAATATGTTTAAAAGTATGGCAAAATAAGAAAAGTGATCTATAATACTCTTATAGTTATAAAATGAGGCTAAGCTCATTTAGTGTGTGTATACATATGACAAACTCTCATATTTTGTTAATGAATAGTTTGGAAGTTACGCTAGATTTTGCTAAAAGTACGTGTAAAACCATGCAAGCGGTTTGTAATAATAGTTATGAAAATTTAAGTTTAAACCCCATTTAGTGAGTTTAAAACCCTATGATTTTCTTATGAAGAGTATAAAAAAATGAAATGTATCATTTCAATCCAAACAAGTACATCTCTAGGCTCAGTTTGGATAACACCTAGAATCTCCAGTACTTCTATTTTTCAATAATAGAAAAAAAGGATTAATTACAGTTAGACTCCCTGTGGTATTGGGAATGCGTCATTTAACATCCTTGAAGTTTGAAACTCTCAAAAAAACCCCTGAACTTAGTTATTTTCCCTCTCTTTTTTTTTTTTTTTACTAAAGTGCATTCTTGTCTCTCAAATCCCTATTCTACTCTCATCCCTTCTTTTAACCAGCACCTTATTAATGGGAGAGATAATGGTAGAATAGGAATTTGAGGGATAAGAGTGCACTTTAATAAAAAAAGGAGAGTGAAAATAACTAAGTTTAGGGGTTTTTTGAGAGTTTTAAACTTCAGGGGTGTTAAGGGGTGTTAAGTGTCCCCAATACCACATGGGGTCTACCTGTAATTAACCCTAGAAAAAATATTACGATTTTTTGGGCTCTAATCTTTCCCAAAATAAAAATAGAAAATTATTTTGTAACCAAATCCAGCAAATTAAACCCAGAGTTTTCCAATTTTTGGCATCAGTGTGTTCCTTATGGTAGAAAAATAAAATAAACCCTAATTCTTTCAATTTCTATCAATTAAAACACATTGCATAGCAAAAAAAAAAAATTACAAAGAAAATGACGAAATTATTAAAATTTACCGGGGGACTGGAAAGGAGAGAGGATACCTCGGAGAATAGGTGCACGATGCCCAGACTCTCCGCGATCCTAGGGTTTCGGGACAAGAAGTGGGGCCCGTGTGGTGGCCGACGGCAAGAGGAGGAGGAAGGAGGAGTCCTGGGCGGCGGATCCCGCGGACACCGCCGCCGCCGCTGATCGTGGTGGTGGAGATTGCCATGGCGATTCGCAAGTGACAGGGGAAGAGAGGCGATGACGGTCGAAGTTCTCCCCTCGCGTTGCGCCTTTCTTGTTTATATGAAGCCGAGTGCGGTTCCGGTTGATTGCACTGTAAGCAACTGAAAGGAAAAGAAACTTAGAGTGGGACCCAGCTGTGACTCTGGTTAATTTGGAATTGGAAATTAGTATTTTAATTCTGTGGAAGTACCTACATTAAAGAAACAAAGATTCCAGGTATTGGGAATATTTTGACTTTACAAATGCTTTTATGTGTTACATATTAAATTATTATAAATTAAATTAATAATTAATTATTATATCACATAACCCGACATAATATACTTGTAGCCAACAAAAAATAATAAATGATTAGCCAAAAAGAAAGAAATAAATAAATAATATTATATGAATGCCCAGTAACAAATCTAAAAACAACTATTCTTAGTATTTTTCAAAATTTTCATGGTCGATGAGGCATTGCCAGATATTTGCCTTATTAAAAGAGTAACAGACATGTTTTTTTTTATGTAATTGTTGCCATGTTCATCAAACAGCCATCAAAATATTGTGGCTTTTTATTATTATTCTCTATTATATGAAATATAACATTAACAATATTGTCCTATACAAACAACTCTTGTCATCTATGATCGAAGAGGAGAAATTTAAGTCTAAGGAGGAGAAAAATAATCAAAAAGAGGGTTATAAAGATTAAAAAGTTTTTTTCTGCTTCTTCTTTTTCTTTTCCAAGACCTCCAAGGCTGTCAAAGTAAGACATTACAAAAAGCAAGGCTTTAAAGCATGCTATCAAGAAAAGTAAATATATCCAACTAAGTTATCAAGGAGAAAAAAAACCAATAAAAAGCTACATTCTTCATCATCTTGTTGACTGTCCAATACCACAAGGTTACTAAAAGTAAGCCTATATTCATGAGAATATATCAAGAATAAAGAGAAACTTTTGACAAAAAAAGCTATATTCATTTTCTTATCGATGCTTTGTCATCAAGTATCGCCAACTCAGATAAGTAGTACAGGATCATCCTTTCTAATTGAATGTAGACAAGGAGAGAAATATGTCACCAAGAAAGACCATTACAAAAAAAAAAAAAAAAAATAGTCGTCATCTTTCTCCTTAGAATTTGACATTGTAAGATTGTCAACAAAGTAACTTCTATAAGTAGATAACCAAGGACACAGTTTTCCATATCAACGAAATCTCATACCTCTATCAATTGTGAAGTAAAATCCCATTATTCATAAAAACTAAAGATTTTTCATGTTCTCATATTTTTTTTCCTAGTTTCCAAACTTCTTTTCAAAGCAATTGAAAACAATACCTATAGATAGCCTACCATTTTACGAAAGGGCTGATTTGATCGCTTGCAAGTTGCAACTTATTTTACTACAATTGAAGTTGCAGCAATAGAAGTTATTGCGACTTATATTACTGTGCTTGGTTTAGAGTTTCAAGCGGTAGAAGTTGCAAAAACTTCTAAGTATTAATTTTTTTTATTTCTAAGACATCTGAGAAATGCATAATTTATCAATAATATAATCATATTTGCAAAGGAAAGAGGAAAAATGTAATACACACTTTTTTCCACAACTTTGATTATTGTAAGTGCATAAATTGTTTCCAATTACAGTTACAAAGTTTTACAATTATAGGAACAACCAAAAAATAAATAAAAAAAGTACTATTTGCAATATATTAGGTGTTCATATGTGAGTATAATACCATATCAGATAGGACAAATAAAGTCTATGGGTTTAAATATAAAGTTGGGATTTTCACTTATCAGTTTAAGTTTTTTGGTCATATTGATTCTCAGTTTTATATTTAGTCTCATCATGCTCCCAAGGGAGAGTGAAGCTCGTATAAAAGCCAAAGAAGGGGGAGTAAAGTCGGTATAACCCCCAAAAAAGAGGGAGTAAAGTCCGTATAAAAGTAACCCAAATATTTTTGGGTCATTCATTTGTGAGTATAATCCCCGATGTTTCTCCCTAACACAATAAAACAGTTCATACTTCTTTAATGAATTACTCAATTTTTCAGATATTTTAGCACAAGTTATTCCGCTTATATTAGAGTCACTGATCAATCACCACATTCAAATACATATATATGGGGGACCAACTTTCTCGTTAATGAACTAAGCGAATCATCTATTTCTTGGGACCATGCAACTTAAACACCATCTCTCTTTTAAATGAGAACCATCAAACAAGTACAATGTCAACTATCAGATAAATTATTTTGATAGGATCCCACCACTTACAAAGTTACAAATGGAAAATTTGATCAGATACATTATTTTGATAGGATCCCACCACTTACAAGTTACAAATAGAAATTTTGCTTGTTGCTAGCTAAGGTGGTACATATTGTAATTTATTTGTATTTTAACATCTTGCACGTTTCATTGAAATAATGCATGTTTTTTTTTTGCCAATGAGAGAGCATCAATGTAGTACAATAATAGAATCTCTTTATCATAACAAAAGGAATCAGCAGTTTGGTCCCACTTACATCAAACTACACTTATGGAAGAGATTAGAACAAGAATATAAGCAAACCTTGTTTTGAAAAAAAGATATGACAGCTTGATGATCAAGGAAAAGAAAAATATCAATATCGTCCCTCCCATATTTTGATTTCTTTACAAAAATCTATATATAATATCTCTATCACAAAATTCAATTAAAAAAGAAAACATCCAGTATCATTTTTATTTTTTTGTTAGTAATTAGTAAAAATTGCATAAAAAAGGCTAAAAACAAAATGAGTGAACGGATCGTTGTTAATAATCTAAATGAAAAGTTATTATATCATTTTTAAGATCTCCTGATAGAGCATACCATTTTTCCTAGTGAGTTCACTTAAGAACTGTCCGGACTGAAAACCCGAAAAAAATACACGTTTAGAAGACTCATAAGGAAAAGTGGTGCTCCTTTTGGAAATGGGGATTTCTAAAGGAGCACACCATTGTTCCTAGTGAGCCTACTTTATAAATTTGGTTAATATAACAAGTTTGTCAACACCCACGTCTTCAACCTCCATCCTATTTATATCCGGGATTAGATTCTGGATAGTATATTTTTCGTCCAGAACTAGATCCTGGACAGTATAATTCCCGTTCGGGGTTAGATCCCGAACGGTATATGTATGATCCGAGGTGACAGTCTGTAACACCCCAAAATTATCATGTTTATTAAATTATAAATTATCAAGTTAAAAATTCTTTCTATACACCTTCAAATTTAATTAAGTTTCCAAGGGCACCCCTTTAGCATTGTGTGGGGATGAGTTGTTAGAAGAGAGTGAGAGGTGGCACTCTATTTGACATTTGTCATGCATGCAAGAAGGCTTAGGACTAGGATAAAGGACAAGGTGACCAAAATGCCCTTAGGTATATATATAATCTTATTCTCTCAAAAAGAATTCTTATCAACAGAACAAAATAAAAATCACTCTTTACTCTTGATTCTTCTAGTTCGTTGAGTAAAGGAAATAGAAGGGAGACTTTGCTAGAACAAAGGAGGAGATTAAAGGGAATAAAGGCAAGTAGCACCTTGTTCTTGTTCTCTCTTTGAATCGTATTTGAGTACAAATAGCATGTATGATTTTTCTTGGAAATTATTTGATTTTTTATTATGAGTACATGATTCCTTTTTCTTTATGGATAAATTCACATCATATTGGATCTGCATACTTAGAAAAATTTCTGGACTGCATACTTAGCCTGATTTACGGATGTTAGCTATTTTTGGCTTAGCCTCGCGTTTGGCAATTTTTAGCCTCGCGTTTAGCTATTTTCTGCTTCCTGTTTTGCTATTCTTTTAGCTTCGCGTAGCCTCGCGTTTGGCAATTTTTAGCCTCGCGTTTGGCAATTTTTAGCCTCGCGTTTAGCTATTTTCTGCTTCCTGTTTTGCTATTCTTTTAGCTTCGCGTTTGGCAATTTTTAGCCTCGCGTTTGGCAATTTTTAGTCTCGCGTTTAGCTATTTTCTGCTTCCTGTTTTGCTATTCTTTTAGCTTCGCGTTTGGCAATTTTTAGCCTCGCGTTTGGCAATTTTTAGCCTCGCGTTTGGCAATTTTTAGCCTCGCGTTTTGCTATCCTTTCAGCTTCGCATTTGGATATTTTAGCTTCGCGTTTGGTAATTTTTAGCCTCGCGTTTGGCTATTTTCTACTTCCTGTTTGGCTATTCTTTTAGCTTCGCGTTTGGCCATTTTTAACTTCTCGTTTGGTAATTTTTAGCTTCGCGTTTGGCTATTTTTAGTTTCAAGAGAAACACGGATTTATACACTTGGCATGATTCGCGGATTTATGATAACATGACATGTGAATATCAATATGATACATGAAGGCAAGATTATTCATGAGAACAAGTTCTAGTATTTTTATTACAAGACATTATTACAAGTTCTAGTATTTTTATTACAAGACATGATTACAAGTTCTAGTATCTTTATTACAAGACATGATTACAAGTTCTAGTATTCTTATTACAAGTTCTAGTATCCTTATTGCAATTTCTAGTATCTTTATTACAAGACATGATTACAAGTTCTAGTATTCTTATTACAAGTTCTAGTATCCTTATTACAATTTCTAGTATCTTTATTACAAGATATGATTACAAGTTCTAGTATTCTTATTACAAGTTCTAGTATCCTTATTACAATTTCTAGTATATTTATTACAAGACATGATTACAAGTTCTAGTATTCTTATTACAAGTTCTAGTATCCTTATTACAAGTTCTAGTATATTTATTACAAGACATGATTACAAATTCTAGTATTCTTATTACAAGTTCTAGTATCCTTATTCCAAGACACGATTACAAGTTCTAGTATTCTTATTACACGACATGAAGCATTCTTGTAATACCTGTGTACATTATTCCAAATCTTGATTCTTGAACTCTTGATTCTTGTGACATGATATGTGTACAATTTGATATGAGAGTCCATGTGTTTCCTTTAATTCACGCATCTCATATGCATTACTAACATGGGAAAAAACTACATGATGGATAGATAAGTACTGTATTGTACAAGGATCTTGTTGGCCAACTTCTTGATTAGGTGCTGAGGGCCTTTTACTAGCAGCACTGGGTGGTACTGAGCCACCATCTGATACATGAGTCACCATATGGGTGATGCCAGTTACTTGTTTCATTTAACGGGATCTGACTTGTAGCACCTAGCAGTGTGTCATGGTTCAGCGCCATGAATTAGAGGCCGGGTCCCGGGTATGCACGGGCACTTGTATAATATGAGAAACTGCGCGCTATCTTATCCATCATTGAGTTTCAATTCCAACATTAACATGACATGGACCTATTAAATTTTACACGAAGCTTGTGAATGACTTACATAGTTCTGGTTACATGCAACATGATTGATATCGAAGCTTGTGAATGATTTACATTGTTCTGGTTATATGCAACATGATTGATATTTACTTCGCTTACACTTGTCACCTTTACATGGTTTGTTTCTGCTATTTGAATGAATAGTCTTACTCAATTCATTTTCAGCATTCTTAAGATACGATTGTATCAACGTAATTTATTTATTCTTTTATTTATTTGTACTGTGAAAGTACACGTGTTTCTTGTTTTTGTGTTACTTGCTGGGTTTAATCCCATGGGTTTTCTTAAGCCCAGATCACGAAAGAAGAGAAGGGGAGATTGCTCCAGACAACGATCCTTACTTCACCAACCAGGTCGAGTAGAGAGTACTAGCAGCACAACACCTTTTGGGTACTTCGCACTTCTTGTTCTTGTTTCCTTTGTCACTTCTTGTTCTTGTTTCCTTTTTCTGGGCACTGCTTTAACTTGTAGTATTTAACTCTTTTGTGTAAATATTTAGAGCAGTGTGCCATTATATGTAATCAACTCTCTGTATAAATGAAATCCTTTCAGTTTCAGACATGGTTATTCATCTTGACATGGCAATAGTTACGGTTATTCCAAGATCATGGGACTGTTGGGTTATTTATAGTATTTAAGCGGCGTCCCCTGTTTTGAAGAAAAAAAAAAGAGCTGAATTGGGGGCGTTACAGATTTGGTATCAGAGCCTAGGTTTAGGTGGGAGACCATATGACTACTGCCACATGAAAACATGTCTAAGATATACTCTTGACACTTCTTCCTTATCTTTGATATCCATCAGATATAGTATCGTGCCTATTTTATTGTTTCTAATTCATTTGGAATATCTATCTTGAAACTCCATCTGATTAATCTTCCTTGGTCCGTCACAGAATGATGACGACCCAATATTCTACTTGCGCGAGCCCAAATTCAACGAGTGAAGAGTCTGAGCTTAGAAATATGGTACAAAGGGTAGCACAAACGCAACAAACTACAATAATGATATTAGAAAGGATATTGCAGTGCCAAAAACAAGAGAGAATCAAAATGGTGAACCTTCTAAGGGTGGCAAATAAGAGGTCAGTAGCATTTAAAGGGTCATATATGCAAGGAGCAAACCCATCGGCCAGGAAATTTGATGGCACACCAGCAAAGAAGCAGGTGATGCCGAATCGAGGTATAGTAATATGTAATTATTGTCATAAACCAAGACATATCAAGAAAATGTGTAGAAGAGCTCAAGGGTTGTGTCTGGTGTGCGGATCCACTAGTCATCAGTTGAGAGATTGCCCAAAAACTCAACAGTCGGCAAAAGCTAAGGTCCCATGTCAGGCAAAGGACAGACCAACAAGCATATCAACCCAGAAGATTTCAGGACCAGATCAGAAAGGGCTTTTGGAAAACTAACAACAAACTCATGCCAGCACCCGAGGAGGAACAGAATGGAGGAAATGGTAAGTTAAGCTGATGACTGTGGAGAAAGTTCAAACCACTGTAGGAGTCGTGGCAGGTATAATTTTAGTTGGCAATATACCGGCCATTATTTTATTTGATTCCGGAGCATCACACAGTTTCATCACTAGCATATTTGTTTCCCGCAATTTTATCGATTTTACTATCTTACCTGCGAGGTGGGATATTAAGACTGGGAATGATAGTATCATAACCAATAAGAGTATAGATTGTATTCCTTGGTGATTAATGAATTTTGTGCCAATTTATTAGTTATTAGTGGAGGATAATATGATGTTATCTTAGGTATTGATTGGTTGAGTACTTTCCATGCAGTAATAGGTTGTAGAAGAAGGAATGATCTCAGTAGTGTCAGAATTCTTAAAAATATTTTCTGAAGAGATACTTGGACTATCACCAGCAAGGATAGTAGAATTTACTATTGATATCATCTCTGAAGCTGAACCAGTTTGTAAACCACCTTATTGAATGGGGATTGCAGAACTAGAGTAAGTTAAGAAGCAAGTGGGCGAGTTAATGAAATTGGGTTTTATACGACCCAGTGTGTCACCTTGGGGAGCTCCAGCATTATTAGTATGAAAGAAGAACGGGAGTAAAAGGTTATGCGTAGACTATAGAGGATTGAATGCAGTAACAATTAAGAATAAATATCCATCACCAAGAATAACTGATCTGTTCGATCAACTCGGAAGAGCGAAGGTATTCTCAAGAATAGATCTTCGTTCAGGATTTCGTCAAGTAAGAGTTCGAACAGAAGATATTCTAAAGACTGTATTTAGAATCAGACATGGTCATTATGAATATTTAGTGATGCCATTTGGGGTAACTAATGCTCCAGCAGTGTTTATGAATTTGATGAACCATGTTTTTGCTCAAGTATTTAGACAAATTTGTGGTAGTATTTATTGATGATATATTGATCTACTCTATGAATAGAGAAGAGCATGTTAAACATTTGAGGATAGCTTTACAAACTTCAAGGGAACAAAGGCTATACGGAAAATTGAGCAAATGTGAATTTGGTTGAAAGAAAAAAAATTGCTTTCTTGGGTCATATAATATCTGAAGATGGTGTATCAGCAGATCCTAAAAAGATAGAGGCTGTGATAGATTGGCCTGTACCGAAATCAGTATTAGAAATTCAAAAATTTCAAGAGATGACTGGGTATTACATAAGGTTTGTACAAAATTTTTACAAAAATCATATCTCCTTTGACTAAATTAATTAGGAAAGGAGGAGAATATGTCAAAATAGAGGAATGCTATAAGACATTTGAAGAATTAAGATGGAGACTGACAACAGTGTCAGTGCTAGTAATTCCGAACAATACTGGATGTATGAAAGTTGTAATGATTTTTCAAATTAGGGATTATAATATATGTTGGTACATAGTGGAAAAATAATTAAATTTGGATCTTACCCTTAAGTTTCCAAGAAAGGTAAAATAAATATATAAAAAAAAATGATTCCATACTTGTGTTTCTTTTAGAAGATTTGGGAGACTAAATATAAGAAATATGACCTTGAGTATGCAGTTCTAAAGGGAAGAAGAATAATTAAGAATAATTGGTGCTGGTAGACTTGGCGGAGTAAATATAGTTGATGAGATTAAATAGGCAAGCGAACTAGAAGATTTGGAACAATTCACCGAAAGGTAAATGTAAGGATACAAAGAGATTTTAGAAGACTGAGAATTAGTCGATTGAAAGTAGATGATAAAAAGTTGATGATAAATTATAATTAAAGAAGACAAATTTTATCAAGTCAGAACATGACCATATATCTTGGTACTCAAGTTAAACTTATCTTTCCAAATGAATGTCTTATTTCATTACTTTTGTTGATCAATCCCATTTGACATTTTAAATCTTCCATCTGCACTTTATTTCAATGTAGTCAATGTTTTCAAAAAAATTTTTTTTTTTTATATCACAAGTCTTATCGAGACAGTGAGGCAATTGTAGAGATTTATTCTCTGGCCCCAACAATTGCAGCCACTTGATAGGACAATCTTGTGTAATTGAAATTTTGTAATTAACCATAAAGTCATTTCCAATCTTGTATTTTTACCATTTACTACTCCATTACATCAGCATTGTAATAATTGAGGTTCATTTTCTCTTCTAGTGTCTGTCACAACTAGGTAATAGGACCACATAAGATCTTTATCACTTATATCTTTCCCATTGATTAATCAGGATAGCGTGACACCCTGAATTAGTAGCAGCTATTCCTGATTAAACTTTATCCTGCATTTATAAATAAATTGTAAATCTTGTCTATCCAATATCATTCCTGTCAAAGACAGAAAATTATTCATCATGTATTTTGTGTATCATAAATAAAGAGACGCTTAGATGAAAGTCCAAAATAGTGACTCTATCAAAAGTAGACGAATTCTAATATAGGATGCACGATTACTAAGGGACTCTACTCGAGACCATGAGGACGACATCAGAACTATTTCATGATCATGCATGTTACTTGAATCTATTTTTTTACATGACAATAAATACTTGGGTACACTGACATAGTTTTGAATTTGAATTTCGAGGACGAAATTCTTTTATTAGGTGGGTAGAATGTAACACCCCAAAATTATCATGTTTATTAAATTATAAATTATCAAGTTAAAAATTCTTTCTATACACCTTCAAATTTAATTAAGTTTCCAAGGGCACCCCTTTGGCATTGTGTGGGGATGAGTTGTTAGAAGAGAGTGAGAGGTGGCACTCTATTTGACATTTGTCATGCATGCAAGAAGGCTTAGGACTAGGATAAAGGACAAGGTGACCAAAATGCCCTTAGGTATATATATAATCTTATTCTCTCAAAAAGAATTCTTATCAACAGAACAAAATAAAAATCACTCTTTACTCTTGATTCTTCTAGTTCGTTGAGTAAAGGAAATAGAAGGGAGACTTTGCTAGAACAAAGGAGGAGATTAAAGGGAATAAAGGCAAGTAGCACCTTGTTCTTGTTCTCTCTTTGAATCGTATTTGAGTACAAGTAGCATGTATGATCTTTCTTGGAAATTATTTGATTTTTTATTATGAGTACATGATTCCTTTTTCTTTATGGATAAATTCACATCATATTGGATCTGCATACTTAGAAAAATTTCTGGACTGCATACTTAGCCTGATTTACGGATGTTAGCTATTTTTGGCTTAGCCTTGCGTTTGGCAATTTTTAGCCTCGCGTTTAGCTATTTTCTGCTTCCTGTTTTGCTATTCTTTTAGCTTCGCGTTTGACAATTTTTAGCCTCGCGTTTGGCAATTTTTAGCCTCGTGTTTAGCTATTTTCTGCTTCCTGTTTTGCTATTCTTTTAGCTTCGCGTTTGGCAATTTTTAGCCTCGCGTTTGGCAATTTTTAGTCTCGCGTTTAGCTATTTTCTGCTTCCTGTTTTGCTATTCTTTTAGCTTCGCGTTTGGCAATTTTTAGCCTCGCGTTTGGCAATTTTTAGCCTCGCGTTTAGCTATTTTCTGCTTCCTGTTTTGCTATCCTTTCAGCTTCGCATTTGGATATTTTAGCTTCGCGTTTGGCAATTTTTAGTCTCGCGTTTGGCTATTTTCTGCTTCCTGTTTGGCTATTCTTTTAGCTTCGCGTTTGGCTATTTTTAACTTCGCGTTTGGTAATTTTTAGTTTCGCGTTTGGCTATTTTTAGCTTCAAGAGAAATACGGATTTATACATTTGGCATGATTCGCGGATTTATAATAACATGACATGTGAATATCAATATGATACATGAAGGCAAGATTATTCATGAGAACAAGTTCTAGTATTTTTATTACAAGACATGATTACAAGTTCTAGTATTTTTATTACAAGACATGATTACAAGTTCTAGTATCTTTATTACAAGACATGATTACAAGTTCTAGTATGCTTATTACAAGTTCTAGTATCCTTATTACAATTTCTAGTATCTTTATTACAAGACATGATTACAAGTTCTAGTATTCTTATTACAAGTTCTAGTATCCTTATTACAATTTCTAGTATCTTTATTACAAGATATGATTACAAGTTCTAGTATTCTTATTACAAGTTCTAGTATCCTTATTACAATTTCTAGTATATTTATTACAAGACATGATTACAAGTTCTAGTATTCTTATTACAAGTTATAGTATCCTTATTACAAGTTCTAGTATATTTATTACAAGACATGATTACAAGTTCTAGTATTCTTATTACAAGTTCTAGTATCCTTATTCCAAGACACGATTACAAGTTCTAGTATTCTTATTACACGACATGAAGCATTCTTGTAATACCTGTGTACATGATTCCAAATCTTGATTCTTGAACTCTTGATTCTTGTGAAATGATATGTGTACAATTTGATATGAGAGTCCATGTGTTTCCTTTAATTCACGCATCTCATATGCATTACTAACATGGGAAAAAACTACATGATGGATAGATAAGTACTGTATTGTACAAGGATCTTGTTGGCCAACTTCTTGATTAGGTGCTGAGGGCCTTTTACTAGCAGCACTGGGTGGTACTGAGCCACCATCTGATACATGAGTCACCATATGGGTGATGCCAGTTACTTGTTTCATTTAACGGGATCTGACTTGTAGCACCTAGCGGTGTGTCATGGTTCAGCGCCATGAATTAGAGGCCGGGTTCCGGGTATGCACGGGCACTTGTACAATATGAGAAACTGCGCGCTATCTTATCCATCATTGAGTTTCAATTCCAACACTAACATGACATGGACCTATTAAATTTTACACGAAGCTTGTGAATGACTTACATAGTTCTGGTTACATGCAACATGATTGATATCGAAGCTTGTGAATGATTTACATTGTTCTGGTTATATGCAACATGATTGATATTTATTTCGCTTACACTTGTCACCTTTACATGGTTTGTTTCTGCTATTTGAATGAATAGTCTTACTCAATTCATTTTCAGCATTCTTAAGATACGATTGTATCAACGTAATTTATTTATTCTTTTATTTATTTGTACTGTGAAAGTACACGTGTTTCTTGTTTTTGTGTTACTTGCTGGGTTTAATCCCATGGATTTTCTTAAGCCCAGATCACGAAAGAAGAGAAGGGGAGATTGCTCCAGACAACGATCCTTACTTCACCAACCAGGTCGAGTAGAGAGTACTAGCAGCACAACACCTTTTGGGTACTTCGCACTTCTTGTTCTTATTTCCTTTGTCACTTCTTGTTCTTGTTTCCTTTTTCTGGGCACTGCTTTAACTTGTAGTATTTAACTCTTTTGTGTAAATATTTAGAGCAGTGTGCCATTCTATGTAATCAACTCTCTGTATAAATGAAATCCTTTCAGTTTCAGACATGGTTATTCATCTTGACATGGCAATAGTTACGGTTATTCCAAGATCATGGGACTGTTGGGTTATTTATAGTATTTAAGCGGCGTCTCCTGTTTTGAAGAAAAAAAAAAGAGAGCTGAATTGGGGGCGTTACACAGTCCGGACATAGCATACTATGTTCGGGCTGTCAATGCGGACATAGAGCTTTCTAATTTTTGGAAATTTGACCTCACTTTCCGGGGTGCACACCCCGGACAGTGTTAATACAGTCCAGATGTGCACCCTGGACAAGCAATTTTTTTGTCCAGGACAATGATATTTTCAAAGGGGATTTTTCTTAAAATAAAATATGACAAAATGATTATTTTAAGATGAATATAATACATATCATTAAAACATAATGCAATTTTGAAAGATAATGTGAATTTAAGTTTTACTTATAACATTATTAAATAAAATAAGTATCTGAATGATAATATGAATTTAAGTCATAATTACAACAAGATTAAAACAACACTTACACAAATTATCGTTTCCATATCAAAGTTTTTGACTAATATAATCTAAAAACTGGTTTGATCTTTACGAGTTATCGTTTTCTTCCTCCTATTTGATTTTTAAAAGGTAAATATACCATTTTTATTTGGATAAATGTAATTTGGTTTCCACATTTCTATCCCAATGCACCAGTTAGACTTGCGAAATTCTTCAGAAGTACATGTATATTAGTCTAAAAACATGAACAATAATCTATCAAAAACCTAAGAATTTGAAAAACTACAGTTGAAACTCTGAGAAGAAAAATCTAAAAAAGAACTACGGTTTTTAGCTAAAAATATCACTTTTTGACTAAATAAGGTTTAGTTCTTTTATTTTTAAATTTTAATAAATTATAAGCTAGGTATACAAATTCTCCAATATAAGCAAGATTTCTAAAATGACGGACAGCAACATCAATAAAAATCAAAATTTTATCTAAAATCTACAAGCATTCCTGATATAATTCTTTCCATCCAATGAAATATATCAGCTTTTCCATACCTTTCAAGGACAATATCTTGAGTAATAGTGATTGAAGTAATCTTACGATCAGATATAGATTTGATCAATAGTAGAATACTAGCACAATTATGAAGTGGGTTTGATTCATTTTTCCAATATTGTATCAAACAATATGTGTGCATGAGTCGTTTGGCCTGATTTTCCAAAAGAAGCAAGAGTTTCATATATGCGCCTTCTATGGGGTAATGGAAAGTTGAAACAAAAATTAGCGGAAAAAAATCACAAAACTTTTAGCACCTTTGGAGCCTCCTCCCACCGTTTCTTCTAGATCTTGCCGGTTAAGGTTCCGTTGGTTATGAGTACCCACGCCTTGGTCTCTGTCCAATCGTCGAGTCTCTTTTTGACGTTCTTAATTGAACCCCATCCCAACATAACAGAGCCCTCCAAAAATACTGGTGCTTCTTTTGCAGCTACAATGGTGGGCCGGATAATGCCTCCGAGCTAGAGTTCGAGATCTCAAGGTAGAAGAAGGATTAAAAAGATTCTTTCTTGAGCGAAAAGTTAAGGTAAAGACTGAAAAATAAGTTCTTTTGGTGACGGTTGTTCTTCTTTTATGAAAGAGAGAGGAGTTGGAGAAGGAGAGAGAGCATGCAATTGATGAAGATATCATTGTTGGAGAAAAAAGAAAAGGCATTGAGAAAAAAAATGTGAGTATGCTTCCTAGGAAAAATTCCATCTTCTCATAAGAAATGGTGTGCTCACTTGGAAAAGTGGGCTCACAAAGAAAAATAGTGCGCTCATTTGGAAATTCCCTTTGAAAACTCCTCAACTGAATAAAGACCGATCTCCGCCTCTGACAAACATCTCTTTTAAATAAAATTTATTTTCTTTTTCTCCGCCCTCGAAGCAAACGGCAACAACTAGATCTCTCCTATCCCCCCGATCCCCTCCGATCGAAAACGTAGGGTTTCGCTTATCTCGAATGAAACCCTAGCTTCTCTCTCTACTCAAATCTTAGACCCATGTCGGGACCATCGGACTCGTTCGACAACGACCACGAGTCCCTCATCCGATCGACTATTCCTTTGGCATCCGACCCCGACCTCGAGGCCCAGCCGTCTTCTTCGACGAAGTGGAGCGGGAGCGGGATCGGCGATCTACTGAGACAACTTGATCGGGGTTTATCGGGCAGGGGATTGAATAGACGGCACTCGGATCGAGAGGGATTGCCATTGCCGATCGATGAGCGGGCGCATCACGACGAGTTGGGCAACGGAGCTCCGCCGGAGTGGGCGTTGCTGTTGGTCGGGTGCCTTCTTGGGCTGGCTACTGGGCTTTGTGTTGCTGCATTTAATCAGGGGGTGAGTACCTTGAACTTGATTGAGTGGGAGATAATTAGTGCATCATTGTTTCTAAATAATTGAGAAAGATTTCCTTTTTTTTTTTTTTTAATGATAATAGTCTTAGATTTTGTAATACACTGGGGTTTGGCCACGGTTTAGTAGCATTGCTGAATTTGGCATTATTCTGAAGCTTCTCTGTTTGTAAATTTTGTTTGATTGTATCCGGAAAAGTCAAGAATTTCAGTGTGGTTTTCGTGGATTGAGGTTGGTTCTAATGGATTGCATTATTACTGGATCTGAGAAAATACTGTGGGTTGGATAGCGTTTTAGTTTAAAGCCCCTGAACTTATCCTGAGCTTAGAAAGAGAAGTAGGAAAAGCAAAATATTTCCTATAACCAGAGTGGTCTGTATTGGCTGCCAAGGGTTTGTATTGGCCGATATAATTCTTGTATTCACAATATCAGACATTTCGTATTCCAATTGTTTGATATGATATCACCCAATTAAAATTGGTATTAGTTGTCAAGGGTTTGTATTGGGCCTCAAGGATTCATAATGGCCCGATATATTTTTTGTATCGTCAATATCTAACAATATTGGCCCGAAATATCGATCATTGTATTAGTTTGAAAGAACATTAAAAACAAATAGCAAGGAACAACAACGAAATGAGTATAGGAAAAGGTTGATGAAGATTGCAACAAACCAAAGTACCTTTATTTGGAGTTTTCATGAGACATTGAAGGTTTGTCAAGGCTTAGATCCGAAATCGTAGAGATCCATCGGCATGGCTAGGATCTGAGCATAGACTTATTAGTGACGGTTAGAGATCGATTGGAGATTATAGAGACCGAGAAAGCTAGGACATATATTGGAGAATGTAGAGTTCCATGGGGAAGGCTTGGATCGAGAGGTAACACGAGACTTTTCTTTTTGTTTTTTTGCTTTTCTATTCAAGTGGTCGCTGAATTGTCTGGTCCTATTAGAAGATCTTCGTTAGATCCAGGGGCACCCTAGACCCAACCCGTCTAGATAGGCCCGAATCTAAACTTGATGCAACCTATGTAAATAGTATTAATTTGATTTGTTATAATTATGAAAATTATAAAAATTAACCTTAAAAAATACTGAAAATTACGAGGGAACTATTAAACTATTGGAAGCTAAATTTTAAAAATATTAAACTATTGAAATTATGAAAATTAACTTTATAAAAGGAAAATTGTGAAGGAAAAAGGTAAATAAATTATTGAAAGCTAACTTTAAGAATATTCAACTATTGAAAATTAACTTAAAAAAAGAGAAATTTATGAAGGAAAAAAAGTAAAATTTGATGCCAATTTTTCTGGATTTATTTTTTTCATTAATTAAATAATTAAAATTGTCATTGCATGTTAGTTGCTGTGTTGTAATTTAGCATTTTTAGACTCTAAATTAAAAAAAAAAAAATCATTGAGCCCTTCATGTGCATTAACTATTGTTTTATATACTATTTTATTGAAATTTAACCAAACTTTAGTAAATTAATTAATAACATATATCAAAATATTAATAATTATTTTTTAATCTATTTTTAGTTATTTTTAGATTTTTTAGAAAAAAGAAACCAGTATATCTAGCTGAAACATTGTGTCCATTTTAATTTTGCTGATTTTGATACGTAAATCCATTGATAATATCGATACTAATTCTGACTTTTAAAAGCTTGGTTTACATTTTTTCCATTTTAGAAATTTTATTATTTTATCCCTCTCTCAGTTTTCGTTTTGTGCTACCTCCAATTTTTTAATATTTTGGTCTTTCACCTTGCATTAGAGGCGACCATTTTGCTATTGAAAAAAATTCTGCCCCTTAACAATTTTGCTCTTTGAATGTCTTAGTTAATTGTGGACTACTAATGTTAATTTCAAATTTTCAATGTACTATTATTGAATTCATGACACTCATTGATAGTTGGATGCTAATAGCAATATCACATCTTGGGTTTATCCCATAATTGTTATTTTTTTACATCTTAATGTTATAATTTATTTGTTATTGTTTTCACTCTCATGATACTATAGTATTTAGTGTCATATGGGATTTTTTTTAAAATACCAAAACATCAGCTTTTGTTAAAATGATAAAAGATAGACAGTTGAAGAGTTTTGAAAACTAAAAAAGAGGGTAAAATATTATTGATGGTTGGGACATGGGGAAAAGTTATTGAATAGAATAGAGGAGGTACAAGAACAGTTTCCCTGAATTTACTAAAATAGAATCAGTTATAAATTTCTACTTAGCACAAACCGAGTATGACTCTAGCAAATCGCAACTTTGATTGATTGCATCAAGAAGGCTGAGAAAGGTATTGGGAAATGTGTGGAAGAGGAGATAGGATTGAATCTATAGTACTGGTTGCTAAGTAAACAAGCACTTTTATCATGAAGTCGTGTCATATAGGATACACGTCTAACACACATATCATGCATCCTTTTCAAAATCTGTGACATATTAGCGTTCTATTTCCATATCGTTATTATTGTGGCTCTGCATCGTATTCAGATCTATCTGCAAAAACACGGAAGATTTAGAGAGCAAACCTATTTGTTCTCTAAAATAGAGGTATATGCTTATTTAAGATCCTTGGGCCTAGTACATCTTAAAGGGCTTGGCCCAAAGTGTACAACCAACAACAATATTAGTAGCCATCTTTTAGAATCCAAGATAATTGTTTATAGAATTTGGCATTTAAATGGGAAAAATTGCTTCTTTCCGACAAAATATGCATCGAAAGACTAGTAACATTATGTTGCATTTTGGCATTTAATCAATGTGTAAGGAGTAATTTTGAATTTATTTGGATATATGATGGCATGAAATTAAGACTCAACAGACATGATGAAGTAATCAATTTGGATGATTGGTGTTAGGTTGATAGTAGGTCATAAAATTTTGTCACATCTTTCATAGAGCTTTATGCTCCATAGCGTATCCCATTTTTATTTGCAATAGGCAATGTTGATCTTGAAGGAAAAACATAAATGTAAAAACTATTCCTAGAAGTTTATAATTTAGTGGTTTAGAAAAGATGGGTCATTCAACTAATTGTTTCATGTGGTACAACTGACTGCTTCATGTGATGCCCTCTACTATAGAACTCTTGCGGAATGGACATTGATGGTCATTGTTAGTCCTCGAGTTTGGTCTGTAAAGTGTGGCATAATTTTCTAGTGAGGAGTGGTTCTGACTATTCGGTTGGCGAAGAATTTGATTGATGTAGTTGTAGTGATCTTTTGGAAGTATATTGGGTATAATAAATGATTTTTCCAACAGTGATTAAGTTTTTGAAATCGATATTCTGTCAGATTAAGAAAAGATAAATTATGAAAATGAATCACAAAGCTTTAGATATCAAATATTGGTATGGTATCATATTGGATGGGGGTTTTCACCCTTTGAAGCAGATCTCAGATAATGTGTTTGGGATACAAGCTCACAACAAGCATTCATATTGAATGCTATATATAAAAATAACTAAACCTTATATGCCAAATACTTAAGGTAGGTTACATGAATCAAAAGAGTATAATGCCTGATCAATCACATGGATCATCCTTCTCCTTTCATTCCTATCAAGTATTATGTCTCCATTTAAACCTTTACCATCTATAACCTTTCACCTCCATCCATATTTTCTTGCATCATCACTTTGCTCTTTTAACTTATCCTACGTTAATAAGTTCTACTTGGCGAACTTGTTTAATTGTAGGTTAATGTCGGACTAAACCATTATTTTCTCACATATTCCATTCTGTGGGGTTATGCCTAGCTTAGCTAGAATATTTTTATTTCTTACTTTATCTCTCTTAGTTTTACTACACATTTAACGAAACATACACATCTTTACTGCTCTCATCTTCTGAAAGATGCCGTTTTTGTAACCCAACATTCCATGTCATATCACAAAATTGGACTAATAGTAGTATAAAACTTTTCTGTCGGTCTTAACTGATGTTAATTTCACATTGAACTTTCACAGTGCTCCTCCATTTAAACCAGTCAGTTAGGATTCTTAGTTGATGTCATTATCAATCTCTCCATTTTTGTAATAATATAACTGAAGTATCTAAACTGATTACTCATTAGTATCACTCGCTCATCCACTGTCACAATGTTTTAGTCTAGGTCCTTTGTTACTAAATTTATGTTTCATATACTCTGCTTTGGATCTACTTAATTTTAAACATCGAGATTTTAAGGTTTATCTCCATAACTTCAACTTAGTATTTCCTCCTACTCTTGTCTTATCAATTAAGATAATATCATCAGCAAGTAGTATACACTAAAGTATTTCATTCTGAATAATTCTAGAAAGCTCATGTATCACTATAGAAAATAAAATGGACTCAATATAGATTCTTGATGCAATCTAATTATGATTGAAAAATCATGCAAGTTCTGATATTTGTCATTATATTGTACATATCCTTAATTATGTCAATATACTGGAGCGGGACTCACTTGTTAATCAGTGTCCAATAGAACGCCTCTCTGTTCTTCATCAATATATAGTTAACATTACATGTATTGTCATATATTTGATGTTGGTATCTTGTAGGTGATTGTAATGTTGTAGATGCCATCTACATTACATAAATGACAACGTGCGTGCGTGTAAGAGCATTTATGAACATGTATGTTCATTCAAGCACAATACAACAAAATAAATATGGAATAAACTCAATCAAAATTTGAAGACTTAAACTTTAGAAATTGATATCGTTATCACTCTTATTGTTGTTGACATCTCTAATTCTACTATTGTTATAAAAACATATATGTTCATTTGAATGCAATAAAATAAAACAAATATGGAATAAACTCATTCACAAGTTCAAGGCATAAATTATAGAAGTTGTTGAATCACTCTTATTATTGTTGCGGTCTCTACTTCTACTACTGTTGTGTTGTCAACAGTGGTGATAATAATAGTAGAATATGCACCAAAGGGAACAATGAAAGAAAAGAAGAAGCATACAATTAAAAAAGGTTTTTGTAAGTCTCAAATGGTAATTGAACTCTTTGGGGTAAATCCTGGCATTTATAATAATCCTGACATCATAGAGAGATTCAATGTCATAGAGAGATTCAATCTCATAACATTTTGGAATGCCGATTAAGAATCTGACTGACTCGTGACCGACATGGGGACTTAGGATTATTTTCTTTTTATATGATTGCAAGTTTAAGTATAAAAAATGAGCTCATTCCATTTATAAGATAAAAACTCAACTAATAAAAAATGGGACAAATTGGCTTATAAATCAAGCCGATATATAAGGGGATGGTTTAAAATATCGAAAACAATATCAATATTGATTGATCATTTATTGCACCAAAATCAGCAATATCGGATATTATTGTATTGGCAGTGTTAGAAACACCGATAATATCAAACTGATATTATACAATATATTGTGTCTCCTTGGTACCTCAAAGTTTGATACAATATATGCAATATATATCTTTATAGGCTGATATTTAGAACTTTGGATAGTACAAATATCTAATGATATCAGCACAAAATAGATTTGGCCCTATTTTTCATGGTATATCTCTTTTTCCCCCTAAAAGGATATATTGGGCAGTATATCAGTCATATCAATAAACATTTAGAACAATGAGTGTAAGTGTCATGAAGATGGTTGTTATAAAGTTTTGTCTTTGTCAGTTGCATTATTGATATATGTTTTAAGGAGATTTATTAGTAAATTTGGTTCGTCGTTTCAGATTGCAAATTAGCTTGCATTAGATTACATCCCATCCTCCTCACTATATTTCTCAAGGTTGTTATCCATCTATGTGAAAGCTTTGTCAATTTTATTTGCTGATGGTTCCTTATTATTGTCATAGAAATGTAAATGCTTTCCTTTTTGTGTGATTAAGTATGGAAGATTAATTTTGTTTATAATGATATTACTTGTTCACCAAGAAGAGTTGCTTACGGTAGGGAAAGGGACCAAGTGCTTAACATATTTTATGGTTTCAGCATGGGGCAGAAGCACTTGTGAGTATTTTTGGTTGGAGGGAGGGATTTTAAGCAGTATTATTTTATGGCTTTGGCTTGGGCAGCAAGGTACTCGTGGAGTGGGTTTCGGTGGTGAGAGCAGGAAAGGAGTTGGTTGATCATAATCAATACGGATAAATTAGATTTGGCATTCGATTTAGGAGGGCACCTGACCTTTGGCTCCTAATAATGTAGAATATTTTAAAAACATTTCTTGCATTTATAATTTTGGCGTCGGATTTTTATATGTAAGTTTCCTGTCTAACATAATCACTGTGAAATGTGTTATTTTCCCCTTTCTTGTCTCTCTTTAAGTCCTTTCGCTATCTCAAGGTGGATCTTGAATCAGGGTTAAGATGGAAAAGCAAGCAAAATAGCTGCTCTTGAAGAAGTATCTCTGGTTTGGACTCATCCACCAATCTGCAAGTAGAAAACAGTAGATGAACTATATGGGAAGGGACAGACAACTTGAAAATGGTTCTGATACGTTCTCACATGAGGTGTTTCTCTTGGGAAGAGGTCATGTATGATCATTTACGTTGGTGGAACTGAAGTGTGAGTGTATTGATTTCTTCAGTTAACTGACTAAGTCAAGGTGCAGGTATTCTTAGGTGAATAGCCCATTCTGAATATTCATCTTTGTAACTCAAAACCTGTCTTACAGGCAGAATCCGTTTAGATATTTGGAGACTTTATTTCCCTGCTGAAATTGCTCAAATTACCTCTATGAGAGTTTACAAGTTCTGCTGCAACTCAACCAATTTCCTTCCTTGCTAATTTGTGAGAGCCCGCATATTTCTTGGTTGTTCTCTTGTCCTTCAATTTTTTTTTTTTTTTTTTGGGGCAAGGTACAGATGGGTTCTGATACCAGATGTTATGCTTCTCTTCCATAGACCGTCCTTGATCCCACCATGCTTCAATGTTGACAAAGAGTTCTGGATAATGGTATGCTACACAACAAGATCTTAATATAAGCTTCTAAGCATTTTCTGGAGCTCCACAACTATTCCCTTATGTAGGACTTACCAGATTCTTCAAATGAAGTAATAGAAAATATATTTTCATGCATTGAAGTAGGACTTTTATAGCATATCCAAGTTAATAGATTGACTTTTTAGATTACTTCTATTGTATTGGGGAACACAAACTTGAAATTGACTGGTTGGAATTCCTTGTCTTCCTGCTAGCATGTTTACCTTTTGCTTTTGTTATTTCTTTGGTCGTACTGTAAATAGAAAGTCCATATGAGGATACATGCCAATTGCTTATGATATTTTTAATCCTGTCTCCTTTGGTAAAATTGTGATATAAATGCACTTATGAAATTTCTCTAAATCATCTACAATTTTTAATCTAGGTACATGTGATACATGAATGGGCATGGGCAGGTACCCCAAACGAGGGTGCTGCTTGGCTTCGTTTGCAAAGATTGGCAGATACTTGGCACAGGATACTTTTAATTACTGTGACAGGGGGAGTGGTAGTTGGGATGATGCATGGATTACTTGAAATCTTTGAGCAGATAAAACAATCAAGATCTTCACAAAGGCAAAATTTTGACGTGCTTGCTGGAATTTTCCCAATAATAAAGGCCATCCAGGCGGCTGTGACTTTGGGCACAGGTTGTTCATTAGGTCCTGAGGGTCCAAGTGTTGATATTGGCAGATCATGTGCGAATGGTTGCTCAGAAATGACGGAGAACAATCGAGAAAGGAGGATTACTCTTGTTGCGGCTGGTTCAGCTGCTGGAATTGCTTCAGGTATCTTTCTTATAGCATGGAGCTTGTTAATATGCATTTGAGTAATAGTTTACTTAGTTATAAGGTACGCAGAAGAGGAATTTATCAGTTCAAGGTCAATGCATATTGCAAACGGGTGATGACCCTAATTTTAATGGACTGCAAGAAATGTGAGCTTAATGTGATTGTTTCCAATTATTATGTGGATGCATCCCTGATAAACAAATTTTTTTTAATAAAAAATATTTTCACAAAGGCATTCCCGTTAGTGTTCTTGTATGATGAAGGCGACTATCTTGTAATTGTTTCTCTTTTATGCTCTGCTGTGTTCAATTTGTCACCATTTATCCTATTTCGAGATTTAAGATAACAAAAATTTCGATAGTCATGTGAGAGAGCTGCAGTAGTCAAAATTTATATACTAGGGGCACTTTGTGTGTCTATATGTCTCTATTTTGAATAGGGGTTGATTACAAGCTTCATGGTAATGTGAAGACAAAATTAATGAGCGTTGCAACTTGCTAGGTTATAATTGTTGTCAACTGGTGCTGGTTAGTAACAAGTAAGAACTTTTATTGAGGTTTGTTCCCACTCTTTCCTCTCGTCTTCTGTGAATTTGTGATTCCTGACCAGGACTTGAAGACCTCTCTATAAGGTTTTTCTTACGATTTTCGAGTGTCGACTATTTGATGAATTTTGATTCCATTTGATACTTTCAGTTTATTATTATTTTTTAATTCAATTCGCTGTGACAAATCTTATCTCTTTGTCTGGCTTCTCCCTAGTCTAGGACAATTTGAAGGGTCTCTTCTTTATTACACAAGATTAGTTTATTACTGGGGCTTCTCTTGCTTTAGCTAGGAATTTGATAGTGACTTTTAGAGAATCAATTTTTGGTTGTTAGCCAGCCACTTGTAATAACTTGGTCAATTCTTTTGTGGAGCTTACTCAATTTTTACACGTGCTTCATGGAAGATCCAATTCTACTGCCACTGCCACTTCTCGCTTAAAGAAGATGATGCTGCATAGTATGCGCAGATGATTTGAAGATGTGAGCAACACTATCAATTCTGCAATTTGTCTAGTGTGCTGTTAGTAATTTCCGCTATTGGTGTTGAATGTGGGTGCATTTTCTCTCTGTCCTCTTGTTTTATCCCATGAAAGGTTAGTTTCTTCTTCCATCTCCAGACAGATTTGAATACGATTTTATTTAATTATGTTTCAATGTTCATATATAAGAACACTGGCATGTCTTTAGTAAGTATACTATGTTTCTATTTTATTTCTTCTCTTTTCCTTGGGCTGTAATTGGATGTTAGAGGGAAAGTGTTTTTGAATGTTTTTTAAGTATGTCTTTTGGAGTGCTTTGGTGGTATGTGGTTTGGGGTGTTTTGATCATGGATTTTTGGGTGTTCAAGCATGTACTTGGGAGTTTAGTTCCTCGTGGATTTTCATGGGTTTCATAAGCATCTAAAACTCAATATACCCCAATTTGGGGAAAGAAAAGGATGCGGAGAGGGTTGAAACGAGAAGAGATAGTCTTTTTGAATAAAAAATTCTAATCATTACAGAACACTCTAATTTGGGGTGTGTTAAAAAACACTTTAAAACACCTATCAAGGTGTTTTGGGGTGTTCTATATAACATTCAAAACACTTATCTAAAAACTCACAAATAAGTGTTCTTATGAACACTTCATAAAACATCACTCCAATACACCCCAAAGTACTTCAAAACTAATTTCTTAGGCATAGCCTTGGTTACCATGTCATTCATTCCCTACAAATGCTAACTTAAACTTTTATTGTTCTCTGTGCTTTTTCAGGGTTTAATGCTGCTGTTGCGGGATGTTTCTTTGCCATTGAAACTGTGTTGAGGCCACTCAGAGCAGAAAACTCACCTCCGTTTACAACTGCTATGATAATTTTGGCATCAGTGATATCGTCGACAGTCTCAAATGTTTTATTGGGAGAAAGGCCTGCTTTTACAGTGCCGACGTATGAACTAAAATCTGCTGCTGGTATTTTATCTTATTCCGACACAGATCAGTATTAGTGAATGTAGAATTTAGGAAATATCATTGTAGCAGCAATATGGTAAGGTAGAAGATTCTTTCCTTGTATGTCTTCTTATATGATATATTTCATTAGTGTTGACTGTTCTATATGGTGATGTACTTTGTTATCAGGTCAGGTCATGGTATTTATGCAATAATCTCAGAGGGAAGTTTTTTACCAGATAATACTGCCATAAATCCTGTCACTATCACCAACAAACATCTCCCCCACCCCCACCGCTGCAGGATTAATACGTAATAAAATGCTTGTGATTTAATTCTAAGCCAGTCAATGCAATTTGGTCAGTCAGCTGGTGATGATGTCTCAATAATTTGGTGACATGACTTGGTGGGGAACTGGGGATTGTAGGATGATGCAGCTAGTAAGCAGTTGGGAATTTGCATTATGGTATTTGGTTGGAATTGTTAGAGCTGGTACAAAATTATGGGGAAACTTGCACTTCACATAAGGGAAGATTGGCACTTATATAGAAAGAGTAAGAGCACACTGATGACTTGTTACAGTATCCTTTTTTGAATTTGAAAATTACCAGACTGTGTCAAGTGAGTTGTGTGGAAGGAACTAGAAAAGCTTCCCTTGGTTGAGGTTTAGAATTTGGCTGGTCTTAGTTTGATAAGGGTAGGGTAGGCCTATAAACTTAGTTGAGAATGTACCTTCTGATGAGTGTTCTCGTGGTGCTTGAGAAGATGCATGATTTTAGCAATCATATTTCAATGACTTCCTGCTTGAGATATTCTTGTTAAAAACAGAATGATATAGCAAGGAAGGGGTGTGCCTTCCATTCTTCCTTTTTTTTAATTTTGGAGGAATCATCACTTTGAAAATTTCAGATCTTTATCATCACTTGTATCTCTGTACGAGCAATTTTGCCAATTAATGCTTATGAAAATATAAGATAGCCTGTGATATGATAGAGATATTTGAGCTAAAGGTATATATAAATATCATGAATTCAGTGTTGAGCATGATTTTTATAATCAAAGTTACTTATGAAGGCTAGTTGTATTGACATAGACAAATGGAGGGATTTTACACACACTAAAATACAAAAATTTACTTAAAATTTGAGGTCATTAGAGGCTTGGATTTTTTATTTTCTAAATGCACAACCCTTCAACCCTGCTTGAAGGTGTGTACCATTAACCATGCTCAGTTGAATGGTAGATGCAAACAATTATGAAAGGTGCTATATGGAATACTTTTTCCTGATGAAGTTCCCATGGATGTTTACTCATGAGGTTAATGTATGTTCCTTGGATTAAAAGAAAAAAAAAAAAATCTAAGCCAATTTTATAATTTTTCCATGGCTAAAATTACTATAGTTTGTAAATGATAATTATATGATTTTAAGTTCCTATAAAATGCTTGTATTACTTCCTACTGTTCACACTGGTGATGGTTTTTGTTATCACTGGCAGTTATATAGGCTTGTATCAATACTAGTCAATGTAATTACATCTAGCTGCTCGTGCATGATGTGTACAGAATTTATTATCAGATTAACCTCGTATCTACCTCTATTACTTTTTACATGTTGTTCATATCATATATGGACGCAGAAAGGCCCAAATCTTCTCTTACTCTGTGCTTTTGCCTACTGGTTGTTGGAATTTTCTTGCTAATTGTTACAGCTTGTTTATGCTCTTAATTGATGGCAGACAATTTAAGTTAGTGTGTGCAGTTGAGTTCTTTGACCTATTTTCTAGGTTTATTTTTCAATCTGGAGGTTTGTTCAGCTAACTTCATTGAGATAGGATGACTTTGAGGTTCCTTATCAGTATTGCCAGACATTGTAAACATGTAGTTATGGTCAGAAATAAATAACTTAATGCTTTTATTTCCTAGTGCTTTATTTTTTAGTTATAAAAGTTATGCACAAGCGTTTATTCTGTTAACTTCGGATTTAGTTTCTCTTTCCTTTATGGGTTTCTTAATATTCTTCTTTTATATGTAAATTCCCTCTGATTAGTCTGAGTAATTGTTGGTCATGTCTAGCTATTTGTTCATCTCATTTATATTTGGCTCTCTGGTTTTCCATGCTGACTGGTCAGGACTATACCATTTGCTATGTTTTGCATTATACTAATTTCATATATATGCAGCGGTTTCCCATGCTGATTTGTTATTTTATTTTCTATTGTCATTGGATGTAATTTATATTTTATCAGGTTTCACCCATACCAATCTTCACGAAAAAAACTGCAAAACATTAGAATCCTTCTTATGCTATTTACTAGTAGAAATCAGCAAAGCTAGACAATAACAGAGAATGACATCTGGAATAGAAATTCTTGACATCAAAAGAAAATAACTAAAAAGTGCTTCTAGAAGTAGAGAGCTAATTGACATGGTCCCTTTTCCTCAAACATACATCTAATTTGTCAACCCTTCTTCTTGCACTTAGTTATTCTTCTTTATCTTCATTCCTCAGCCATTATTTCTGCCATTTGTTTTCCACTGATCAGATTGAAAGGTGGTAACCCTACAGGGAAAAATTAATCAGATTATTATGTCAATGCAAAATCAATCTGTCTGCTCACATGGTAAATCCTAATTCCTAAAACTTGTAATGTACTTCGATTTTCATCTGGCTGAGAGCACCTGGTCCATTGCACTGCCATCAGTTTGAATCCTTGGTTGAATATATTTGTCTGATGGCTGATAAGAAATGCAAGTAGAAAAGAATGTTCATGAGAAAAAAAGTGGCTGCTTATTGAATATCTAACCTACATGCGTTAGTTTTGATCTAATCCATTCCACGCTTCATCATTTGACATCTTGTTTTTCTTTCAGAACTACCTCTGTACTTAATCCTTGGTATGTTGTGCGGGGCAGTAAGTGTAGTTTTTTCTAGATTGGTCGTCTGGTTCACAGATTTCTTTGAGTACATAAAGGAAAGGTTTGCTCTCCCTGCTGTTGTATGCCCTGCTTTGGGTGGTTTAGGTGCTGGCATAATTGCACTGAAGTATCCTGGGGTATTATACTAGGGTTTTACCAATGTTGAGGAAATCCTGCATACAGGAAAGACTGCGTCAGCCCCTGGAATCTGGCTATTAGCTCAGCTAGCTTGGGCAAAAGTAGTAGCAACTGCTCTGTGCAAGGGTTCTGGACTTGTAGGTGGTCTCTACGCTCCAAGCTTAATGATAGGTGCTGCGATTGGTGCTGTTTTTGGAGGTTCAGCTGCAGAATTAATAAATTCAGCAATTCCAGGAAATGCTGCTGTAGCTCAGCCACAAGCATATGCACTTGTAAGTTCTTGTCAGCCAGTTGGGATAAAGGTCAGTAAATGTTTGAAGTTTAAACAATATAAGATGAGTATGTCTTTCCTTTCTGTGCAGGTTGGAATGGCTGCTATGCTAGCATCAGTTTGTTCAGTTCCATTGACCTCAGTACTTCTACTCTTTGAGCTTACAAAGGACTACAGAATTTTACTTCCATTGATGGTAAAAATTAAGCTTATCAGCATTTTGCTCTTGGTTGTGTATCTTACTTTTGTTATGACTTCTACTCAGCTTAGCACTCTTTACTGGAGTTCCATGCGCATTTTGACTGATCAGTATAAATTTGCGAAAATTACCAAAAATATCAGCAACATTCATCATTTCTGCGGACAACTGCAGACAACTACAGTGAACTTTCTTTATCATGCATAACTTCCATAAACTTTTTCTTTACTAGATAGTATTTCCAGAAAAATATTAATACGATAATGAAAATTACATTTTGTCATTTCAACCTTTGCATAAGGTGTTTCCTCGAAGTTAAATATTTTTTAAATATGGTGATTTAATTTTGGTAAATGTTTTTTTTTGGAGAAATAATTTATAGTTTGAACTATAAACTTCCCATTAAATCTAGAAAGTAGATTTAACACATCTATCTAATATTCTCCATGGGGATATGGGCCTGTCAAATTTTCAAAAGGTGAATAGTAGCAAAGAAGTAATGGACTGCTGATACATGTGTAGGGAAAAACATTCACTCTAACCTTTTTTACATTTAATGAATATTGTGTATCCTAACACATAAATTATTTACTATATTGTGGTTATTTCTTTCTTGATTTGTACTTAAGAAATAATTATGGGGTGTTAAGTATTGTACTAAGGGTACATGCAAAGAAAATGATGATTTTTGAAATGGAGGGGTTGTCAATGGTAATTACTGAAAAGCATATCCAAATTTTGTGGCAGTTACGCTATTGTATGTTCGTATTTATTTTCGCAAAACTGGGGAAAATTCTTGGTATTAACTTGTACATTCTGTTTTAGTTGATTATAGAACATATGTTCGCAAAACTGAAAAGCATTTCTCTTTAGGTTTTTTCCCCTCTCTTTGGTATGTCTACTTAAACAATATTAATTTTTACATCCAGTTTTTATTCCTTTAATGAGCTGAGTATGTGGTGCAGTGTTTTCTCTCCTATCTGATGCATGGAACCATAGGTGCTACTCTAAGCTTTTTGCTCGCCATGGTATCTCCATCTATACACCTGTTTAAGCTTCTTATCATTAAAGAATTAATTACTACACCAGAAGTGGCAGTCTCAGTTAGCAGTTCTCTGTACACATCCTTCATCTAAAATTTTCATACTTTAAATATTTGTCACAGCAAGAATCTAGGGACTTTGTAAGTTTAATTCCATGGTAGACCCTGTCGAAAAAGCAATTTCCCGGGTGATAGATATCAATGGTAAACAACTCTGTACTTCTGGATGAGGGAATTTCGATTAGATTTGCTCTAGGTATGAGATTAGATCATTTTTAGCTCTTCCTAAAAGTATTAGAAGTCAGTTAGCAGTCCTTCAAGTTTACATAGGTTAATTGGATGCAAGTGGCTTCTTGTAGCCTGTCCTAAGATATAAGCACTCGGTTTGTTCATGTTCTAACATAACTGTTTCTTGATCACGGATCTCATTATTGTTTGTCACATTTCAGTAGATATCCTTTATGTGCACACTGTTTTTGCCCCTTGATAAAAAATTGGCCTCTTATCAGGCTATATGTAAAATTTTGTAATTGTAAATATTGCCAGTTCTGTGTTGTAGTATATTTTCTTTTTAATTAGCAATTAACCTAAAGCTATCAGGCAATTGTCCTGCTTAAGTGTCTTGTTGTTTAATAAACTTGTTGAACTCACTGAACTCTTAGTATTTCTGTAATTATCCATCATGGGCAAACCTTTTGGTAAATTTTCAAGATTTTTTGTAAAAAAACTATTGCAAGTTGTAACAATTAACTGTGAGCATCAAAATCTTCTATTCAGTATTGAGGACTAGGGTGGCTTTAGGAACTCTTGGTCAAATGTAAATGAGTATTTGCTGCGGGAAAGATTCTTCTCCATTTCTTGATATTAACTTTGATAATACTGTACTTATCTGAAAATCAAGTGAGATTATAATGCATGACACCTTGTGAGATGCATAAATTTGTATCTCTGTCTTCTTGGCTGAAACCTAGAGGCATTGGATATCTTCACTTCCAGCAAGAGAATTCGACTATGACTTCCCAATGCTTTCCTCTGTTAGTTCCTCCTGTTCATTTTACCCTTCTTTTAGCTCTCAAATTATCTTGTATACTTGGATGATTACTATGATGCATCTTTGTTTTTTTTTTCCTCATCATGTTTGCATTCTTTTATTAACAGGGAGCTGTTGGTTTAGCAATATGGGTACCTTCTGTGGTAAATGATAACACAAGCGATGTACTGGAGACAAAGACTGCTGGGCATTGTTATTCTTCAATTTCAACAGCTGAAGAGAAAAGTGATCCAATTTGGAGGCGTCCAGATGGAAGGAATGATCTTGAACTCTCTGTTTTAGAGACTAATCTTCGCCACCATGGAGTAATTAATGAGGATACACTTCTGGATGACCTAAAGGTTTTATCTTCTCATTACCTGTGGTTCTGATGAGTTATCTTCTGACATTCAAATCATTTTGGTTGCTGTGATTAACTTGTGCTAGAGTTATATTCTTTTTTCAGCTATTGGATATTTATTTATTACCTTTCCTGGTCAGGTCTCTCAAGCCATGTCTACAAATTTTGTTAAAGTTCAATCAACTGTGATGTTGAAAGAGGCTATGGATCTTATGCATGATAAACAGCAAAATTGTGTTCTTATTGTTGACATGGAAGATTTTCTGGAAGGAATTCTCACTATAGGTGACATACGAAGGAGAGTGTTCAACACATATGGGGAGACTTCCTCTTCTTCCAAAGGGGATTCTGCAATATTAGATGTACGTAGTGGTGAAATAGACGGACTGATCATATAAATTCATATTTATTCTCATTGTATGTTTATCATGAGAATAATACATAATTTATTTTGCATTGGTCATTTTAAATCATGGTGGCATCCATGTAACCTTAGCAGACATGTATGCAGTTGAGATGTATAAACTGGTCCCTTTATTGATTTTACTGGCATTACACCACTAACAACCCCCCCACCCCCCCCCCCCCCCCCCCCCTACCACCACCACCCCAAAAAAAAAAAAAAAAAAAAAAAAAAAAACACCACCCCCAACCAACCAAAAAAAAAGAACACACCCACAACCAAATAATAATGATAATAATTTCTTGAGGGTTCGCCGTTTGTGGCTCCTTGCAATTTCTTGATGATTTTTTGACTAAGCTCTGATGTACTGTTTACTTGATTTCCCATTGCAATTCATAAGAGTTGTGTATCTGATAAGTTTGCAAATCATATCATATATATGCACAATGTCTTTGTCATACATCTTTTACCTTTTTTCTCATCTTTCTTCTTTTTTGGGGTTGAGTTTGTTATTGAAATCTACAGGGTTTGGCATCTGGTTTGTTTGTCAACACTTCCATCACTAGACAACTGTGTTTGTCTTATGAGCCAAAAGGTGTATTTGGCAGTTTATAGCACATGTTCTTCATAGGGTGATCTTCTTGAGTTATTTTCTTTTTACCCTACAGTAGAAGCATACTTGTAGGGCATCTCGCTCTCCTTTTTTATGCATGAAAATTCATGCTTTCTATTTCTAAATTCTCAAATTTTGGTTTTTACGTTGTACATGTGCTCTGACTTGGGAAACATTGTGCAGGTGAATACATGTTCTATTTCATCGTACTTCACCCGGGGCTTTCAGTATCGAGGCAGTGAACGTGGACTTGTAACTTGTTTTCCAGATACAGATTTGACAATGGCAGAGGAGCTTATGGAGGCTAAAGGAGTGAAGCAATTGCCTGTGGTCAAGCATGGTGGACACTCAAGGAAGCGCAGGCTTGTTGCTCTTCTTCATTATGAATCAATTGGGCTATGTCTTCGGTTAGTGTTTGCTTAAATGATAAATTTTAAATTATCCATTTACTTTTTACATGCAAGTTTTCCTATTTTAGCTCAAAACAAGAAATATCAAATCCACACTTCCTGCTTCATATCAAATCCACACTTCTATACCAAAATTATTTGTGAAAGCCAGTCCTTCATGTATGTGTTCGTCTGTTGGGCGCAGTGGGCACCATTTCACATAGGTAATTGATTAGATGTTTATTTTCCTAACTTGGATATTATCTATATATTTAGTAACTCAATGCTTTTTCCTGTCCATATTTATGTACTACCTTAAAATCAGAAATTTACTTATCACATAAGGAGTGCTTCCATTGTATACCCTTTTCTTGTTTGCTAGAATTGCTGTATAACCATATCATATGATATAGCAACATGCATGGATTTTTTGTACTTATCTTTTCTTAGTTCTTATGAAGTAACAGAGCTTGTAGTCCTTTTCTCAATTCCTCATGAGGTAAAAACTGCTAGCGCACTGGAAACCTGCCTGAACTCTACAGCTATTGGTTATTGTGTGCATGCGCTCAATAATTATAGTTATATATATATATATGTGTGTGTGTGTGTACTATATTAATGTATTAGAAAAAGTGTACATTGGAAGTTGCCTGTGGAGGTACCCCTAAATATGAATATGGAGGGTCTATATGGATGACCCAAACGATTAATATGAGCTCCACGTCCAAAAATAGTGGTTTACTAAAAATCATGTATTTTTTAATACATTTTGACTGTATCTTAGATAGATACCAAATGAAAGGCTTTTCAACAATAGAACAAATATGACTTCTTGATTAATGATGAATAAGTGTCTAAATTACATAATCTTTTTATACACTACCTGATGGAGATCAGATTTGATTCTATTAAGATTTTGTTAGGATTTGGATTCTATTAGGATATTTGATAGGATTTTTTTATTCCATTAGGATTTTGATGGGATTTTGGATTCTATTATGATTTCGTTTATTAGAGTTTTTTTATAAATAAACTCTGTATGATGTATTTGGAGAGAATTGAATATTGAATAAAAATTGAATTTTGAGAAACTGCGTGGATTCGCTATATTCCAAAAAAAAAAAAATCTCTCCTAGTGAATTCGTTGAGTGGGCGTGCGCCTGGGTGGACTCCTGAAACCCTTGTTCTTTTCCAAATCTGTCTAAAATCCTAATTTTCCAAATCTCTAACCGTAATCTGCTTCCTTCCTGCGTCAAATTAGTATCAGAGCTAAAAATTGATCTACCAATCTGTTTCCATCCCCATCTTTTGTCTTCCATCTTCATCCTCTCTTTGATTTTATTTTACTTTTTTATTTTTGTTTATCTATGTTTGAGAGAGAAAAAGATCTGGAAAAAAAGAAAAAAAAAAGATATGTTCAGAAAAAGAAAAGAAGAGAAAAAAAGGTTAAAGAAGAAGAGTTTTATTTGAGTTTAGAACCAATCCGCTCCAGAGCCAATCCAATTTTAAGTTGGATTCAGTTACAAAGCAGACCCATTAAGCATAAACAGACCCATTAAGGAAAATTAGGTGATTCGAAGCTCATTTGGAGTCCGAATCCGAACCAGTTTCGCAACGCTATTTTTCGATATTTCCTGAACTTTTGAGCTAAAATTTTGAGTTGATTATATACGGTGTTCATATTTTATGGTCTTTACATCAACACAAATGGTAAAAAATCACAAGTTGAGCATGATATGTATGTTACTATACCCGTTTTTTATGGTTTTGATGATCGACAAAATTATCAAGATTGAGAGACTCATCTCTAAGATTTCCTTTTAATTTTCGATCTGACTTCAGCATAGAAATGTCTTTACGCCCCACAAAAGTTGGGTGAACCTTATACTTGGAATAAAGAGTATAAATTATGCTTGCATTGGGATATCTTGCGACGTCTACGACTCAACATTGCCTTCCAAATTTAGTCATTATTTCACCAGTTTTTATCGTCTAAATCCAAAACAATGACTGATGATGAAAAACTTAATGTATAATTGATGAACTTTAAAAATGCAAATAAATACTTACCAGAATCAACAAAAGACCTAAACAACCATGTCTTCAAAAGTACAGTGAGCAGAGGGATTAAAGAAGTCAAATAGTTAACGATGACAGTATCACCAACAAGGTCAAAACAAATATTTCTATTTTTGATGGTGAATGCATTTTGCAATCTACACCGAATACAGAAGTTCATGGTGAGCCACTATTAATGTCAAATGGAACTTCCTTTCCATTCATAGAAGTTGAAGACTTGAAATGTCAGATTTCGGACAGTAAAGGTGAATGACATAATACAAAGTGATAAAATTTTGATAGTTTCGACAAATTACAAGCAATATTCAATCTGTTGGAAAGTCAAATCCAATTCAGAAAGTGACTTATCAGATTCATCTACTATTTTACCAGATATATTGCAGAAGCCAGTTCCACTTTCACCACATTGGTTCAGATTTGATGTGCAAATTTCAATTGCTCGACCACCACAAAGGCCCAATTGACATGCCTCGTAGAAGCATGCAGATCAGTTTAACTGGAATGTGTTTAACATTTGTTATTTTCGCATTCATCGGGAATGAATGATTCGAACTCGGGGAGAATTGATGGAGATCAGATTTGATTCTATTAAGATTTTGTTAGGATTTGGATTTTATTAGGATATTTGATAGGTTTTTTTTATTCCATTAGGATTTTGATAGGATTTTAGATTCTATTAGGATTTTGTTTGTTAGAGTTTTTTTGTAAATAAGTTCTGTATGAAGTATTTGGAGAGAATTGAATATTGATTAAAAATTAAATTTTGAAAAACTACGTGGATTCACTGTCCTTATGAATTCATTGAGAGTGGACGTAAATTTGCCTGGGTTGAATTTCGAACCCCTTGTTCTTCTCCAAATATGTACAAAATCCTAAGTTCTCAAATCCCTAATCCTAATCTGCTCCTGTCCTGTGTCACTACCTATTTAGAGCATGAAAATCACAACTAGCGGTTCGGATCGTCCATATACACCCTCTATATAGAAATTTAAGGGTGTCTCCTTAGGCAACGTCCTACTGAGACATCTTATGTACACCATTTCCATATAATATAAATAGCTAGCAGACCTTAATGATCAAACTTCTCCTTCTCCATATACTTCTTTCAAAAACTCATGTGCTTGACTATATTCCAAGTAATTTTAAAATTAGTCAATGGAGGCAGCATAGCGTACAGTTGAATTAGCTTTGAGTGAATGCTTATAAGCTGCATGATAAGCAGAGAGCAGGACTCCTGTAATCACTAATTTATGATATCCGACTTTACTCAAAGTTCTAATATGTTTAGATGATGTTTTCTAGTGCGAAATTATATAATGCAAAGGCTCGCACATATAAGTTGAATATATGCTTTCATTTTTCTTAGGTGGCAATTGTCTCAAGTAATTTTAAAATCAAATTTCACTATCCAAATTGTGTTTGTCCTGGAGCATATAAAATATTTCATTTAGAATTTTGTTTGTCCAAAAACATTTAAATATCTAGAAATTAATAACTATCAACTGAAGAATAAAATTTCTAAACCCTAAGTTAATTAAAAATTGAATTCATCCAATTTTCCATCTATCCAAATCATTGTTCTAAATATCGGCCAGTATATCGGCCGGGATGTCGATTTTTTTATCGTATCCCGTTTTCGACCGGTATTGACCAATATATCGGTCGTGTGGCGATATATCGGCCGGTAAACGGTGTTTGAAATACCGGCCGGTATGGGTAGTTATCGGTTTTTTTGTTAACGGGTTGTGGTTACGGTTGAAATCTGTTAACCCGTTGGACCCGACCCGATAGGAAACAAATAAAATCCGAATTTACCCTCAAATCGTGAGAAAAAACCCTAAATTTCTCCCGATTCGTTCTTCTCCTCGTCTGCTTGATCTCGTCGCTCGACCGATCTCCTCTCATTGTCGTCACTGTCTCTCCGTCAGCTCTCCCTCGAGCTTCTGGCTCGTTTGCAAACCATCATCGTTCGACCGATCTCCCTCACCGTCTCTTCCGAGTCCTGAAGGCCGCTCTCGTCCTCGCCGTCGCTTCCTACTTCTGTCGCCGGTGATTCAACCTGTCCCTCCTCTTGCGTGCCTTTCAGCAGCACCGACCTCCGATTTTGGTAAGTGAATCTCCCATTTTGTAAATCTCTTAATTTCTATTTTTGAACAAAAAATTGTTAGCTTCTAATTCATCTAATTTTTCTTTAAATTTTAGTTTTTAATTTTACTTAGTGTGTTTGAGTTTTTAAATTATAAAAGAATTTAGGAATTTCAGTTTGGATTGGGTTGTTACACATTGTGCCCTGACTGTGGACTGTGGAGTGAAGTTCATCACTGAATCAGTGAATTAGTGATGATCATTGACTGGCATTTGTGTGTTTGATCTAATTTTACTTAGTGTGTTTGATCTAATCAGTAATGATCATTGATTCATTGACTCGGGCCTGATTGTGTAGTGAAATGCATTGTGCATCATTGACTCACAGTTGTGTGCATATAGGATTTTGCAAATTGTGTGCATATAGTATTTTTTAATTGCACGATATTGAATAATTGTCAATTTATAGTTATTTATATATTGTAATTTGTAGTATTTGTTGGATATATTAGGGTTTGAAATTTTGAATTATAGGATAATGTAGTTTGGATTATGTAGTTTTAATGAAATAGATTATATTTTAATACACTTTGATACATTTTGATACACTAATTATGTAGACAGAGAACATTTTAAATTTGTTCATGTTTAATGTTAGCATGAATGGGGTAGTGTATATGTAATATCCATTGTATAATTCATTCTTATATTACCCATGAATTTGGTACTTATATGTAAGTATAATATCCATCTTCTGTATTTAAGATAGGAAAGGAGCTACACACATATTTGATAGAAATAGATTATATTTATTTATATTAGTAAAATCTTGAATTCTTAAATAGATTATGTTAATATAAATTGAGTGCAACAATTATTTAGCTATTTAATCAATTGTTTTTTTGTCTTTTTTTTTATATAAATTTTGAGATCAGAAATAGCTCGAAAGATGTCCTCTTCTGATGCTTCTAATGTCCAAGAGAAGTAAGGAGATAAAGATCCAGTTTGGGATTGGGAAAAAAGTATCCAATTAAGTCCAATAAAGTGGAATGCAAATTTTGTAAGAACGAATATGGGAGAGATATAACCCGCTTGAAGGAACATCTAGGTCATGTTAGTGGAAATGTCAGATGTTGCCCCTGGTCCCTAATGATGTAAAACAAAAAGCTCTGGCGATACTAAATAAAGCTAGGTAGCAAAGGAAGGAAAAGTAACAGAGTTTCAAAATTTATTAAAATAAGTTCATGTTGGGGAAGAAGAAGATGAGGAGACAACTCGAGAAGAAGAGTCATCTTCTCACAAACAACAGTTCAATCTTCTCGCAAAGGACCGATGGATCAATTTGCAGTTCGATCGGTCGAGGAGGCAGTTGAAGCAACCCAAAAACAGCCTACTGTGCCATCAGTCTACAAAAAAAGGCAAAAATGATATTGTTTGATACATTGCAAGATTTTTTTATGAAGGAGGGCTTGATTTAATCTTGCGACGCTGCCTTCTTTTATGCAGATGGTCCAAGCATTGGCATATGTGGACTAAACTTACAGACTCCCAGTCCGTACGAGCTCAGCAAAACTTTCCTTCACAGAGAGGTCGAGGAGATAAATGCAACTCTTGAATCATTCAAACGGAGTTGCCGAACAAATGACTGTACTCTAGTGACTGATGCATGGTCGGATCGAAATCGGAAAAATTTAATGAATATCGTTGTGCATTGTCCGGCCGGTATAACTTTCTTATTGTCGCAATATGCTTCTTAGAGGCATGATGGCAGTTATATCCACAAATTTGTAGAGAGGGGAATGAACGAGATTGGCATTGAAAATGTTGTACAGATTATGACAGATAATGCCTCGAATAATATGGTTGCAGTAAACACATTAGCTCTGACACACCCAAATATATTTTGGACATTTTGTGCAGCACATACAGTTATCTGATACTAGCAGATATTGGAAAAATTAAATATATTCGAAGTGCAATTATGATAGGGAGATCAGTCTCCGTGTATATATACAGTCACACCAAGTCTTTAGATATTATGAGGAAGACGATTGGTGGAGAGCTAATAAGGCTGGGTATAATTAGGTTTGCCACGACATTTTTCTTTTTGTCATCAACTAGAGAGGAGCTGCAATATATGTTTATTTCTGATGAATGGATGGATTGCACTCTGTCCAGAATAAATATAGGTAAGAAGGTATTTATTTAAATTAATAAAAAATAATATTTTATAATTTTAAATTATACGTTATTCATATTTTTTTAATACATCTTTTTATGAATGTTTAGCTTGTAGAAATAATTGCTAACAACAAATTTTGGGACAACACAAATATTGCTCTAAAAATATTTACTCCACCGGTGAAAGTTTTGCGTAGGGTTGATGGGGACAAGATTCCTTCAATAGGCTTTCTGTATAGTGACTTAGAGACTGCTAAAGAGAAAATAAGAGATACTCTGGGGGGTGAAGACAAAAAATATCTTCCAATATGGAAGATTATTGATAGGAGATAGAAGAAAAAACTTAAGGGTTCTCTGCATAGAGCTGGATATAAGGGTTCTCTGCATAGAGCTGGATATCTCTTGAACCATCTGTATTACTATGCAAAGCAGCCTGAGATTGATGTTGATGGGTCGTTCATGTCGGGGCTTTATTGATGTGATGCACAGATTCTATCCAGATGATCATAATAGAGTTGATAAGATTGCACAACAGCTTCCAATGTATCAAAATCAAAATGAATCATTTAGAATGTCTTTTGCAAGGGTAGCAGTAAAGAGAATCATTAATTCAGGTATGAGTGCTAATCCGAATAAAAGAAAGAGTGAAAGAGTTAAGGCATCCAAGTCCAAGAGTAGTAGAACTTCAAAGGGAAAAGCATTCTCATCTTCAAAGTCTAAGCAGCGGCTCGCATCAGATAAAAATGATGAGGAAGAAGTTGACACATCATCATTAGATTCGTCATAAGATTATGAGCAAGGCATGCCATCGAATGAACCAGTGGAATCTGAATCTAGTTAGAAAATATATTGTAAAGACTGATATTTAAAGTTTCTAACATGTTTCAGATAAACTCTTTCAAAGGGCAATGTTGTAATTTTATAAATTATATCACTTTTGTATTTATAAACACTTTATCTTTTTCTTGAAAACTTATCTTTCTTAATTTTATGATTATATGTCGCTTTATGCATATGCGAACGTTCTAAACGGTATTTGCAAATTCGTAAGTTTAATACAAATAAACTAAAGTAAGTATCATAAACTTCATTTATGTGTTTTAATATGTTCTATATAGCCATTTATATGATTATTTTTTAACCGGTATGACACCGATATGACACTCCGGTATTTAGGGTCATATCGCTCGGTATCTGGTATCCGGTATGTAATTTGACTGACCAGTATGGGACCGGTATCTAATGTTTAGAACACTGATCCAAATTGACTTCAACTGAGAAGTCCTAGCCCTAAGTATTGGTAAATTCACGTCTCTCATTTCCTCCCCATTTTCCTACCTCAACCAATGGTACTACCACAACTGGCATTATTAGTAACTACCACCACCATCAATATAATCGCCACTACCTCTGGCATTTGTCAACACTAGTGGTGCCATCTCCTCCATGTGTGCTATCATCTTCACTGGTGCCGCCATATTTTGCGAGTATTATAAATTGCCATAGACAGCTAGCATAACCAATTCCATCGATATTGTTACAGCCTCCACCAACATTGTTGACATTGGCACCTTCGTCCTCGACACCATCATTGTTATTGCTATAAACCACCACTATGATCACTGCCACACTTCTAATTCCACAAACACTATCACAGTCAATTACACATCATTGCTATCATCGGGCCCATCTTTGTCATTGCCATCATCATCTCCGCTATCAGTAACAGGGCGCTGCCACCACGTTGTTAGGACCTCTGTATGTCGCCACCACTACTTTCATCATCGTCGCAATCGTCAATTCCGTCGTTGTTGACGACACCTTGAGCTAGGAGTGTATAGCAAGTTAAACAAGGCATTATTTGGGTTATTTGTGTTTGTTCAATTATTTAAACAGACTTAGATTTTTGTTTAAGCTTTGTTCTTTTAATAAATGGATGAGTTTCAACGAACTTTTGACAAGTCCTAGCTGCGCTGAGCTTTACAACTCGAGCTTGTGCAATCCATTTATATTCAAGAGTTTGAGTTATTTTCTTGACCTTCATGCTTTTAGACCCAGCTTATTCAAGCTCTTTTACCACCTTAACTAGTATTGCGACTAAGAAAATTGATATTTTAGAATGATTTGAAACTGAATAAGAGCTCTATACTAATTAATGGCTTGATTCCCATCTTCTCTGGTTTTTTTAATTTGATTACATATTGGTACTTTGTACTGACAAATTATATTTCATATTTTGGGCATCTGCAGCTCCAAATTGAAGTGTTCTCGTTAGTCCATTCTTTAATGCCTCTCCAGTGTCTTCCTTGGTCCAATAAACTGGAAATGACTCCAGATTGTTTCCGATACCTCATCATCTGAGTGTTGTCCAGTCAAAATGCGGTTAGCCATGTAGCCTGACAAAGGTTTATGACTGGCTACTACGAGCTCTTAATTAATGCTAAATCGTAATCCTATAAATACTAGTTGATGTTGTCCAAAATCAACTTGACTGGGGGACCTATCGTGAATTACATGTTTCTGTGGGTACTACTTTTAGTGTGGAGAGATTGGAGTCACTTATTCTCTTCATAAATGACATCTTTTGGAAGTTAGAGCTGACTCAATGCTAATATAGTAATATGCCTTCCCATGTCTTCTCTATAACCTCAGATTTGCTGCTGAGAACTGATGAGTTCACAATTTTTCTGAGGATGACCCCTCTCTCTTTATTGGGGACAGTTAAAAGGTGCTTGATGTCGTCTTAGGATTATAATTGCACCTCATATCAAGATTTAAAATATCAAAACTGATATCAATATCCGTATAAAAAGTCTGCAATAGGGTATACCATCTAGGGCCTTGGAGATATCGAAAATGTAATGCCCCTAACCGGAATCTATGTAGTGGAACGTTGGTAACATATTCTTATAGGAATATGCTAACTTTCGGTATAATAACAAGAATTATAATAGTTTATATTAATCACAGATTTCTCCCTAAAAAAGTCTAGTTAAGATTATTTTATAGATTTATGGGAATCATTATAAGTTGCATTAACCTTGTCGATGCGGGACTATTCGAGCTGGTGTATTACATTCTCCTCCTTTAGAATATGACGTTCTCGTAAGAGAAGCACAATAACACACTAATACTTCACCGGAGGATATGAGATTCTAGAGATGGTCTCCATAGATTTAAGAGTTGGCTCCCACATATTCAACAGATGACACTTAAGCTCCACATGGCAGGCTCTAATACCACTTTTAGCGATCTAAAAATTGGGTAGCAAAATGCTAACTACATATTCTCGTATGAATATGCTAAGCCTTCGTTCAGATAACGAGAATTAAAATAGTTTATAATTAGCGACAAATTCTCTCCTCAAATATTCTAACTACGATTATTTTATGGATTCATGAGAATCATTATAAACTACACTAACTCTTGTGTCATATCTGATGTATTCGAGCTGGGGTATTTAAGGAAATATCGTTAATATCAAATTGATATTATATGATATATCGCGTATTGGGCACCTACAAAGTCAATATGATATATGCGATATATCTCAGTACAGATTTTATGAAACCATGTGCTATGACTCGAATACGTAGTCAATCCAATTTTCGATGAGAGCAGTTGACAATTGAATTCAATTTTTTCCATTATTTTACTATCCATAATAGTACGAAAAGAAGGCCCAGCTCCAAGTTGTTCAGAAATAGCAGTGTTAAGTTTCTCGACCCTTTACCTTAGAATTAGTTAGTGACTTAGTTCTATTTCTCGATGGGGCCGGAAAGGGATATAACTCAGCGGTAGAGTGTCAACTTCACGTGGTAGAAATCATCAATTCAAGCCGGATTATCCAAAATTTAAGCCTTAATAGTTTTTCATGTAAATTAGCTTATATTACTTGAAGGTGCCATTTTTCTTTGTTATTGTCTTATCTATCAAGAAGAATAGGGGTCGTGCGAGGGCTGACATACTGTCCTGCCATAGTTGCGCAGATCTTTGTAGTCGGTTTGTGAAATCAATGAAGTCACATTCCATTCCTCATGACTGCCAGCTTCTATTAGAAAGGCGTCCTACCAATCAGTTCTCTCTTTGAGAATCCAGTTTAATTGTCTTCATGTTTCTTTCTACTGGAGAGAGAAACTTGGTTTGAAGCCCATGAAATTGAATTGTGCTTCTTGGGTTTGTTCTGAATACAGATAATCCATTATGTAGGACAAATTTAATAAGTTCATTTAAACTATACATCCCTTGTAATTCTTAACAATGGGAAATATTATCATTTATATCAGAGTAGTTCTATAAAATCAACTTGAACCTTGCATTGTTGATGCAGTGAGGAATTGGAGCACCGTAAAACCATCTATCGATGAAGGAGAGAGGACTTTCCCGAAATTGCTTCGAACGGACACTAACTGCATGCAGCAAGATGAATTATTTGTACGCTGTCTTAGCACAGTTCAGGAGGCCATTTTGTCTCGCTGGTTTATAAAGTGTCTCTTGTTGTCGCCAAACCAAGAGCAGGTGCAAGATGCCTTCTGTGCAACAAACAGGAAAAGTTCTTCCATTCAACACTAGTGAAAGAATGATAAGAGATAGAATATTCCAATTATAGGGAGTACATTGTATTCTTTGCTGTAATGATCCCCAAATTTTGTATGTATTTAATGGATGTGTAGAAGGCAAAGAGGTAAGGAAAACCCTAGTAGTGTAATATGACTTGTAATTGTAATTCTTATGGTCACCAATAAAAACTCAAACGGGCAGATGAGCTACAGCAATCTGGTGTCAGTGATATCTTTACTTTTATATTTTTATTTTATTTTTATTTTATTTTCTGAGAAAAATTTGTATAAGTGATTTTGATGATCTCAAGTTTGAAATAAGTTAAAAAGGCATCAGTATGAATACTATAATTCATATATCTGAAAGTGTTTTAAGGGGCTATTTGCAGTCCTCCCCGTTCTCAGTAATCTCTATCCCCTATGCAACTCAATCTGAAACAGCAATGCGAGCATTATTTTCTTCCAAATAATGCCTTTTATCTCAAAATTTTGGTTACATATCAATTACACAAATTTTCTTCCATTCAACTTGGTTAAGAATCATTTCCATGGTTATAAAGCAATGTTCCATGGCAATCAAAATTAGAATTTTGCTTGCCACAGAACTCTGTTGAACTACAACCTTTACTCATTGATGGTACCTCCATTTCACATTTCAACAACTACAGCAGCAACAACAACAAAGCATTTAAAGAGAAATTTCAGAGGATAACTATATAGGATAACTATATAGACAGTAAAATACATTTATATGATGCAAGATAAAACACAATCTCTTTCATGGAGTAAGCACTGTATTTAAGATACAATAGTTTAGCTGACATAAATGTAACTCAGCAGCAAAATATGCCCAAAATATCAACATAAACAGGATAACAAACCAAAACATTCCATCAAGCACTGAAGATGCTCTTGAAGGATGTATACATTCTTCTAGTCCTGCTAACACCTACCGATCATAATAACATCTCAGCTCTCACCTAATACATTGATTCCCCTACGATAGAAAAAGAGAATCAGGAAGCAACAACATATAATAAACATTTTTCTATATATGCACCAAATAAAAGATGCTTCATGCATTTCTATGTATGAAAAGAAAACCCACAATTAATTCTTCTCATATACACAAACAAACAAGAGGAAAAAAAAAAATGAACTATTCCCTTGTGATATTATTTACAGCTGAGGACCAAGAGGCAACCTGCTGAGGAGCTGATGATAAGCTGCCATCCCATTTGGCACAGGCAATCCAGTCTCCGATACAGGTTCTTCCTCTGGCTCCCCTTTTGGTATCATAAACCCTTGGCTAGTAGTGTTGCTTCCCTGCTGTCCCATGTATGAATGAAACGGACCGAGAACAGGCAACTTGACTTGACTCATTGGTCCCAAACCGCCAATTCCAAGGTTATTCAGGCCTCGGGTCATCCCAAATGAGAAACCGGACCCCAATCCAAGTTGCTGGTCTCTGATGGGAAAGCTGAAATTGGTTAGTGGTGCAGGGCCCTCAAACTGCATGAGGCCATCTTGGGTTGGTTCCGGTCTTCGGTGGTGAGTTGTCGAAGCTGATGCTGCTGCGATGGAGGATCCGGTGCCAGAATGGCTACTGTTTCTTGCAGCAGGCACGTCATGGTTGTGCTTGCCTTCATAAGTTGTGATGACGGACTTAAGGTCATGTGATGCCCTCTCCACATGCTTTCGGACGGTGCAGAGTGGGCTTGTGCACTTGTAGTAGCTTCTGCAGAAGGGAAGTCACTTGCTTTAGTCCGTGAACGTTTTGAAACCATCTACTTCTCTAAGAATGACACAGTACAGAGGAAGAGTTAGCTTTTGTCTAGAACTCATCAGTTTGAGAGTCCCTTGTGCTTCCCTTCCAAATGGAAAATGCAACTAAGAGATTGCTCTTCATCAGGTATTACCCAAGACATCCTGGAGCCTGATACTTGATCCAAATTGGATTCAGCGATTCGATATAATAGCTTAAATTACTAAGAAGCAGATTGGTGATGTTTGTCCACAACCTAATATACAAGCTAACCGAGACAAGAAAGTTGAGGAGTCTCATATGAATTATGCTCCAACAGGCAACATGTCTTAGGGATTGTTATAGATTGTCTGGTTGGTGAAGGTTGGTATTTGGGAGTTGCATTTGGTAATTGAAAAGAGGGAAAAAATTAAATTTTGGTGCGACTTTCTAAATTCTATGCAAATTAGCAGTTGTAACTGAAACAATTTTGAAATGCAGCATCTAAATTTGGAATTCCCAACAGAATTCAAAATTTCCACTCTCTTTTCAATTACCAAATGCAACTCTCCAATACAACTACCACCAACCAAACACACCCTTAAGTTTTGGTAGGAAAACTTCTCAGATGTAGCCCCGGAACACAGCTTCCATCAATTTCAGTAGACAAAAACAAAAAATCTCTCATAAACAATTTATATATAGTGAAAGAAACAAAACTTCAAAAACTTCATAAATAACCTATATAATTAAAAGTTGAATAACTTTGAGAAATCCATATGCGCTCAAACTTTGAAATTCATACTATATGATAGTGCACATCTAGAAAGAAAAAATGAAAAGCAATAAATAAAACGGGCAATACGTAAGAATAGCAATCATATGAGTAACAATTATTAACATAATTAAGTGTTAAAATTCTGTGAATCTGCAGCTGTAACATTTCATCCTTAGTTTATACTGATACATGGAATTCAGGCCAATATGAACAAATTGATCTTTGCACACTGAAAGAACATGCTAGTGAGTAACAAAAGGCTTTTTTCGTTGAAGACGATGCAAGTTCATGATTTCATACGGTGCACAAGAGATCAAATGTTCACGATTTCCATAAGTTGTGGCATACCTCGGATTTGGATTTCCTTTTACCACCTTCTGTCCATACTTGCGCCACCTATACCCATCATCAAGGATATCAACCTCACTAGTGGTCTGAACCACGACCCTTGGTTCACGAGCCGCTCTTGACCCAGTGTTCATTTCGATGGAACAAGCATCTAGCTTCCTGGATCAATTCACAGGAGCACATTTTAAACTACATGCAAAACTGTGAAGAATACCTCTGCCAAAAAAATAAACTATTGTGAAGAAGTTAAAGAGAAAATAACCTTCGTTTTGACTCGCTCTCATCTTCCTCACCTTCAACCCCAAGTGAGACACTGCCACGAGTTACCTGGTCATCCTCTTCCTCCTCATTAGAAACAGTGGAAAAGACATCTATAGCTTCTGGGGATCCAAAATGAGACCCTTCTTGTGTCTGAAGTGAAGCGGACGGGTTACCAAACTCAGTAGCAATCGAAGCAGATGATGTTGTGACCGTTGCATTGCCTGTCCACAAAGGAGGTTTACCATCGAAATTTGGCTGTGAACCAACATGCTCCAGTCCATCCATCTGTGCATCATTGAAGGGGTGAGAGGATGGCACCCCTGACCGGCGATTAGAGAGAGGCTTTGCATGGTTGTGCACACCCTTATATATTATCTCAGTGATGTGACCTTCATGCGAGCGTTCAACTTTTTTCTTTACCGGGCAACTTGGGTGAGTACATTTGTAATAGCTTCGTGGGAATTCACTCCCTTTCACCTGCTTCTGTCCATACTTTCTCCAATTGTATTCATCTTCCACCGGTGTGGCAACAGCTGTAGATGAAAATTCTCCCTTCGTGTCTTCTTCTCTGCCCGGTTGGTCCTCAAGTGGTGGAGAGTGTTCATCACCAATAAAGGAGTCCGTTGGCTTTGGGCAAATAGTATCAACCGCACTTTCTTTTCTTGCGGATGATTCTGAGACACCAGCAGGAAGGATTGAATGGTTTTGGAAAGAGAGGTCTGTACCCTGTGAGGACTGCTGGCAACCAACGGCAAAAAAACCCTGAGAACAATAAACATCACAAGGATCAAAAAAAGGTAAGTAAGCCCAAGAACCCCGTAGAACAAGCAAATTACCTTGTTTTCTGAACTTGCAAAGCAAGATGATGATAGAAGAGGTTTGAAGGCAAATCCTCCAGAAGCAATGTCTTTAGGGTGCTCGTCTTTATTTTTATCTGGAACTGTTGAGCCTGATACTGAGATTGAAACCGAGTTACTACTGTTGCACAGAAATGAAAGTTTGCCTGTAGTTGGAGAGGGCTGAACCTGTGAAAATAGTGAAAAAGAACTTGGTTAACGTTATGCATTTTTATCTAAGCTACTACAAGAAATAGACTTATTTATGACTAATGAAAACATAGAACAATAGAAAATTTATGATGGTTAAATAACGGCTCATGAATCTTAGACCCTGCAGATCATTCACAATTGACCGAATTTTCCTATAACTTGCATGAACAAGTATTAGTGTCAGTAGGGGTGGCAAATGGGCCGGATAGGCACGGCTCGTTAGAGCGGTGCCGTGCCCGGCACGGTCAGGGGCTCCGGCTCGGGCACCCAGGCCATCGGTACGGTGCGGCCCGCCTATTTAATTTTTTTTTTAAATATAGCCGTTGGGGGGCATTTTTTGCAACATGGTCCGTGATTTACTACCACCTCCGATGTCTACTGTAACATCGAAATCTGCTTTTAGTGCAGGTGGTAGAGTGCTTACGGAGTAGAAAAGCTCAATAGTAGTAGACACACTGGAGATGTGTGTTTGCTTAAAGGACTGACTCGACGCAGAAGAAATGAAATAAGTATCGTCCAACGAAATAGAGAACTCACCAGAAAATGAATGAATAATAGACTTTTGTAAATCTCATCTAAAATTTTTTCTTTTTGAATTATAATTTCTACATTTGTAAATTTTTTCATGTATTTTTTCATGTAATTTTTTTAACTCATAAATCTCTTAAAAAAAATACTAGAAACAAGTTGAGAGTGACGGTCAGAGTCCTTTCCCTCTTTTCGGAGTTTGTATGATTTCTAAAGAGATTTATAGAGCAATTATGTCAATGTAATGAGATTTAATATAATAAAATTTTATTTTTACTATTGTTTATTCTTGTTAAAACTAATTAAATTAAGTTAACTATTTTATTAAACTTACTTAATAATTAACTTTGTATTTTTAAAAAAAATAAAAAAACATACCGGCACGGACTGGCCCGGGCACGGCACGTGCCCGATGGGCCGAGCTTGGGCCAACGTCCCGACGGACATGCCGTATCTGGGGCACAGCATGTCCCAAAAATGGGACGTGTCGAGCCCAGCACGGCACATCTGTGCCGGGCACGGGCCGTGCCCGAGCCGGGCCGGACACAACCCACTTGCCACCCCTAAGTGTCAGAAAGTGCTATAATCTAAAGACTTTGTACTCAGAGGTACTAATGCAAATAGTACACTGCAACGACATGCAACCATAACCGCATAAAACAAAGGGCAACCCTCATTCACTATGTTGACTGAGATCAATAACGTCTCAAGAACCATGTGAACTACTATGGTTAAACATAATGCACTGTAGGATTAATTTGATTTTTTATGTGTAAAATTTAGACTTCACAACTTATATCATGGCACAACTGTAACAAGAAAGCACGCACAAAGAAAATTTGAAGTTTCAAATAAAAATTATAATAACACATACCATAGAGTTAGAAAGAAAAACCGGAGAATCCAACAATGTAGTCGGACTAAGACCAGGAGGGATCGTTAGATACGGCGAAGGGACTTCTGAGGATGAAGAAGCCGTATTTGCAGATTCAACACGAGAAGTATTAATCGTTAGAGCATTAAATCCAGATCTTGCCATTCTCTGAGCAAGCCCCCCTCTTGAGCTAGATTTTTGACTGTCAATCAAGCTTGACTCTAATGAAACATTGCTCGAGAGATTGAATCCATCCTCACTGCATTCTTCCTTGGCATTCACAGCCATTTGCTGCTTTTCAAATGCAAACAAGGACTTGTAACTCCCAGTTTCTGCCGACAGATCAGAGAATGGTTTGGAACCAAATTGCTCACTCAGAAGATTTGCCATAAAGGTTCCTGGGCTAGGATTCGGAGGTGCCCAATCTTCAATTACAGTCAACTTGTCGTCCATGAAAGTTGAATTAAGGTTCAAACTCTTTCCTTAAAATCAGCAATTAGTAACCGGCGTCCGATCTAAGAAGAAAATATTTGCTTTTATTAGTTGTTTATGATGATCCACAACAATAGCAGTTATCTAAAACCAGATGTTCATTTGATACAAGAGATTCCTAAAGAAAAATTGATGGCAATGAGATGGCATCTTCTTTCTAAAACTCAAGAGATCAATAAATACCCAAAAATGGGAAGGAAAAAAAAATGTGGGAAAAAAATCTACACAGTCCCATTACTGCAACTTGGAGAACAACTCTGATAAGCCAAGCAGAGGAAAATATTTCATAGGAAAGGGAGCAATAAATCAAACAAAAGCAACTCAAATCTCATTAACAAGTCATGGAACTCACAAGTAAAGGAATCAATCCAAATGCATTCCAATGGATATAAAAAATACAACACCACAAACTTAACAAAAATTTAAGAAAATAATAAAAGGTGCCCAAATCCTAAAACTGCAACTTTGATGTAAATGAAGAAGGGAAAGGGTAGCAAATAACCACAAAACCCAAGAATTTTAGAAAAATAGAAACCAACCAACTAACAAATGAAATAGAAAAATTATCTACTCAGCCATATTGAAACAGAAGCTAAACCTCATTAAACCATCAAATACTCAAAAATGGGGAAAAATTCCAATTCAATGGGTATAAAAAACAAACTTCAAAACTTTCTAAAAAGTTTAATTTTTTGATCAATCCTAAAGCAAATCTTTAAAATACAAGGAGAGGAGGTTGCGAGACAAACCCATCCCAAAGAATCATAGAACCCAAAGCCCACAAATTTCAGAAGAATAGAGGAAAAAAAAAACAATTCACTAATGACCATCACTCCACAATCAAAAATAAAAACAAAAATAAAATAATGATAATAAAGAAAGCTATAGTCAGCAAACAATCCAAAACCAAATCTTTTCCAATGGTGCATAAAAACCCAAAACCCAACAAAAGTAAAATAAACCCAAATCACCAAATGACTCTAACTCCACAAATAATCACAAAAATACACTTCTCAAGAAGAAAAAAAGCTAAAACAAGCACACTTATGGAGCGAGAGAATCCAAAAGTCACAACTTTGAATTAAAACCCAACCAAAACAAAGAACCCATGTCTATAAACAATCAAAACTATCAAAATAAGCCATTAAAACAGTTCTAACAAAATAACAACCAATTAATAATATGAACATAAATGACATGCCCAAATCACTAAAAATGAAGTTAGAACTTAAAAAAGGGCATACCAATGATTGGGCTCCTCTGTTTTTGCACTCTCGGCCTACAAATAGAATGAATAGATGAAGAAAATAGAAAGAATTAATATAGGTACGCAAATCAATAGAGTTGCTTTTATAGGCAAAAAAAAAAAGAGCAGCTTGATACTCTCTCTCTCTCTCTCCTGCGGTCCTCTGCGAAATAAACGAGAGAGAGAATGGCTAGATATAGAGAGAGAGAGAGAGAGAGAGAGAGTTTTGACCGAGAATTAGAAAGAGTAGAAGACCTGGGCATTAATCTCTCTCTCTCTCCTTTTTCTAATTATTTATTTATGTTATAAAATTAGAGCTTTGCTTTTTGTGGAAATTTTGTTTAGCCCCTCGCTTATTCTAATTTAGAAAAAAACCCTTTGCCCAAATGGACTTTTCAATAAGCCCCTAAGTCTGAGGAAATTTTGGTTTTGTTAAAATCAAAATGCCTCTTAAATCTAATCCGAATATATCTTTTAATTAACTTGTTCAATCAGAAATAAACTCAAATAAATATATATAGAGATAGAAAAATAAAAATGAGCTAACAGCTCACGCAAATTATCTGAGCTAGCAGCTCACCTACATTAATTGCATATATATATATATATATATATATATATATATATATATATATATATATATATATATATATATATATATATATATTAGTTTTTGAAAAACTACAGTAAAATTATAAATTGCATAATTTATTATAAGCAATTATTTATTTGTATTGTCAACCAAATTTTATAACTTTAAAATACGATTAAAAGTCAAGATCATTTCTAAAATTTTAGATTTTCTTAAAAACATATAAAAATTCAAAAAATCAAATTTAATTTTTTTTTATTTTTCATTTATAATAGTATTTTGGTCATGGAAAAAATAGAATACTAAATTCAAGTAGACTTTGAATATTTGTGCAACGACTAATTTGTTCTAGAGATTTTCTTTGAAATTAAAGTTAATTAAAGGACTTAATAAAATTTTTTCTTTGTTTTTTAATTGAGAAGGCAGATTCAGCGAGACAGAAAATAATTTAAAATTTGAGAATCAATTGACCTCCTACTAAGTTGACTGTTTTCTATGTTTTTTTTTCGTCATATATGACCGCTTGAACTATATCATTTTATTTCTAATTTCAGAGAAATGTTTCTGGATAAGTTCGAATAAAAACCGCATGACAATTATCACATTAAAGGACTTATAGAATAATACAAGTATTGACCGTTTTATTTTTACGTGAGTGAGCTTAGAGTGGGGAGCTTCGGACACGGAGCCATGTTGGTTGCCACGTGGACGTGCAAGTCCCGTTCAATGCATCTGGGTTCGCTCTTTCTTTATGTTGTCATCACGCGCTATTTTCTGATATTTTCACGCGACTTATTTTGCCACCGACTCAAGCGTGCGTGTGTAGGTTCAACTAAGCTCGGCCCTTGCTCCTCCGGTTCTTTTTTTTTTAACATTTTATTTTAAATTTTTTAAAGGATTAATTACATACACTACTTACTTACTGCTATCATGTCGATATTAATTACTATTGTTGGAATTATGGTTCTTATTTATAGTGACAATTATAGGTGGGAGAGATTGAGAAGATGCAGGATCATTCATATGTAGTATTAGGAGTGTGTAATTTAACACCCTTACACTTTAAAACTCTAAAAAAAAAACCTTCTGGACTGTTAACACGGTGAGTAAAAGTTAGTTATTTTCACTCTCCTTTTTTACTAAAGTGCACTTTTATCCCTCAAATTACTTTTTTACCATCATCCCTCCTTTTAACCGGCACACTCCCTCTCTGTCTCTCCTCCCCCTCTCTCTTTCCCTCCCTCTCTCTCAGTCACTCCCTCTCTATTCCTTTCTCTCAGTCAGAGAGGGAGTGTGAGTGATTGAGAGAGGGAGAGAGAGAAGAGAGAGAGAGGGAGTGTGCTGATTAAAGGGAGGGATGAGAATAGAATAGGAATTTGAGGAACAAAAATGCACTTTAGTAAAAAAAAAAAGGAGAGTTAAAATAACTAACTTTCACCACAGTGTTAACAGTCTAGGATTTTTTTTTAGAGTTTCAAAGTTTAAAAATGTTAAATTACATATTTTCAATACTAAGGTGGTCTGACTATAATTAACTCTTTTTAAAAATACAGTAAAAATTAATAAAAGAAACTACTGCCGTAGATTGGCTTTGAATCTGGAATTTCTCAGTCACTTGCCAACTTCTTCATTGTTTTAAATTATCATGTCTTATTGTTGTTTCTAAATAAATAAATAAACAATACTCAAGTTGGTGTATATTCTCTAAATATTTAACTTAAAAGAATATTAATGTTGTGGATTAATATTTGGACCGTCATCTCCGCCTTGACCAAAATTGGAGAAAACACAAATAAAAGAGGCTCAAGAAAATTATTTACGTAACAAGTTTTCATCCAAAAAATCTGAAAATCTTGAGTTAAAACAACAACTAGACTATAGATATATTAACAAAAAGTTATTTTGGAATTTATAAGTTCTGATATATCTGATACATAAATTAAATGTGCATGTAAAGTGATCTTATGCGAGCTTTTACCTGAAATAATTTTCTATCATGATATCTTGAATTTTAAAAAAGAGCTTGCATGATCTTACAATTTAACTACACAAAGCAATAATCTAGTTCTAAATCCATTAAGCAACCTCATTGGCTTCATCAAGACACAATTAGAAAAATAAAAATCATAATCAAAATAACATGAAAATGCCATTAGAAAATATCAAGAGAGAACAAGTACTGATTAAGTTGAGTACCTGCTGCCAACATCTTGGATTGGATAGCATTGGGTTGGACTGGATTGAATTAGTCCTGAGATGGAGATCATTGTCACATTGTGATCCATATGGGTTGGGTCCCCTCACTGTCCAGATTTGGGCCCATCTCTAGCTCATTGCAGTGCACACTGTGTGGTGAATCATAATCAGCCTATCGGACAACTTGCCAACATGAGAAGCCCTCTGATGTACGCGGACGGTACAGGCTCTTGGACTAAAATCTGTCTCAACTCCTAAATACATTGAGAGTTGAGTATATATTATCCTCGGTTTTTTTTAGGGGTATTTACATATATGTTATAATTTAGTCTCTCAAATCTCCATATTTAGGATTTAATCCCCTAGTTTATATTTTGACACGATTTTTCAGTTTTATCCCTAATTTTCTTCACTTAATTCCCTCTTCCCTCTCTCTTCTTAGTTCTTATTGGATTCTTCCCCTTTTTTTTTTTTTATCTTCTCTCTATTCACTTAGGGTGTGTTTGGCAAGTTGGAAGTAATGGAAGTGAGGAAGAAATTGAGAAGTAACTTCTAAAATTGAAGTAGAAGAAGAATTCTCTTCTTGTGTTTATTTACTAATATATTGGAAGAAAAAAGTGTGTTTGGAAGTGAAGAAGTATTATTTAATTAATTAAATAAATATAGTTTGTATATTTTAATTTATTTATTAGATATAAAGATATAACTTTTGAAATACAATGATGACATGCAAATAAAGAAATAATTTTTTGTCTTCTTCTTTTACTTCCTAGTCACTTTCAACCCCAAAATATGAGGAAGAAAGTTTTGGAAGTGAAGTGCCACATAGGCGTCATCTCATCAATTAAGAAGTAATTTCCAACTTCATTCATGACCAAACAAATACTTGAAGTAGTGGAAGTAGCTTTACTTCCACTACTTCCATTTTACTTCCATGCAAACAAATACACCCTTATTGGGTTTTTCCTCTCTATATTGAGACCAAATGTATTATTCTCCACTAAATGTATTAAATCTAGAAATGAATTTATTCAATATAAAGAGGGAGAACCCAATAAATGAATTTATATTGAGACTTAAAGATTTAATACATCTAGTGGAGAATAATACATTTGATTTCAATATAGAGAGGGAGAACCCAATAAATGAATAGAAAGAGAAGAGAAGATCAAGGGGAAAACCCAATAAGAACTAAGAAGAGAGGGAAAAAAGGGAATGGAAATTAAGTGAATGAAATCAGGGGTAAAATGTGAAAATTGGGCCAAAATATAAACTTGGAACTAAATTGTAGTAATTTAAAAGATTTGAGAGACTAAATCCTAAATATGAAGATTTTGGAGACTAAGTTATAATTTATAAAGATTTAAGGGAAAGATCTGTAAATATCCCTTTTTTTTAATATAAAGCCAGTAGGCTACAACATACTTTAAAACCATCAGTACACAGTTTCACAAGCATCCACCGCAGATAGCAGACATAAATCATGAGGAAAGTCTGAAAATAACAGAACCCAAGTATCTAACATTCTTTCTTAACTGGCTGATCAGTCGGTACAGTGGTAACTTTGTGCTCAACCTCATAGTAAACAAGAGAATTTAACATACACTTGATATCCCTAAACAAGGGGGTTATTATTATCTCGGTTTAACCGTGGAGAGTCAATAGGCTTTTTCCAATGGTAAATAAGGTAAATAAAAGAGATTGGTATATTCGTTGTAGATTTTATGATTTGATCTTTGAGGAACTTTATAGTAAAACAAAGTAAGTACATAGAAGTAACCTTCAACTGATAAATGTATTACTAATCCGATAATTTTATTAGAATTGCATAACAAAGAACTTTTATACTCCCTTAGAGAAGAGTCATCTTATTGTATCAAAACCAAGTCTATTTTCAACATATATCTTTCTCATGGGATGATTAGGGAGAGAATAAAAAGAAAAGAAAAGAAAAGTAAGCCTATTGTAAATAAATGAAAGGTTGATTAGTTTAAGACTTATTGAAGGGTGAAATTAACCCCCATAGCTTAATTGGAATCTAATTTGTTGGATTGCCCACCAAATGATGCCACATGATGCAAATTTTGATCCAATGCTTAGAATATTTTGACTATATGAACAAGCTTGCTATATGTTGCAAGTTTAATGAATTTGTTTTGACAAGACAAGATCCATAATATATATATATATATATATATATATATATATATGTGTGTGTGTGTGTGTGTGTGGTGAGAGACTTGCACTTGACTCTAAACTTTCTAGTTTACACAAGCAATTAAGCCATCACTTTCCTAATTGTTGGCCAACTTTTTTCATCATAGAAGCATGTAGTTATGTGCACCCTTTTGATGGTTTAGGTGGATTTGGACCCCTCACCAATGCCTGCATCATCAAAGATAAATAAGCAGGAATGGGAACGAGCAGCTCTACGAGTCAATTCTCGGTCCATTCAATTCAAAATTTTAGATTTAAAAAAAATGAACATTTCAATTTTAATTTAAATTTTGAATAGAACGGACCAAAAAATACTCTGCGGACGCACCCATTATCATCCCTACAAATAAGCCTACAAATAAGCCTACGCTCTCTCATTCTAATAAAAGTTATAATTTAAGCCCATACTTAAAAAGAAGATAAATTTTAGTTGTTTATCAAAATTAACTCAAGCCTATAATGATTATAAAGAACTTATTAAGATTGAGTTCCTTTTAGTTTTATTCATATAAGTACTTAAAATGTTATTAAATCATACATCATCGTAAAAAGAAAAAAACTTTCTTCACTAAATGTACATTTCTGAAAATGCTTATAATTTGGACTAAATTTTGTTGGATAATTAAGAGACTGCCTCAGCATATTCTAACAGGTAACTGGATAAATACAAAAAATAATCAAAAAATGGTCTTTCGGAGGGATATAAATGGAGCGAGTATTTGTATTGGTTTTCTTCAATTATGTAAGAATTTGAATATTAATATTATTCGGATATTAAATTTTCTATACATATTCGAAAAAAAAAAACTGAGATTAGGATATTTACCGGATTTTATTATTTATAATAATGTTTTGAAAGAATAATAATACTAACTTTTTATTGAAAAGATGCTTCTTACTGTGTTCTAAAATAATAAATCTTTATTGCATAAGTGGGCATACAAAGTCTTGTACTATTTCAATATTATTACGATATCTGGATTTATATTTGAATATGCCCGATATAAGCAGTATACATATTTATATCATAATTTAAACGGAACAAATACGAGTAATCTCATGTTCATCGAAGGAAAAATACTCAGATAGGGGTTGATAAGGAAATTATTTAAGCTTCATGGTGTTCATACAGAACTATATATTGAGAAGTTATCCAGAAACTAAGTAGATAGAGCTAGCAGAGGATATACTTGTATTTTCTAAAGAATATCTATCACATGGCATGATGATTCAGCCCACTTCTTAGGGACAACTGAACCTTATCCACTAGAGGGGATTCATAACTAATATACTCCCAATTTTCCATAGGAACATCACTCCCTCTCTCTCTAGGAATACCCTTCTCTCACGCACACTCTCTCATCTCTGGGAACTCTCTCTCTCTCTCTCTCACATGGCATGATGATTCAGCCCGCTTCTTAGGGACAACTGAACCTTATCCACTAGAGGGGATTCATAACAAATATACTCCCAATTTTCCATAGGAACACCACTCCCTCTCTCTCTAGGAATACCCTTCTCTCACGCACACTCTCTCTCTCTCTCTCACTCACATATCCAGCTTGTAGGAACCTTCAAGTAGGTTCCTCTAAGGTATATCCCCTGCTGAGGACTGAGAACTGGTCTCATCCTCATCTCATGGAACTGCCCGATGACATCTGAGCTGCTCCACTCACACTATAGGCGCTGTTGGATGTCCCACTAAAAACTTCACAAAAACAACCTTATATGAATTTAGCTCTAACCTTTCTTCATAAGGAAGTGGTAGTTTCATATATATATATATATATATATGAGAAAATAAAAAATTTACCGGAGATGAAGAGCCGCTTAGGTGGTCCAATACAATTATTACATGTGACACCACTTAAGATAACAAATAAAAAAAAATTTATTGGGTCACCTAAGCAGCGGTGAAGAAACTTCCTTCATCGTCGGTGAATGTCCCGTTTACTCTCTCTCTTTATTTATATATATATATATATCCAATGGTTTTTCTTCAATTTTTTTTTAAAATTAGGATCTCTACCTCCTTAATTTTAATATTAAATTTCATGAATTTTGGAGCTCGTTTACACTTTCATCAAATAAATACAAAATATTTATTCATTGAAAACCGTGTCAACTTGATGGAAGACCAAATCAAACCTAAAATCCAAGAAATTAGGCGTAAGTGAAGATAGACATCATTAATCCAAAAGAATATTTTTTTAAAAAATTATTGGGTATAGTGGAAAAGAACTACAACTCAGGTAACTTGAGTGAGCTAGCTCATTTCTATTTTTCTCATATATATATATATATATATATATATATATATATATATATATATGAGAAAACAGGAAATTCACCGGTGGTGAAGCGAGTTCCTTCACCGCCGCTTAGATGGCCCAATACAATTATTACACATGGCGCCACTTAAAGTAACAAATAAAAAAACTCTCTTAATACTTTTTTAGTAGCGCCACGTATAATAATTTTATTGGGTCACCTAAGTAGCGGTGAAGGAACTATTTTTACCGTCAGTAAATTTTCTGTTTACTCTATGTGTGTGTGGTATTATATTAATAACAAAAGTTAATTACAACCTGCAGCTTTGGAAGCTGAGACCTTTTTGGTTATGTTTATTTAATGGAGACAACATATTCAACTCCCTGGATAGTACACAATAGATGATAATGGATACATCTATATATTAAACTTTGACACTCTAAATAAAATTTTAAATTAAAAAAATAAAAATTTTATTTTTAATTCAAAATTTTATATAAGACGGAACTGAACCATAAACGCGTTCATTAAAATATCTATTAATACAAGCAGGCCATTTTGTTTAAATAATCAGTTAGATTAAAATTTTGTCAAAGTTATAAACTAATTCCGTTACTTAGTTGTTTCCAATATAACCAAGTTCTCCATGACAGCCATTTTAACAGACAGAATCAATGTAAATTGGTGATAAATATTGCTCACAGGATTAAATTAAGAAAATCAAAATTTTCATATAGGACTACTGATGCTCTAACAAAACAAGTAATCTGTCCTAGTCTAGCCTAATTAAATGCCGAATGGAATTATGGAACAAATCCTTTCTTAATTTAAATAACATTATATTAGATTAGAATTTATATGATCAGTGTTCTCGTGCAGTTATATAAATATGTACTTATGTTAGATTAATCAATTATAAGATATGGATAGATAATAAATTATGATTTACATCTTGTTAGGCATAGGCCAATCATAGATTAAAAAAAAACTTGGACAACCCTTGATGATCTAAGCCATATGTTGATCATTATTGAAAAAAAAAAAAACAATTACTAGTTATAAAATGATAAATGGCATCGACTGCTTAAATAATTTCCTAATAGTACGATGAAACTTCCTCATCATCTGGACAGGGCTCCTGTCAGACAGATAGAAATATATTTCTGGACAGAAAGAAATATATTCATTTCATACATATTGCTGGAATGTATGGAGAGAAAGAAATAATAGGATTTTCCGACAGCAAATGCATTCCATATTTATTTGTTTTTGTCACACATATATTGATATACATTTCTGGACAGGCCTCCTGTCAGACATGGAAAAATTGTGTCTTTCTGAAGAATAGGATACAGAGGAAGAATATCAGGGACTGGAGAATGAAGACTTGCACACAGGAGCAGGGTAGAATTGATCGTGATAAGATGATCAGCTGACGATATCGAAGGCAGTGAATTTTGTTTTGTTTTGTTGGTTGTATTTTGTATTTTGACTTTGTTATCTTTATGTCTAGGTGGGTTATGAAATCCATTCTAGCTTATGGTAATGTAACCCGTTCCGTTATGACTTATTAATAGAACACGGAGGGCTTCTTGCTCACCGTTTTAACCTCAAAAAAAAAAAACTTCCTCATCATCACTGTTTCTGCATCATCATTCTTCTCTCATTCTTTTATTAGTTTTATTTATTGATGAAGACGTTATCTTATACTTAGAATTTGGGACAAAAATGGAGTCCGTCCGAGCTAGTTCTTGAGATGTACTATCATCAAGCTATTTTTCCAATATAACAACTGATGAGATTAAAGGTCGAGAAAATTCGAAGAAAATAGTAAGAAACTTTAGGAAGTTTTGACTCCGCTGTTGCATCAATATCATAAGAAGCTCGTGCTGAAGAATTTGGAACAGCATCGCAGCTATCCTACTGTCTTTCGTCGTGTCGCTTTGCATCCTCAGTTGTTTTCGTCGATCAACAAGCGAGCTGACGATTAGGTAGTTCAGTCTCCGACAAGTGAGGCCGAACAGCCCTTGGTGTCCTCTTCCTCCTAAACTAGCCGCTCTTTCTTGACTTTTCTAGTGAGCGAGCAAACTGGTCAGGGAACAAGCGCTGACTTTTTTAGCATGTGAAGATGTATGGCACAAGCCTGTATTACATTGATGTGAGAAGGCTATACATCTAATTAATCGTCGAACGCTCTTCGTATTGGTCCTCCTTCATCGAAGAAACCGTGTGGGATTGGAAATTTATGAGACCGTCCATAATTTTCTCATTCACAAATATTCATAAATATACAAAAAAAATTGCCAAGACATGATCTCAACGAATACATTCTCTCATAACAAAAATCAGATACATCCTTTATCGCGAGCTCCATAGATCGTTGAGAAATCAGTGTACATATTACTTTCTCTCCACGTATGATATGAAGAACGCAAAATTTATTTAGATAACCTCAGGCATGCAAGCATCTTAGAGGAAAGAGTGAATAGCAATAATGGCTGGGTGCATAAATAGAGAGGATATCATAAGTATCACCTTTTCCAGAAATATTACCCTCCACCAAAACAAATATCAATAAGAATCTCTCCTCTAATTTTATTTTACTTAGGACTAAACCAAATGCACTCTTAACAACCAAAAACAAAAGAAACAAACGTCAAGGTAAAACTCTCCAAGAAATCATTCTCGAAGAGAGAGAGAGAGAGAGAGGAGGAGAGAGTGAGAGAGAGAGAGAGAGAGAGAGAGAGAGAGCATTGTGAGAGAATTCGCATGACCCATGTGCAATTACAGAGGTACAGGGGAGAACAAAGCAAGAACTGGCACCGCCCAGAGTTTGTTATTTTTTTTTTTCCCAACTTATTTTTTTCTGGAAAGGTAAAACAATTCATTCTTCTTTTTTTTAAGGAATACTTCAATTAATTCTTATATCGTAATATCTAAATAGTTCAAAAAATATAATTACCTCTAAAATTCATCTTTAAAAAGATCAAGAAACACCTCTAAATTATGAATAGTACTAATGCTCCGAAGAACCTCGACTTAATTAAATAACATCAGTATTCTTGAGATCCTTTAACAAGAATATTTTGTCAATTAGAATGTAGTATTGTACTGTACCAGTGGCAGCATATATGGTCAATTATTCAAGCTATATAATTTGGGTAAACAATAAATAGTAGAAATAAAGATAAAAACCTATTTTATTCCCAATAGTTCATTTCCTTGTGTCCGTGATAAAATTTTGGCTTCTAATAAAACTAGATCAAACTATAAGAAATGAAGAAAGAACTTAAAATAATGGAGTAGAAAAAATAATGAAAAAAGAATAGCAGAGAAATGCAAACATCTAGGCTTAAGTTTTATAATGCAGGTAATTGTAAGAAAAGTTTCCACCGATATTTCTACTGTAATTGTAAGCAAATGTTCATTCGTATATAATTTGCTTTCACGGCATATGGAAAACTTTGGAAACGATCATGTTGTAATATGAACATATATATACAGATGATACACTGATATTTGCAACATCTTTGAATATTATTAATTATATTAAATCTTATCTTTCCAGTGTATTTGACATGAAAGGCATAGGAGAATTTGACATGAGCCATGAAAATTACCAAGCATGATATCAAATTCTCATCATTGAGGCACTCTGTAGATTAATTGCTTTATAAATTTGATTACTACAGTTGCAAACTTGTATCTACACTTTATGATCTAAATCAAGTTCTCAAGAAAAACTAATTAGGTGAACACCCGCAACAACATATCGTATGCACAATAAATTGGCTCACTCATTTATCTCTCTAACAAGACAAGACTATACATTTGTTATGAACATACACAAGCGCGCACACAAGCAATAAAAATAAAGATCATTGGACAGCATTAACAAAATATTTAAATATCTAAGAGGTACACTTGATTATCCTCGTTATACACTGATTACCCGAAATAATTGAGGGTTGGGATGAAAATGGGCGGGTCAAGGATATTAGATTGGGGTGGATTGGTTTCACTCGATTACCTTTGAAGACGATAACTTCATTGCATGTTTTCAATTTCCTTTTAAATTTGTGATTTTTATTGTTGATCTATCAGTTACATACAATGAAACTCATTTTAACTCACATATCAACAAAAAAAAAAAAAAAATGAATTCCAACGGAGGTGGTCACATTTCCAATTAATGTTGAAAATAACGCGTTATGAAACCCGTTATATTGCGTTACGTAACCTAACGGAACTCCAGCGTTACATAACAATTGAAAATAACTCAGTGCACCATAACAGTATGTTTTTTATATTATTTTACGTTATATTACGTAATATTACGTTATTTACTATTATTTTTTAGTAATATCTATATTTTTGTTGCTTATTATTTTAATTATTAGCGAATTACTGAAATTTTGTTACTTGATTTGGCTTGTTTGATTGCTTATAGAATTACTAATTTGCTAATTAGTAATTGTTTCCTTATTCACTTATTGAGTTCCTATACGGTTGTTGAAATATTATATTTGTTGATTTTATTGAATTTTTAACTGAACTGAAATCAATAATTACAAATAAGATAAATTGAATATTTGAAAATATAAATTACAATAATGATAATAACTGGAATTGAAATAAAGACTTGTAATCTTATTTTTTTTATTTAGGTGATGAATGGAATTATGATTGCAAAATTAATATAATTTATGAAGATAAATGTGAAAATTATTGTAAAATTTAATAAAAATTTAGAATATATTATGTATTACAAAATGGTTATATATTCTTTTTTGAATTTTTGAATTTATTTTTCAATTTATAAAGATCATTTTATATAGTTTTATATTTATTTTTATTAAATAAATAGTAAATTCCGTAACCTACGTTATGCGTTACGCTATATGCGACATAACCTAATAAAGGCAAAACGTTACGTTACCATTATCGCTATTTTAAACATTGGTTCCAATTACACAGCATATTTAGTAATTTCCTAACCTGTAAAGAAAAGTTGTTGTTTATTCATCTAATCAGTTCAAAATAAAAAAAATCTAGAGTCCCAAGGGTAAGAAACAGCAAAAAGATTTGAAAGGGAAAAAATAATAATAATAAATAAACAAAGTGTTAGCAATGATGTTAAGAAGAAAGAAAGGATTCCTTCGACACTGTAATAATGAATTCTTTTTAGTAGTTTGGAGGTCTAGTCTTGCATTGTAAGCTAAGGGGAGAGCCTACATATAAAAATGCCCTTTACACTCAAATCCTACGATGAATGACTTGCTTACCAGGAATCAATAAGAGTTGTAGAACCGAGAACTTTAGAAACTATAACGTGTCTAAAAATAAGCATCTCGATAGAACTTCTGGACCAAAAGTGCCACAATGTGCATATAAATTGCTTACCAGGAACCATTTTTTGAATGGCATATGTGCTTCTTTTACAGGAATCAACACAAACAGACTAAATCAGATCCACCCGCGGAACAAGTGTTGAATTGTGAACCATCAGCCGACCCTGAGGAAAGTTTCTGAACTCGGAAGCCTTTGACCTGACAAAATATGTGCCGATCATTTCTCATGGGAATATGATTGGAAGTGGAAGCTATAGAAAATCAACACAAATATCATTTAGTCAGACAAGTACTTGTGAATCACACGGCCAGCATATATCTAGGAAAAGGGCTTGCATTGGTGGTAGGACCTTTTGGAATCAAATAGTTGGGGGAGGTGAAATTTAAAGATGCTTATATTTAAGACCAGAAGAATCTCTTGGACCATCACCCACCAAACAAAATGTCTAAAAAATATATATAAATGAATGTCTAAGAAAAATCCATTAACTAGGATTAATTGTATAATAGGGCTGTGCATATAGACGTGAGTCAGAACAACTAAAGCTGATCCAACTAAACCTGTTTCGTTAATACGGAGGGACTACCCACCGTTTATGCTCAAAACAACTAAAGCTGATACATTCTAACAGTAATCAAGAAGACACGAGTATGATACTACTAAAAGATTAACAAAAATTAGGCATCACAATGAGAAAAAACTAACTGTAGAAACATGCACATTCAATCTTTTAATCAACTCATTTCGCATTTCAATACATGGATCATGTAGAAACAGATATGCTTTTCTTTTAGCTTGAGAAATCAAGTATTTGTACTATATTTGAAATAAACAATAAACACACAGTTTACAGTAATTATGATACATGAACAGAAGAGGAAACCCATCAATTGCACTGTGTTCTGTTTTGCCTTCACGTAGATTTTGTTCTTAATCAGATATTCAACCTAATTTAGTATCCCATTGTTGACATGGTTGTGTCCACCAAAATCACATGCTAAGATGCACGGGTACCATGAAGTAATACAATATGAGACCAAAAGGACAAACTAATGTTTCAATCTTGATAAGCTAGAAAATATGACATCGCAAGAATATGCCATTAGATAAACATTTTTTCAAATATGAGATTAATGGATTTCACCGTATGAGGAAAATTTTCTCTTAGAGCAGTAAAATCTCTGTTATGGCCTATGTTTACCTCCGTCAGACCCTACTTGATTAATATTATTCATTCATCTATAAAGAAGGAAATCAACATAAACAATTCACAAATCAAAGTGAATTATGAAACTCAAATAATTAATGCCACTTTAATTTCTCGTTTTTTTTTTTTTTTTTTTTTTTTGGTCTCAAGACACCTGAGAAGGTACATATTACATATATCCATTCTGATAAGATGTGTATCGTCAATTGCAGTATTTGTGATTTATAAGTCGGACACTTTGAGATTCCCTTTCCTCTTTGCATTGACCTACAACAACAATTTTGGGTTCAGAATATATCAAACTTGTGCTGTTGCCTTGGCACGCAAATCTGTCTCCACATATCAACAATTATAGTACGAAGCAGTCTTTCTCAAACTACAATTTCATAGAGCCTTTCGTGTGTTCAACTGATGCATCATTCTAATTATCTAAAGATCTTGCATTCATGGTTGTAGGTGAACGTGAATCAAATCAACTTGGTCTCTCTTTATCTTCACTCTTCATTCCCTCTCCCTCATCATCATATAGGTTAGGTATAAACATGGGCTTTGCTAAGAAAATATATTCTTCCTATATGTTCATCCTAGCCTTGCAAAAGCTGGTGATGGTACTTTCACGGCAAGAATTGAAACTTCCCTTGGGCCTTTCCAATCATTATTATGCTGATGACACTCCTTTCAATGTCCACGAATCACTCTTCAAAATTTCTCTTACATGCAATAGCTCTCAACTTTCCCTAGTATCTATCCGTCTGTCTTGCCCATTCCAATCCACCACCCTCTCATGAGTAGGACAACCATTGACAGACTGAGTAGACTGCTGCCGTGAAACTTGGAAGGGCTCATACTTCACGCTTGTCCAGGGGAAGCCATATAACAGTCGTCAACCTCCTTGCTTCAAAATTTCTGGTATATGTCCTATTTCTGATTGTCCCGGTGGTTTTTACATCATATTGATCAAGTATGGATACCATCTATTAGGAAGGATCAGAACCACAATGTTTTGGGGCTATCAGGCATCAAATGGGAGTACGTTTGCACATATAGAGATTATGGTCATGTGGAAGCGTACGACCTTTGGAGATGCAACCTCTAACCATTAGTCAAATGGTGGCAGAAATGTCTCTCTCTGGACATATTACTTATAGGTCGACCTATTTATCATGTAAACAAAATTATTTTTTCACTAAGAATGACTCCTTCTCATTCTCCGTTTAATTGCAGAGTAGAAAAAGCACAATCAAGTTGTCACCAGGGTGTGATATCTCATTATGTCAATGGAAATTCAAGCTATCTGAAGACAGAGTATATGAAAGAGACTCAATAGCTGTATTTAGAAATCCAACACTTATAAAATAACCTGGGATTCTAAATATCCGAGGATTCAACAATCCTAGCATGATCCATACTTGAAAGAGTAGCAGCTGGATCTCTATATTCTCACCTCATCCTGGTTCTGGCTATATTTTGGCCCTTGAACAATTGGTTACCGTCCCAGATTCCTGGCACCTTACGAATTAAGCTGACTAAATATCAAGGAAGCATGGATACCGAATTTAGAGCCATGGACAGGGAGATCACATGTTTAAGGCATGTCTACGACAAAAAACTAGCAAGAGCTGTTTCCTCCCAAGGGGAAGGATAGCAGAGACCACCTTATATTCGACAAATTAAGAACAAATAAACAAATATAGTTATATCCCAAAAATCATTCTCGTATTTCATATGAAAAATCATCTGAAATGCTGTAGTATGTAGGAATAAAATTTTCTAGTAAGAAGGTTCCAAAAACGAGGGAGGATGTCTATGGGATTAAAACAAAGAAAATTCTAATTTATGGAAATGCCAGAAAATACATGTAAAGGTAGTATTAACATCATACACAGCCAAGAATTCGATATCAGATTCTTTATAACTTTGTGCTGACGTACTCCAGTTTACATCTTCAAGATAACATTTTATGGTACTCGCGTCCATATCACAATAATCAAAATAGTCAAGCTTATGCCAACTTTTACGAATTTAAATTATGTTTTCTTAGAATCACCCCTTACCTCTCGAATTCTTTTTACTTTGAGCTTAAACTATTCTTACAAGTTATATATAACCGAACTTTCAACTATTTAAGCAGATTCTTGTCGATAGAGAAAACTACCTTCATATTCTATCTGGTAAAGGAAATGCTAAACAAATTAAGGGAAAAGTCATAGAAACAATCCAACAAATTTATTGACAGAATGTTGCCCTTTAACTTTGTTTAACTGACATAAAATATTTTAACTTTCACCATGAATCACAAACCTCAAAAGCTTGCAGGGCTATCATCTAACTGCTTCTCATCTTCGATATCAACCTCCAAAATTTCCTAAGTCAGAAAAACCACAAGCCATTGCCATATCCATCTCCAATGCACATAACCGCAAGTGAACAAAAAAAGAGTGAGCACTTACAGGAATCCGAATCTTGAGATAGTTGCTGATCCGAGCAAGAACTGTAGCTCGCTCGTGCCAGAACCTGCCTCTCATGCTGACCTTCACAAAGGGACCATCCAACTCTGCAAGTTCCACCTCCCCTAACAATACAAATCGTCATATCACAATTCATTTCAGATTGACGAAAAATAAAATTAATTGACAAATAAATAAATCAAAAACTACCCAAGAATCTGGAAGGTCACCTGTCATGCCAACTGATGTATCAAATATCTGAGGGAACTGAAAAATGGAAATGCAGCAAAAACATGAGCCAAACGTATCGGAATGCGTTACAGATGAAAATCAGAAGCAAAGAGATGCACTTGCCTCGGACCTGGCGTCGAGCAGGACCTGCCTGATGTTGTCCTCGGTAAGGTCAAGCGGCGGGAGAGCTGCCGATATCACTGGCAAGTGAAATTTTTGATGTAATGGGACTTTCTTAGGACTTCTTGTGTATGTTGAGATAAGGAGTTTGGTTTGAAATCTTAGGAGTCTTGAGAGTTTAGAGTTGAAACAAGAAGAGGAGGAGAAGGAGAGGGGCAACTTTGTGAAATTGATTCGCAATGCCATTCATAGAGGTTGAAGATCAACTAGCAACAGTTTGAAGGTGGTGTTTGAAAGTTGGGACCTTATCTCTCCGTCTTTAAAATGAGTGAAGGGGAATTTCTAAATGAGCACACAACTGATGGGAGTTTCCAAAGTAACACGCCACTTTTCCTGGTGAGCCCACTTAGGAACTCCCGGACTAAAAATCCGAACCAAAAATACACTGTCCAGACTCACTAGGAAAAGTGGTGTGCTCCTTTAGAAACTCCCTCACTATTCTTAGTGATCATACTTCACTAAGACCCTTATATTATAAAGTTTGTCATTGAAAATTTCGAAGCATATTGTCCTTATTTTCAATCTCCATTCCTCCAAAAGAACATTTCCATCGGAATTAGATTTCGGATGGAAATTATTTTCTGTGGGAGTTAGATTTCAAATAGTATTATTTCTTATACTATGGGCACAGGGACGAGACTGTGATGGCATTGGGCGCGGGACTAGCGATGGCATCGGGTGCGGACTCACATATGCCGGCAGGACTAGGGCTCAGATTGCAGAAGATGAAATGATGAGGTTGCAGGATTTGAAAACGAGAGTTTTGGTGTGCTCAAGGGAAAAAGTGGTATGCGAAAAGAAGGGGTATGCACAGTAAGCATGATGTGCTCACTAGGACAGGTGGTGTGCTCCTTCAGAAATCTCACGAGTGATTGGGAATTTCTAAAGGAGCATGCCATTTTTTCTAGTGAGCCCACTTCACAAATTTGGTTAATATAACAAGTTTGCCATCAAATTTTTTGGATATTAATGTTCTTATATTCAACCTTCATTTCATTCTTATTCGGGATTAGATCCCAGACATTATTATATACCGTTCAGGTTTAGAATCCGGACGGTATGATTTATCCACGATTAGATCACGGACTTTCCGTCTGTCCGGAATTAGATTCCAGTTGGTATTATTTCTCGTACAACTGGTGCAGAGAGGGCATAGAGGTTGCGAGGTGTTAGGTAAGGAGAGTGAGGCTGCATTGACCGTGGAGTGGTGGGAATAGGGCAACAAGGCTAGGGAATAAAGGAGATGGAAAGATGGAACAGTGGCGAGGCGATTTTTATAACGTGGTGTGCTTACAGGGAAAGAAAAACGAAAGGGTATTTAGAAAAAGTGTGGTGTGCTCACTAGTAAAAACCCTTTCTCTTTTGAAAAGAGAGTTGATCTCACTAGGACAAGTGGTGTGCTCCTTTAGAAACTCCCTGAGGGATGCTTAAAGTATTTTGTCAGAGCCACCCTTGTGTTATGATTTAGTTGCAGATTGTTTTTTCAGCTTTTGATGTTTTTATTGTTACAATGTCTAATTTTAGCTTTTTAGTTTTTTTTTTCTCTAAAATTTTCAAGAATATGCTAGTTGAGTATTAACTTATGGAAAAATATCTGATTATATGGACATATGGTGTACTAAGAGAACACACGAAAAATTAGAATATAAATAGACTCCATTTTCATCAGACACTCTCTCTACTTTACAAACCATTAGTTCTTCAGATTATTTTTGCAGTTTGCCAGAATCCATATATAAACATCACCCACACTGAACATGTAGAATTCAAGTTCACATTACAACCTATCGTGTTTGCTTTAGTACAGTTATTCAATCTCTCTGCTTACATCCAATCACAATTATCATCACAATAGAAAAAAGTCAAATTTGTATAAACCAGCAGATTCCCAGTTATCATAAAACAATGCCCTTCCAAGGAACTTGAATGTCAATTTACTCTCGACTGCAACAATCATAGGAGATCAATAAAATCAAACTAAATGCAGCAACAGATATGGATAATTTGCAATCGGTATCTACATTTATTCAAATCAAAATTCAATTGCAAATATCGTTTTTCTTTTCTTTTCTTTTTTTTGGCTTGTCACATAAAAAAAAAGAAAATAAGCAAAAAAAACCATCAAATTAGAATCCAGTTGCAGTTATCTTGCTTAATACAAATCCCAGCTTCTCAGCAGCTTAGCTCAACACCATTTACCATAGATAAAGTAATATGTGTTGGTTTATGCAGCGGCAGCAGCAATCTGCGTGTTGCAAACGCTTGGATATATCGAACAAGGAATATGTGAAGCACTTCAATGAACATTCACATAACAGATAGGATAAAGACTGAAAGAATTTCGAGCAACATCTTTTTACCTATGATGCCTTCTGATCCAAGAAGCAAAACTCATTACAGCAACGGAAAGATAGCAGGAAACAGAATTTTCCATATAATGGCAATTGATTGTGAGTTTCTTCTGATTGAGGATCAACAAAAATACATAATTTACCAAGCAATGTATAAGCTGATGATTATAAACTCGATAAAGAAGAAAACATTTCCTGTAAGCAAGTGGTTCGAACCTTCACAGCCTTCTCTAATCTTGCCTGCTAAAGAAATGCATAGTGAGAAAAAGACTCAAATAGTAACCATAACATACGAAAAATTAAAGTACATATTTCAAATTAGTAGCAAGACATTCCTTCTCAATAAGGTTTTAAATATTGGGTAATACCGCTATATCACATATATTGTACCAAATTTTAAGATACCTGATACACGATATATTACATAATACACTGGATATTACTGATATTTCCAATCATATGCCCAATGTTGTTGAATGTTGATAACAATACCATAACTTATCAGCTAAAACAGATAACAATTCCGATATTTTGAAACTTGCTTCTTAGGCATTTCCACTATCTACCTTCATAATGCTCATAACTCGAACATATATGATACGCATTTCCAGACTCTCAAAATGTAAGCAGTGTATATGGAGAATTAAAAAGTTTATAAATGTAATAAGTAGCAAGTCGTTTCTTCTTAGGCATTTGTACCATCTCACTGCACCAATGCACATGACTCACATATATATGTGCCAGGCACTACCACAAAATGTTTGATCTACATTGGTTTTCTCCAAATGAAGAATAATTTTTATTTCAATACTATTGAAATGATTGATATACAGTGGTTTTTTTTTTGGCTGCCTACAGATTCTAGCTGACTAACCATATTTTCTTTTTCCATATGACCATAAAAAAAATGCACGCTTTAAGTTGAATCTTTAAAGAAACCTTTAGATAGGGATACCTAATTTGGAAAGCATGGCAACTTCAACTTTTACAGTCAAAATTTCTCCCTGTAAACTGAGAAAGCCAGAAGCATATCTAATAAAAACATTCAACTGAAGCAGTTAAAATAATTTAACCAAATGTGTTCTCTTCATGATCATACATAAATGAGAAGCCACCATGGTCCCTGGTCTGAGATTTGACCGAAATTTTTTTACAAATTTTATCACTTTTTAAAATAAACTCAGATATCGACAAGGTTATGGACTAGTTTTAAGTGATTTTACAAAAAGCAACAAATTCAGATTTTTGCATATTTAACAAGTATGTTCAATATTTATTTGATGACATAAGGATTTCTACGTGCATGACACGTTACCTAGTGTACCAAATACCAAATTATGTCATTTAGTTATAGTTACAGTAGCAACAAATTAAATTGTTTTTCCTTTTGACTTTTATCATTGCATGAACAAAAAAGTAATAACCAAAAAATATAAAATTCTAGCTTCGACCGGTTCCATCTATGGGCCTCTCCAGAAAATGAACATCTTTTGGCTGAAGGATGGCATTCCAACAAACCCGACGGTTTCAAGGTTTTAGGAAAACCTCACTCTAGTCCGAATTTAATTTGGGCCTTTGGCTAATAATTTTGAGTTCAACTTAGAGCGTTGATGTGAGGGTAACATCTAGATTAAATGGTAAATTTTGGTCAAATTTTTTTCTGGATCCCAAGAGTGCGAAGAAGAATATAATACTGGTATATTTGCTGTAAGGAATCTCATTGCACTCCAAGGTAAATATAAGCCACGAGCCAAACAGAACACATTGGCATTTCCTTCATGATTTATGTACTCTCTCAGATCTTGAAACAGACACACAGGAGGTCTCTCTCAAAGCTGAGGTATCCACTGTTCTATAGGTATTTGTCCACATCTATAGAGGGAAGAAAGAAGACCAGCTTGTGTGGCTTCGAATTCCCTAACCAAGGAGATGTTTCCATGACCCACCAAATAGGTGACAAATTAAGGGGCAAAGCAGTTCCTGCCTGCCATAAGTGGACTGGATAAAGAAAGGACCGACATCCTAATAAGAATAGCAATAGCAGCCGCAAAAGTTAGAACCCTCTCCATCTATCAAATAACCAAAATGTGTCTGGTTAATCAATCAAGAACCGTAGCAGTGAAAGAACATCTAGCAAAAGAAGAAGACCCACCAACGAAGAAGAAAATGGAAGAGATCCCCATCTTAAAATTTCGATTATTTGGTGTATAACCTCCAAATTGGTGGGTAAAATACTTATTAAGGAAACCATGGACAAAATTGTGATTTGTCCTAAATCTTAAAAGTAAAATTGGTGGCTGGAAACTTACCAGATCAATCATTCCCCAAGGTTCATGCAACCAAGAAACCCTCAAAAGATTTCCTCAAATAACAAAAATTCCAGAGTGGGGAAAGTGATTTACTATAAGGAACTGAATTCAACTCTAAACCACATTACAAAGCCGAAGAGCCAAATTGACAACATTTTCCCTGTCAACCATGTTAAAAAAAAAAAAAAAAAATGGTCGATCACAATTTTCCATCCATCTGTTTCCATGTAATCCTTGTGCTCAACACAGACATTGTTTTGCCAGGGTCCTGGGATGTTCAACAATTTTGAGACACTAGAATCTATCATTTTTAGCATCTAAACCTATTTCCCTTCAAACTGGGGTCTGCCTAGGATACAATTCAACTTTGAGAAAGCACCATAAAAGAATTGGCCAAATTTCATGAGTGTGAGAGATAGCCATGACAAAAACCTTTAAGGCCAGTTGAAAGGCAGGTAGATTTACCTTTGATTTTGTCTCAAAATTTACGTTCATGAAACCAAGAAGCCAGCATCCACAGGTGTCCCGGTCCAAAAGTCTAGATAAAGATATCACATGATGTTTTCTACAGTGAATCACATTTATCTCTGGGGCACAACAAAAGTTTATAAAGGCAAAAATCTGATTACTGCAAGCTAGTATATTAAGACAATTACATGCAATAAGATCCATGGCAATCTCATGAATGCTCAAGTTAAAATATTTAGCCATTTTTTTTTTATCTACAGACTTTTTTAAAATAGTAATCAACTAAGACCAACATAGGTTTATTTAGATGAAAACATATACTACATGAACAGAAAAATCTAAGAGTACAAAAACTTCAATTGTGGAAGCTTTCTATAAATAATTTGAAGGGCCTTGATGTCAACCATCTCAGAGCATAGTCACTTCTATTATACGTCCTTTTCCATAAACCTAGGGGTTAAGTGCAAAAATAACCGAGGCTAAACAATGTCCCTTTGCATGATCTAAGTAAAGTAGTTTGATGTTAGATTCTGGACTGAACCAAAAGAAAAATCCTACAAGATGCTCAAGATAGTGTCGTTTCTATCACCTAAGTTGTACTCTTCAGTGTCGGGTTCTCCGCACCCAAAGGAAAAAAAAGAAAAAGAAATCTTTTAAATTTGGTTATCATGAAAATCACCATCAGTTAAAGTTTTTAAGATTAAAAAGTGATTTACTAAAGTATAGGAGGTCCAAAATATTTAGAGTACTTGGTCAGTTGGTCTTATCAGGCAGATAAATGCATGAATAACTTGAATGAGGAAGTATCTGTCACAATTTTCCCCTTCATGGGATTTCCATTTTAACTAGCAGTCTGGCTAGATAAAAATATGAACAAAACATCAATTTATTTCCACTTCACTTTCCCATTAACAATTTCAAGTGAAGCTATTCATTACCTCTCCAGAAAGGTGGTTCTCTCTATTTCTAATTTCAATGCTTCAATTTGAAAAGTTCACGAATAAATTCCACATCTAACATTTAATAAACATTCCAGTAACTTGTCCATTATATATGTAATTACTTATACCAACTGAAATTTCAAAACAAATTTGGTAAGGGGAGATTCTCTACTTTGCTTTAGAGAGTTAAGTAGGCCCAAAAAAGGAGGTAATGATGATGAAGTGCTTGTAAAAAGACCTACAAAAATTTATGAGTACCATTTATTCTTAAAAAATAATTCAGTAACATATTATGTCCTATGATAAAGTAACATAATATGTCAAATAGCAAATAGCACAGCAATAATAAGAAGAAAAATTCAAAGTCTATATTTCTCAAGACTTCTAATTTTAGGTGACAAGAAAAAATTTCAGATGATACAATAAAAAGCTTTTTGTGCAACTTACAAGAAAGTTGATGTTATCAGCTCTATACCAGGCTTCCTTCTCTATGATTCTCCGACTAGTTAGAAGAACATCAGAAGCCTTCGCGACATCTCAACAAATTTCCATGTCTACCCAATAAGAAAAAAATGAAAGAATGTGAATCAAGAGGATGGCATCATCTTCAGAATATGCGATTAAATAATCTCTATTGTTTCTGTGTCCTGTCGCAAGACAATATGCTTCTAAAGGCATCCAATTCATTCTTTGAATAAGGAGGTCTTCTTTCACTAATCAACTTCATAATCTCCCGAGCATTCCGATCCTTTGAGATTGACATAAGGCCCTTCAGTAGTTTGTCAATGGTGTCCAGACTAGGAAACCAATTCCTCTCCATGCTATCCTTGCAGAGACGAAACGCCATATCAAACTCCCCACCTTTACAAAGGTAATGCACCATGGTTTGGTAAATCTTACCATTTGGTTTGCATCCCCTTCCGTGCATAGAGAAAAAGATCCTCTTAGCCATTTCAAGCTCACAAATCATGCAAAAACCTTTGATAATCAGATTATAAGTCAACTCATCTGGCTTTATACCAGCAAAATCCATCCTCCGAATCAAGCTATTGGCTTGCCAAGCCTTCTGCCTGTTAATGAGGTATTGTATCCTAACATTATAAGTAGCTAAATTTGGTGAGCAACCTCTAAGCACCATGAGATTCCACAAACCATCACCAATCTTTCGTCGATCATGCTTATAGAAAGAGGACATGAGAGTAGTGTAAGTAACAACATCGGGTTGAATCCCACACTTCTCCATGTTTACCATGGTCAAATAAGCATCTTCTAAAAGGCCACTCTCACACAAAACCTTAATAATTATATTGAATGAAATATCATCAAACTCAATCCCAAACTTAGCCCGAGTCTCATCAATAACCTCTTGAATCTCAGTAAACCTCCGGTTTTCATACAAGACCTTGATTGTGGCATTAAATGATTTGACAGTTCTGGGGCACCCAAATAGATGCATTTCTTCAAACGTCTTGCGGGCATGCTCAGGCATTCTAGCCCTTCCATAAAGCATTATAATCCGAACAATAAATCCTTCACGGCGTCCCTGTGGAAGTGCCTTCTGGTGTTCAAGAAGCTGCTCAACGAGATCAAAGCGAGAAGCTCCTGCCAGTCTTGACACAGTATCTTCAAAGGCAAAGCGGTTTTCGACGACAAGGCGATTAGTGGCATTTGATTTGAACAAAAGGAACAGCTTCTCCAGGTCCCTCTCCTTCTTAAGCTTAACAAGAGCAGGCTCGCTAACGGATACCAAATTTGGCGAGCTATCAAGAGGGCTTTCAGGGTTAGCAATTTCGGGCTGGGGATTTTTCTGTTTCTTCAAAAGGGCAGCTTTGCAAGCAGCAATAGTTGGAAAATTATCGAGGTCGTGCGCCGAACAGCTGGCGGCTATGGAGATGTCGGTTTTGGTTCTTGACTTCGCGAGGCTGGAAGCAATTATGGTGGCAGCAACGGCGTCGATGGCGGCGCAAACTCGGCGGACAGTAGACAAAGATAGCATGTTCTAATCCCTCTCTTATTAAATCCCCTTTCAACTTTTCTCAGACAAAGACTCATCTCACTGCATCAAAGACCTCAAAATCAAATTTTGATCAGAGATACCCATTAACTGAATTGATTCCCAATCTGTAGTTGCTTCGTTTCATTGAGAGACAAAGCTTGCTGCATTAAATCAATAAATATATCGGCTGCTGGTTTCCAAAAAAGAGAGTTTTTTTTTTTTTCAAAAAATCAAAAGAGACATTTTTTTCCCCTTAAAAAAATCATAATAAACAGAAGAAAACAAGATGCGAATTGAATTGAAAAGGAAACTCAATCGTACCTCTTGACGATTCTTTAGGGTTGAGAGAAGAAAAGACCCAACGATTTTGATGCAGAAAATAAATTAGGGTTTAATAACTTTTGGGGTATTTTTTGATTGAAGAAGAGATTCCTAAAGAGGGAAGAGGAGGCTGCCACAGCTCTAGAAACCGTGGAGGCGGCGAACGCCACAACTTGGCTGCAGACGGGTCGGGTCACGTCGGGTCGGGCATGTTGTTTCACCCTAATAAAGGGAACTTCTAAAGGGGCACAAGTTTTTTCCTAGTGAGCCCAGCTAACGTTCACCTTATATAACAACTTTGCCCTCTAAAAAAATTTTCCATTCTACCCTTCTTCCCTCTTCCGCTTCCTCCAGCCCTCTTGCTGATCGATCTCCTTCCACGACAGAGCTGATCCAATCCCACGCGGATCTGGACGCCAAGATGAAGCACGTCCAACAAGAATCCTTGCCCGATAAGATCTAGCGCTACAAGGGCGTCATCCTCATGGTCTCCATTCCACAAGAATCCTTCACCTCTAAAAAAATTTCCTGTCCAGATTTGTGGTTTTTTTTTTTTTTTTTTAAGGTGCCGTTCGGACTGACAGTCCGAACAGAGGGAATCCGTTCGGACTGACAATCCGAACGGATCTGGTATGTTCGGACTGAAAGTCCGAACAGCCCAGATCTGTTCGGACTGTCAGTCCGAACGGATCCCATCTGTTCGGACTGACAGTCCGGACAGGGGCATGAACTGGTCTGCTACGCTGCCGTTGCCTCACCCACTCTATTTATGTAATAAATTGATAAATCATTAGTTTACCCAATTTAACGTCACTTTAAAGACTTATATTAACAACTAATTATACAATCTTTCACAAAATATAGTTTATAAAGCAAAAAAGATACAATAATTCACTGACACACTTATACACCAACACATTGATACACTGATACATCGTTTATTGCGATACAATGATACACCGACACACAATGATACACCGACACACAATGATACACCGATATAATGATACTCCAGATACACAAATACAAAGATACTCCTGATACACAAATACAATGATATTCCTGATACACCGATATAATGATACATCATCCATATCAATACACAACTCATATATTCTAATCACTGTCTCCTTGTCTTCCTCGGGGGTTGACGTCTGCTTCTGGTTGACGCGAGAAGATTCTGTCGGATCCATCTATGCCGGGTTGATTGACGCGAGAAGATTCTGCCGGATCCATCTATGCAATACAAAGATATTTCATTCATAAATATTTTTTTATCAAAACAGTAAATTTTCTATGTGTAAGTAAGTAGTAACAAAGTATAATTTGCTACAAATATCATATTTTATCTATTTACTTTTTAACTACAAGATAGTGTAATATTAAAATTTAAAGACACTGAAACCGTCTTTTATAACTTAATCAACTATTAGGACAATACCATTAAACTTCTAAATTAACTAATAAATTTTAATATTAACATCTATAATTAGAAAAATAACTAAATTTTCGGATATTTTACAACTACGATTACAATATTATATTTTCTTCATAATTATAATCTAAATATTAAAAATCAAAATTAACAAAAAATGTACTCGTTTAGAATTTCCCGATTCTAAAATATTATCAGACCAAACAAGAAGTTTTCAGTTTTCAGAGCAGTCACAGAGTAAATAAGAATAAACTAAATAAAACAAAATTAAAATTAAATTAAATGAGACTTACAGTGGAGCTCAGAAATCTGAGATCAAGAGAGAGGAAATGAGACAGCGGAGGGTGGGGAGGTGTGGCAGCGGAGAGTGGGGGGGTGTGGCTCAGGAGAGAAAATGAGGCAGCGGAGGTTTCGGCGGCTGCGGGGTGTGGCTCGGCGGCGGGTGGCTCGGCGGCGGAGGCGGCCTGCGGCGCCGCCGGGACCTCGGCGGCGGAAGCTCGGCTACGGCGGCGGCCTGCGGCGGCGGCGGGAGGGAGGTTTACGAATGGGAGAGAGAGATATTTTGAATGAGAAATGAGGAGAGAAATGAGTGGAAGTGGGAGATGAAGAGTGAGTTTGGGTTAGGTTTGGAGGAGAAATGAGGAGAGAAGAGGAAGAGGAGAGGAGATATAGAGGGAAGGGTATTTTGGGAATATCATATGTGCTCACTAAGAATTTTCTCTTCTTATAAAAAATTCACTGGGCTCACTAGGAAATCTGGGCTCACTAGGAAAAAAACTTGTGCCCCTTTAGAAGTTCCCCTAAAAAATCCCGGATGCGGTTTGGTAAATCAAAGGTTTGAGATTATGAGTGCATGTGTCATTACTTTTAGCAAAAGTGAGGATTGATAAATGGATTTTAAAGCCAATACGAGTCGAAATTGGTGAAGGTATGCCCCTTTATTCTTGCACTATTTAATCTTTTAACAAGGACAAGAATTTTACCACTTATTATGTAAATGGATTATTTAGAATAAGGTATAAATTTATACTTCTTTTTTTTTTCCTTTCATAGTTCGAGGGATATATAATTTTAACAATATTTGATAGATTCTAAGATCCAAAAAAGGTATCTATTACATGATATAATTATGTAAATGACATGTAGAGATCACTTCATTTGTTCATGCTTCTTAATTTTTCTTTCGCTTTGTTTTTTAGGAAAATGGCCCATAGAACTGAAATTAAATTTCATCAATTCTCATTGTTATATATTCCTTACTTTCTCCATATATTTTCAAATATCAAATTTTCATCTTCTTTTTTTTCCCTAAGTAACACCTTTTTTAACCAGGTTAATAAACAGTCTTTTCAACTGCCCCCACATGATAAAGGTAAAGGCAAAAATCTTTGTTTTGGAATCAGAACAAAAATTTTGCATACATTTTCACATATTATTCTCACTCAAAATAAAAGATAGATAGCATCATCTGTTTTTCCTTTTACCCAACGACAAAACTTCTAAGCATGCCCCAGCGTGGCTTGCAACATCTAAAAGAAAGAAGGAAAGATTAATTTAGCTAAGGAAAACATCTATGGAAGAAACATCAAATCCATGGTTAATGTGCAACAACCAATAGGAAGCAAATCCCTTACCAGTGTCATCACAAATATATTCCTCAAATAGGAATGAAAATGGATGTGCCATAAACCGGAAAAAAAAAAAAAAAAAAAAAAAAAAATCATTCTCATCCCTTCAAACACGCAATGGTTACTAGGTTACTTCATCTGTCAAACAATAACCATCGCTAGAAGAATTTCGTAGAGTTGAACACAATTTCCATAACAAATGGCATCAACAGAAGCTTTAATATGCGAACACTACTACAGAACCTTTATGAGTTCCAAAAACCTCATGATATATAAGATATTTAGAACATCATATAATTTTCATTCTAACATGCATCAATGAATTACATAAACCATAGCAAAGCTGCGGATTAGAGCTAATCTTTGAGGGCAAACTATACCCTCAGTGAAAACCATGACAGCAAAATCCTTGGAAGTTGCAGCTGAAACGGTACCAGTGCATGAGAAAAGCTAAGGTATGCAAATGCCAATTCCCAACCCCTCTTCCAATGCACAGAAACTGCAGGAAACTTCCCCCATACCCAAAGTGTACTTCAAATATCGTTCCAGCATGAGTCCTAAAAACAGCTTTGCAGACTAAATGAACGCAGCCCGACCTCCCCTCCTACTGTGTCTGTCATAGGTGGTGTTGAACTTGTCGACCAGCTCATTCATGGTGCTTAAAAAAAAAAGTTCAACAAAGAGTTAGGTCATGACTGAAATTGTTGTTTGGATCTGATAATATCATGGACTGAAACTATTAAGGCAACATATAAATGTCACACGATGGATTGATTTTAAGTTTCTGTTAAATGTCGAAGGATTCTTTTATCAGATGTTCAGCTGATACTCAATGATGTGCACTTCTACATAAAAAGTTGTTGTATTTTTTGTAATCATGACATGTGAATGGGTGCACAATGAAAGCCCCAATTTCTTTCTGCAACACATACCACATGTTTTTCTTTTATACCCTATATGTGCCAGGACAATTGATAGCTTACACCTTCCTTTTCCTCAGGGTCGTGGGTGGAAGGCTGCTAAACAAGCTTGCTCCTTGTTAAGGGGCAACATGAAGCACTCCCACATTATCGTACAAGCACCAAAATTGGCTTTTAATAATTTCTCTACATAAAATGTGTACAGTAAAACTTAGGCATACCTCGAACAATTGGTGAACATGGCAAGATAGGACATGAGGAGCGTGTCATTATATTCCTGCATAAAGAGAGAACGTAGTGAATGACAATTCAACGATTATAAAATATAAGGAATGATCTTTGATCTTACCTTCAGCTACTCAATAAGAACTCAAAATAGTTAAGTTAAATTCTGGAATGTAGAGTCACATTTACAATGCAAGACGATCTAGCATTAAGATAGTATGTGCATGTATGATCAAAAGTAGAAGCACATTAAGCAAATAAAAATGCAGTTATCAGGAGATGCACCATTAAAAAGTCATCCTCAAATTTCTCCGATTCCATGGCTGGCAATCTTCTCAAAAGACTAGAAACTTGCCTAAGCAATGAGTTATCAAGGGGAATATCACCTGCGTGTTCAAGTAAAACATATCAAGTGTTATGTCCACAAGCAAAAGACCACTTGGGTACCAAAAACGCTGACATATAGGTAAAGGAACAATAGATCTGATGCCTACTTAAAGGCACTAACAGTTTGCAAATATACATAAGAAATTAGGTTTTCTTAGTTAAGAAAGGAGTTGGCCCTTCACACAGGAAATGGAGAAAAATGATTCAGATAATCAGCCTAACCATTATACAATTAAGGGTTTGTTGCTGTTTAATGGTATAATACATAATGGCAAAGAAAAGCAGAATTCATAGCCTTACCCATACAATTCTAGTTTTGGAAATACCAACATGGCAGCAAGTATAACCAATCCATATTTAGAAGACGTTCTAGTGATGAAAACACATTGAATATACACACATTTGTAGTGAATTAGAAATTGAACGAACAGGAAGGTGCACTTAAAGAAATTTGCGCGACAGTAAAGAGATTATGATAATAAGAGATAAATGCAGGTGAAATGTGAAGTTTACAAAATATCAATATATTCATCAAGTGGAAGGAGAGTTTAGGTTGCATGGATCTACCTCTCTGCATGCTGAGAAGATACTGATGGACTACCCGGATCCTGCTGTTTAACATTTTTATGGCACTATGTATGCCAGTAAGATGTGCAGCCACTGTTCCCAAAAAAGAAGGTAAAAGAAAAAAAAAAAAAAAAAAAACAGAGAAAATGTCTGTGAAGGATCCTAACTTAAGTGCTGAGATTATAAATGAAGAAGTAAAAACTCCAAAGTATATAAAATACATGAATCATTAAGCGGGGCCAAACAAGAATCTCACATTGAGTCGCAGCTGAGCCACCATCAGATGGTTTAAGATGTGCTACATGGTCCACCGAAATCCGTTCAGCCTCCACAGTCTTAAAGAGAGAAAACAAGCATCTTAAGAAATATATTTGGGACAAAACATTAGCTCACAAAATAGCATGATTGGGGCAAAAAACTGACCTCAATTGTGTAATTTGACCTCACAAATATAAGTTGGGGAGTCCCATCAATGACATGCAGTTCTTTTGAGTAAAGCATCAATATAGTTCCAGATCCACAAAGATAAAATGCCAGTCATTAAAAAAAAACAGATTACAACATAAACTAAAGCAATTAAGTATTTAGAGTATAACCAGCTGTTGTGATTAAGACATATAAAAGGGTCACAGAATTATGTATCTTAAAACATATTCATACATTATCTCAAAAACAAATCTTCTCATATAGTTAACGATGGACCAAACTAGCAATCCAAACCGCAGAATGATTCCCCTCTATATCAATAAATTCAATAACTGGCAATCATTGGTAGGGTGATCCAGATATTATGACAGGTAGAATGTCTATAGAAGAAATAGGCTTCTTTGTTGCAAAAAACAAAAACGAGCACGTTACCACTTACCACTACCAGTTTGTTCAAAGGTCATGTATTTATGCAACTAGCTGAGTCAGGCATATAGGATTTTTCAAGTCCGTTTATTGGAATTTTAGAGCATTGAAGTTTTCCGAGACATGTTTTGGACCAAAATCAATAATTAGTGGGTTGGATAAATCCACAGTGATATTCCTCGCCCTCAGCTCCTCTCACTCCAAAGAAACATGATAATAAGTAATGAATATATATTTAAAAAGTCCATCTCTACTGTTCCTTAGGTGTCCCTTTGTACCAATTAGTCATGTAAAATCCCGGTTATCAGTGCAACAAATCCAAGATAAATAAATTTCCATAGAGCAAATCTATATCTTTCTACCTTCACCTAATCTATCTTGTTTCTAGAAATTTTTGGAGTGGGATTAATTGAAAAACACCCTAGTTTGAGTCCTGGATTTGGATATTAATTCAAGATGTATATAACTAGTGACCTAATTCAGGCCATTATACATATTCTCAAGTTGACTTTTAAAAATACTCTAAATGTAAATTATGCATGACAAAGAAAGATTGAGAGTTTTCAGATTGTTACAGCCCCATGTAGGGAATGCGATGATTTCCAAAGAGATCTGTTTCCAGGATGAGTTTGTGACTCCATCAGACCCATGTTTCTTTGGTTTGCTTGTCCTCCTATGTAACATTGCTATAATGCTCCATATCATCATAGGATGCATCATTTGTTTCTATAATCACACTGTTCCTCCATCAAACTTATTAAAACTAACAAAATGATTGCCAGGCTCATGAACACTTACATTAAAATTTTTAAAACCAACACAATGATTGCCAGCCTCAGGCTGCTGTTCCCCCGAAAACTTCATTGAAACTAACACCATGTTTTGCATATGCAACACACACAAATGCTAAAGTTGGTGTATGTGAATTGCTTACATGGATATGGGTTGATCAACATAATCACAATAACGTAAATAGGCCAGGGGATGCAGCCTGAGACAATAACAAATACCAATGTTATTCATTGACCATTATGAAGGGGAGAAGCACAATTGCACTTAACATCGAAAGCTTCCGAGGGCAGTAAGAAATTCTCCAAATTGTGCATCTTCGGGAATCTTAAGAAATTCTCCAAATTCGGGCATCTTGTCACATTCAAATATTCTGCCTCCATGTGCTCACATAAAAGCTAGAGAAATAACTGGACGAAGAAAACTTAATATAGTGTCATACCCAAGCTATAGTTAGAAAAAGGACAGGCTACCAACTTTACACTGTTACAATCGATAAGTGATCAATAGTTTTGAGGAGAAGGGGAGGGAATTTTCTACTGTGATATGAGGATGCATCACATACAGGGTCTACTGGTTACGGTCGACGTGAGATGCAAAGTGAAAGGAATGCTTCTATCTAGAGTGTGAAAGGAATGCTTCGATCTAGAGTGTAGCTTTTTTAATCTAGTGCAGTGCAATAAGTGGTTTTAAACATTCTCTTGGGTTGGAAAGGCCAGTAACCAGGTCAAAAGGCAAAAGGCAAAAGTTGTATATGTCGTAGTGGTTTTAAACATTCTCTTGAGTTGGAAAGGCCAGTAACCAGGTTAAAAGGCAAAAGGCAAAAGGCAGAAGTTGTATATGTCATAGCTCAAAAGAGAAGAAGTGAATGGGGTGGGTAGGGTTGAAGAAACAAGTCAAACACTACGAGGAGAACAAAAACAGTTCTAGAAGATTGGGGATAAATGATATATAGCAATATGCTAGAAAGCTCGTCTTACATTAACATGCATTTAAAATATTCTGGGGTTAGCATGTAAAAACAGCTATTAATTCCCATCTCTCTATGCTGCTGCAAAAAAAGATGCCACTATACCTCAATAATCATCAGTCTATCTTCTACTTTTTGCACAACTGGGAAAGATAGCATTAAAATTGTAATCCGAAAAGTACAAACATCGGTACTAAACAAGGGAAAGTATAAAGTTTGAATTGTAAGAAAATATTTAACTGTCAAAGAAGTTGCAAGCATTAAATTAAACTGACAGTTTCATGATGATTTGATCTATATGTAACTGTTAACCTACGAAAACTTAAAAACTAAAACAACAACATACTAAGCTAAACTCACATACCACTTTCATAGATCGTTATGGGCAGGTCCTTCTGAGCATGGTTGATTGATGGATTCAGAAGAAGATAAACAGGACTTTCATTAATATCCATCAACTGTAGCCAGAAAAAAACATAGTTATAAGTAAACAGTTTGAGCAGCACCAATTATTTCTTATAACCTTGGACTTATCTAGTTATCCTTCATCCGCAAACACATTAACAAGAGCACGTGAATATTACTTTCAAGAATAATCAAAGAATCAAACTATAGCAATTCAAGAAACACCTGAAAAAAATATAATTTCTAGATCCACAATTACATCAGGCTACAAGTAATAGCTTAAAAAAGGTCCACGCCAACAAGATATGCTGCATTTAAACTAATAATAAAACTTTACCAACATAGTGAGCAAGAAAAACCACAGCTATTAGTGTCATTACTTTAAGAAAGACTCAATCAAGTGGTGACACAGCTACAATAAATAAGGGTGTAACTAAAAACACCTAGTTCGTGGATACAATGCATGGGATCAAGCATCAACCACAAGCTGAATGAGCCATTGCGTACAAAATCCACCCAGATTCATGGACAAAAAATTGAAGGATTACTGCAACAAAAATTCAGCATATTTCTTTGTTTACTTATTTTAAGATGAAACCACTTTAGCCATTACATCTAGGGGGAAAAACTTTATTATGGTGATGAGTAAGTGTTACTGCTAGTTTGATGTGATAAAGGTCATGATGGCAGGCAATTATTTTCATTACCCAAGCGGAAACCAGCTTTTTTTACCACCTTCCCCACAGGCGCGTTTAAGCAAAAACGACCAGCTGGCAGGTTGATTCGGCCTTGAGTACTATTCTAGCTCATTTACATCGGAATACATAAGCCACGTCAGACTTCTGCAGGAGTCCATCATGATGTTCACAACACAAAATAATGAAGTCATGTCAGGATAGAACTCGTAGCCTCCAGAATCAGATTTGTGATCAACCATAAGAATGTTAAAAACAAATGGCATGGTTAAATCGCAACTAAAATTGTTATCTTTCCTTTTCAATTGCAAATAACAGTTTCCAATGACAATATTAGTAGTTTAGTTTGTTGTATTCAAATGCTAACAAATTACGACATTAAAATGATTGATTTTGTTATCAAAAAGGTTCCATGAAAGATATGATAGAACTTACAACCATCTGACATTCTGACTAGACGTTGATCCTCTATAATTGGGTGAAATCCATGACGCCAGGGTATTAATCAATAAGATGTGCAAAATTCTCTGACTAGGCCCTTTCCTAGTCTAGGAAATTTTAGAGTATTGCCATAAATCCTATAAAATCCACCTTTTCGGTTATATGGTTTCAGCTCATTCAACTAAGAGAGGCACTTGCAAAGTTCTACATCTAGACCCCCTAATCTAGGAAATTTTGGAGCATTACCATAAATACTAGAAAATCCACCATTTCGGCAATGCAGTGTATACAACCAAAGAAAACACTCCAAAATTCTCCTAAGAGTGGGAAGAGTCTAACAAGAGAGGAAAAAAATAGATTTCTAAAGGTAAAGTAAGTACCACATTAACGTTTCACTTCTCTTATTGCGAGTATTATGAACATACAAGACAAGTAATAAGAAGATGATCTATATAGCCGATTCCATTATGACAGTGAGGTGCATCGCACATTTACACAGATGCCTGCTTCATGCATTCGCCTGCAGCTGAGTTTGGGGTGTAAATATGCCAGCAAGTGACAGATATATCATAAATAGCATGCCTAACAAAGAGAAAAGGTGATAGGTTTCTAAAGGTACACTAACGTTTCAATTTTGCTTACATATTGCATGTATTATGAACATACAAGTAACAAGATGATCTATACTATCAAGTCCATTATAACGGAGACATGCATTGCACATTTATCCATATGTCTGTTTTGTGTATTTTCCTGCAGGAAAGTTGGGGGTGTAAATATGCCAGTAAGTCATAGATATAGCATAAACATCATGTATCAGTTTACCTCTTTGAAGACTGCAGGCACTCATGGAATGAAAGAGCCCTCTTGTTAATTTGCAACAGGTTAATGACGGATCACAGAGCTCAAGTTTGATAAACTACATGTAAGCAACCCTCTATACCAAGGAAAACAAAGAACATCACCTGAACTCCGAAGGAATTCAGGTATTACAGGCAAAGTATGCTGAGCTTAGCTAAGGTCAATTCAAGGATCATTTAGAAAAGACTCTCCTCTAGGAGACTAGGAAAACACCTTAATCGAATACACAAAATGTATATGTCAAATTTAGGCCCAATTGCAGCAAAAGAATGGAAAAGAAAAGAATGTCCATGTCTGTTTAATTAGCATGACACTGTTACGGATCCAGACCACGCAGACCTAAAAGACAGTATCTTAAATTCTTAATAAATGCCAAGTTTAGGTAATGCACACAGGGCAATCATAAAATATCAAGTTTATACACAAGAATCATCCTAGAACCAGAAGAGTGGCATAGAGGTTTCCCCATTTTCTTGCTTTTTCTTTTAATTCTTTTTCATTTCATGGTTTTTTATGGGGCGCCTCCAAATACTTTGACTTATTAAGTTTGCACTGGTTCAAAGAAATCGTTTGTCATCCAAACAAATCAGAAATTTTAGTATTTAACTGCAAATATCTTTAATTCTAAATTTCCAAATTTGAAAATATAGAGGCAAAGGTTGAAACTAGAATTAAAGCAAAGTAAACCAATTGCTTTGTTAGCCTCCTTTCCAGCATCTCACCATTTATCTAGAAATGGGGAATAGATTCTTGCATAATAAAGGAACTAAGTACATTTCTGCAAGAAAAAGTTTTAAGATCGTAAAATGATCTTTGTGAAAAACAATTAGCTACATAGACAATAGATTAGAGACGAAAAGAATACATAGGAAGCACAGCTGCACAGGTGTCCTGAAGGATTAGAAAGAATTAAAAATGGCCTACCACCAAATATGGTATAAGCATCTTGCTTTTGCAATGGATCTTTCAGCGTCTGAATGAAAACTCCTCGTTTTATGCGGCACTTAACAATTGATTAATCTTTATACTTTCTTCCATAAAAATAGAGCCACAAATGCATTTCTCGAGATGATACAATAAATCTAGTTATCAAAAAGGATCAATATGCTCCTCTACTAACCATCAACATTACAAAATTAAATAAATCCATCAATAAAATGCCCCTCAATCATAGCATAACCTGAAAAAGTTTGAATAAACTAATGGTAAGAATATTGCTAAATTTACCGCTTTGTGTATCTGCATATCGGACTCCTCAGCATCACTTCCTGTTGAATACCACCCTAATATATAAAAATTAGGGAAGACCTTTTTGTCTGCATCAGATGTTGAAATATGATATATTAGACTATTAAATGAAAATACCACCACCAACATGGATAAGAAAATGAAATGAATAAGGAACCCCCCAAAACTTTTACTTAACCAATTATTGACAATCAAAGCATGCACACACAACCAACCCATACTCTCCTCTGAAGAGGAGGAAGAGAGGGGCTGTAGGGTTTTAAAAATGGGCGCATCATTAAGAAGTTCAAGAGGGCATATCAACATAATGTAAACAGGGGGGGGGGGGGGGGGGGGGGGAATACTGATGTGGATATTGAATATATATCAATGAGTGTCAACCTTCTCCTCAATTTCACTTCCAATGTTATGTGGTTTGAGAAAGTATTGGGGATAATTTGATGGTCTCTTTTGCTTTATATATAGTTGAAGTTGGTACACTGATTTGCATGTTGATAGTAGTTTGCAACCTTGTGAAAATCCCAGGTTTTTACTGTACCCTTTTTCTAGACAAGATCATAACTGCAACGCTAGAGAGAGAAACAATTAAAAATCCAGCACTTGTCTTGTTCCAGGAATGCTTTTTGCCTAATTATGACTGAAATTTCAGACAGAAATATCCAAGTTTTACGAACTATTTAATACTAAGAAAAAAAATTATTCCCATTTTTTGTTAAAGCTGCAAAGCCTTTATGGTAAACAACTATTTTTCTCTCCTTCATATTAGTTTCCACCGCCAACCAAAAGTTTAGCATTTAACTCTCATCGCAAAAGACACTTCACTCACTTGCTGGCTGAATTTGTTCTTTAGAATCGGTACACGAGTTTTAGAGTTCATAGGATTCCGGTGATTGTACACCCAGAGAGAGATAGAGAGAGGCACAAACAAAAGCAAATCAAAAGATCAGTAACCAAATTTTGTTATTTATTATGGAGAACTTCATGTGAGATTTTAGGGAACCTTGCTGATACGATATCATAGTAATTTTGCCTAATGGTTTCAGTGGCGGTTAGACAATAAGCATAAGTTAGGTCAGGTCTGGTCAGTTTTAATTTTCTCAATGATCAAAATTGCAGTATTTCCCCTAACTGAAACCCTAATCTTCACTGCATTCGCTTCCTTCTCTTATACTAAGGTTAAAAAAAATTAAAAATTAACAACAAAAACCCTAGAAAAGAGCCAATGGTTGATGCTACGAGAGGAAATATCACAGCCTCAAACCAAACCAAACAAATAGCAACGTAATGCCCGCAAGTTAAAACCCTAACAAGAGATTCCCAAAAGCAAAAAAAAAAAAAACAACAAATTGACTTACAGAGCTCTTGCTTCTTCTCGAGAAACGCCCGGTCTAGGGTTTGCGTGAGCGGATCAAAAAGAAGCTCGAAGCTGTTGAAGATCTCGACGGTGCGGCCGCGCTGAACCCCAATCACGCACCCGAACACGCGCGGCACGGCCGCGGCGGCCCCGCCGTTGGCGGCCGCGGAGGAGCAGGCGGCGGAATGGTGGGCCTGGGCCTTGACGCGGGTGTAGTGATCGGAGATGTTGACGATCACCAGAGGATGGAGCTTGAAGGTCAGGCCGCTGCTTGACGAGGAAGCCATGGGGGGCCCAAAAAACAAATAGAGGAAGAAGAATGGGAAAGAGGGGCTTTGAGGGTAGCAAGATCGGGGAATTTCTAGATGGGCACAGGATTTTTTCTCGTGAGCCCACTTTTCCTTGTGAGCACGTTCTCTCTTTTCAAAAGAGAGGTTTTTCCCAGTGAGCCCACAAATATTTCCCAAATACCCTCGTTCCTCCTCTCCTTCGTCTCCTCCTCTCTCCCACAACTTTTTGCCGGACAACATCGTCTCTGAGCACGGCGAGAAGGCCCCCAACGTCGTGTATCGCTACCTCCTCTTCGACCACGTCGTCGCTGTCAAACTCTTCAGCAAGTCGGCCTGTCCAAGAGGGACGAGAGGCTTCTCGTTGCCGAGTCGTGCCCTACAAAACCCTAGCCAAGCATCTCGTTGCCTAGTTCGTTGCCGAGTTCATGCCCACGAAATCCTAGCTAATTGGTCTGGTCAATTCCAAGGGAGGGAAATATGATACCACTACACCAGATGCACATGTTATGATGTGGAAATTTAATTTGTTTTACTTAGTCATATGTTTACAAGTATCGTTTATCTCTCACCCCTCATCCGGGCTAACCAGTCCGGACCTATGCTTCCTGTCCGAGGCTACTAGCCCGGATGAGGAGGCTTCATCCGGGCTGGCTAATTCGGATCAGGTTCCAGATTTCCGACCAAGATGAAGGAAGGGTATTTTTGACCAAAAAAATAATGGCAAAGTGGTAAATAAAACGATCTTTTAAGTGGGCTGACTAGGAAATATGCTGTGCCCATTTAGAAACTCCCCAAGATCGCCTTTTTATATAGCAAAGCAAAGCCTTTTTTTGGGTAATTATAAGGGATTTTTACATATCTGTCCTTAAATCTTTAAAAATTATAATTTAGTCTCCCTAAATCTTCATATTTATAATTTAGTCCCCAAATAAGTTATCACAATTTAGTCCAGCTATATTTTTGGCCTGAATTTCCCGTTACCCCTGAGTTATTTCATTTTAGTCCTCCTTTTCCTCTTTATTTTCTTATTAGGTTTCTCTCTTCATTCTTCTCTTCTCTTTCTTTCCTCCAAGTTGATCTCTAAAGTGAAGTAACTTAAGGGAACCCAATAAGAAGAGGGAAGAGAAAGAGAGAGGAGAAGAATGGAGAGGGGAACCCAATAAGAAGAGAAATAACTCAGAGATATAATGGAAAATTCGGACAAAAAATATAACTGAGACTAAATTATAGCAACTTAAAGGATTTGAGGAACTAAATTATAAATATAAAAATTTAGGAGACTAAATTCTAATTTTTAAAGATGTAAGGGACAGATATGTAAAAATCCCTAATTATAATTGCTTCTATATTCCCAATTGAGATCCATCTTAATTATGTAAATATAAATTATTAAATATATGATTTACAATATAAATTATTTAACTCCGCCAGTGCTATGCACTGCCTGTCCCAAGCCAGGATAAAGGAGGAGGGTTGTGGTAAACCAGTGACAGCCAATGTAAAATATTATCACATATTATGAAATGAGCCAAAATATAAATTTCGTTGGGGCGTTCCCTACTGAGCGACGCGCTACATCGGAGCCCGGGTGTGGTGAAAAATATGTGAAGGTTGCTAGGTTGTCGCCCAGAACCGACGCGCCACGTCGGCGCCCGAATGTGGTGTCAAATATAAGAGGGTTCTCACATCTTAATGAGCAGGTGGGGGTAAAGAAGTTAGTTCATAAATATAAATTTCGGTTGGTATCATGGAATATAGGTTCGCTTACAGGTAGATTAGCAGAGTTAGTTGATGCTATGATTAGAAGGAGAGTTAATATTTTGTACGTGCAGGAGACTAAGTAGGTAGGTGAGAAAGTTAAAATCATAGAACCTTGGGGTTATAAACTTTGGATACGGGTAGAGATAGAAACCGTAATGGGGTAGGTGTGATCATAAATAAGCAATTACTTGGAGATATAGTGGAGGTTGGGAGGAAGGGTGATAGAATTTTATTAGTTAAACTTATTTTAGATGGAGAGATTTTTAATGTTATTAGAGCCTATGCACCACAAGTAGGACTTGATGAATCCAGTAAATATCAATTTTGGGAGGATCTAGACGAGATAGTATAAGGAATACCCACTAGAGAAAAACTATTTATTGGTGGTGATCTCAATGGGCATATAGGAACTAGTCGTAATGGGTTTGATAGTGTACATGAAGGATTTGGTTTTAGAGAAAGAAATGAAGCAGGTAACTCAATTCTAGATTTTGTTTTGTCTTATGATTTAATTTTAGCGAATACTTGGTTTAAAAAGAGAGTTTCTCACTTAGTTACTTTTAAAAGTGGATCGAATGCAAACCAAATAGATTTCTTTTTAACTATGAGGGTAGATAGAGTTAGTTGTATCGATTGTAAGGTATTGTCAGATGAGAGTGTAGTTACCCAACATAAACTCTTAGTTTTAAATATTCAGATTAGACTGAAACTTAGTGTAAATTAGATCCTAAAATTAAGTGGTGGCGATTAGAAAGTAATCAAAAAGTTTTTGTAGATAGAGTAGTACAATAGGCAGATTGGAGGGACCATGATGATCCTAATGTAATATGGAACAAAATGACTAGCTGCATTAAAAGGATAGCTAAAAATATATTCGGTGAGTCGAGGGGCGATGTTCCACCATGTAAGGATATATCATGGTGGAATGAAGAGGTAAAAAATGTTATTAATATCAAGCGAGATCTTTATAGAGATTTGAAGAATAATAATAATAATAATGGAATAAGTTTTGAGAAGTATAAACTAGCAAAGAAGGAGGCTAAGAAAGCTGTTTGGGATGCAAAAATTAAATTATATAAACAACTGTACGAGAAGCTAGATAATAAAGACGCAGAAAATGATATATATATAATTGCTCGAATAAGAGAGAGAAAGTCTAAAAACTTATGTACTGTAAAGTGTATTAAAGATAAGGATCAGACGGTTCTAGTTCGAGACGAAGAGATTAAAGAAAGATGGAAAAATTATTTTGATAGATTATATAATGGTAGTTTTACTCAAGATTTGGGAGATCTTACTATTCAATGTGATGATATAAATCGTAGTTTTATGCGCATAATCAAAGAGTTTGAAGTAAAAGAGATTTTGAAGAGGATGAAATTAAGAAAAGTTGTTGGTCCAGATGAGATTCCTATAGAGGCATGGAGATACCTAGGAGAGATTGGTGTGAGGTGGCTAACAGATCTTTTTAATAAGATTTGGCAAATTAAGAAAATGCCGAATGAATGGAGAAAGAGTACCCTAGCACCTCTGTATAAGAATAAGGGCGACATTCAGAGTTGTTCTAATTATCGGGGAATAAAACTCATATGTCACACTATGAAACTTTGGGAAAGGGTAATTGAACATAGATTGCGATAAACTATTAAAATATCGGAGAACCAGTTTGGATTGATGCCGGGGCGATCGACGACAGAATTTATTCATTTACTTCGTTAACTTATAGAGCGATTCCGAGAGAGAAATAGAGATTTGCATATGGTATTTATTGACTTAGAGAAAGCCTATGATAAAATTCCACGAGAGATACTTTGGTGGACACTGATGAAGAAAATAGTTCATATCAAGTATATCGACATAATTAAGGATATGCATGATGTAGTAGTGGATAATATCAGAACATGTGATGGTTTAACTAGTGATTTTTCTATCACAAATAGATTACATCAAGAATCTGCATTGAGCCCATTCTTATTTACTATAGTGATGGATGAGCTTACTAAAACCATTCAGGATGAGATACCTTGGTGTATACTTTTTGCTGATGATATTGTCTTAATTGATGAGACAAGAGAAGGGGTAAATGCCAAGTTAGAGTTATGGATGCATACATTAGAATCTAGAGGTTTTAGATTGAGTATGTCTAAAACAGAGTATATGGAGTGTAAATTTAGTAAACGACGGATCATAAACTATAGTGCTGTAAAACTAGATAGGCAAGAGATATAAATGAGCAGTCAGTTTAGATATTTGGGTTCTATTATTCAGAATGATGAAGAGATCGATAATGATGTTAATCATAAGATACAAGCTGGCTGGTTGAAATGGAGGAGGGCAACGGGAGTTTTATGCGACCGTAACATTCCGTTAAGATTGAAATGAAAATTTTATAGGACTGCTATTAGGCCAACTTTATTATATGGTACGGAATGTTGGGCCATAAAGAAACGTCATTCACAAAAATAAATGTAGTAGAGATGCGCATGTTCCGTTGGATGTGCGGCAACACTAGGAGAGATAGAGTGAGAAATGAAGATATTCGTGCTAAGCTAGGTGTAGCTCCAATCGCTGAGAAGATCCCAGAAAATCGCTTACGATGGTTTGGTCATGTGCAATGTAGGCCTATAAGTGCACCAGTTCGAAGAAGGGAGTTTATCAATGTAGGACAAGTTAAAAGAACGAAGGGATGACCGAATAAAACATGGATGGATGTGATACGCAAAGATATGGAGTCTAGATATTTAAATAAGGAGATATTACTCGATAGAAATGAATGGAGAAGGAATATCAAAGTGATCGATCCGGCGTGATTCTTTTTGGTTCATATAGCCTACCCCAAATACTTGGGATAAAAGGCTTAGTTGTTGTTGTTGTTGTTGTACAATAAAAATTATTTATAGATCTTAATAGAACTCAAAATATTGATTTACAGGAAAAATAAACTAAAAATATGTTGACAAAACTAATGTTGTCTTATAGTCATTCTTCTTTTATTTGATTCTTTATTGATAGTCTTTCTCTTTCTTAAACCCATTATAATTTATCAAATATAGAGTAAAATGAACTTAGAAAATATTTTATCATGATCAAGGTTTTTCTTAATTCTAAACTATATTAACTGTAAAAAAAATTGATCAAGATGAGCAATTCTCATAACCTTTAATATATATTTTGTTCTATAAATCAAAATTGAATTACTAATTAAATGTTACATTAAACTTTATTTTCTTCGCATACATTTGCACACTATAAGTCTAGCAGACAAGAATATAAACTTTGCCACTACAAGGCATGTTCATGAATGATCTAAGACAAGAGTGAAAAATATTTCTCATGTTTGGCAAAAAAACCATAGCCAGCTGTCGTATTTCAACCTTCATTCATCATTAATGACATATTGAGTTCTTACATAATTACTAAGATTCACTATTATGTCACGCCTCTTGGTCTCAATAAATGACAATTTAAATAACTAAAAAAGCTAACATTTTTTATACTTTTTAATGTTTCAATAACTATTGATTCTTTTTTTTTTAAAAAAAAAACTATCATCTCATTTGTCTAAAAATCATGTTCCTTTTTCACATATAAAATAAGTTAATTGATGTTTTTCAATAACTATTGTATATCTATTAGTTAATCAGAACTTCTCGATTTTAGTGAAACCATTTATTTGAGGGGAAAAAAAACTTCTTTAAAACATCACTTTTTTGAAACTAAAATTATAATCCAAACTAGTAACTACTAAAGTAATCACATAGAGATATATTCGATCATGGAGTTTGCACATCCATACATGTTTATATATCCATAAGAAAGATGGCTTATTTTTACCATTCAAAATTTGTGCAATATGTAGATTCGTTTTTAAGATATATATATATATGTGTGTGTGAGATTACTGTAGGTGAGCCGCCAACTCAGGAAAAGTTATGTGAGCCAGCGGCAAACCTATAATGATCTAATGATTTTTCTTTTTTTTTTTTTTTTTTTGCAATTACTATCCATACCTCTTAACTTGTTTCAGATTAAATTTCATAAATTTTAGAGTTCATTTACTCTTTCATCAAGTGCATATAAAATCTTTTATTCATTGAAAACCGTTAATTTTGTGTTAACTTGATGGAGGACCAAATCAAAACTAAAACCTAAGAAATTAGGTATGAGTGAATCCTAGGGGTCTAAATCATAATCCAAAAGAATTTAAAAAAAAAAAATATTGAAAATAATGAAAATAAACTAGATAATTTACGTGAGCTGTCAGCTCATTTTCATTTTTCTCATATATATATATATATATATATATATATAGCGGCAGTGTAGCATGTTTATTAGACATGCTACAATATGCAGTATAATAAACATTTTATTTGGAGATGAAGATGAGGATAGGGACAACATCTCAATTTTAAGATTAAATACTGATAGAATTGACGATAAGAGGAAAAAAAAAGGTTGAAAGATGACAATGAATGTTCTAAAATACCATGGATCAGTTGAACATTGATACGTGAAATGAAATTGAATATGAACAAGTTAACAGATAGGATTTGGTAAAAATCCAAGGGAAATTCCAAAAACAATGAATCTTGCAATTTCTTGAGTCAAATTTGGTGAAATTCGGAATGTACATACTTAGCAAAAAATAAAAATAAAAATAAAAAAAATGGAATGTACATGCCAAAATAATTTTCGCAATATGAATTTAATGCTCAATAGTATTCATCCTAAGGATTTGATTTAAAAGAGAGTGGGTGAAAAATAGTTGTCTATATTGATCTAGAGACTGAAATTAAGTTCGAAACCTAGCAATATATCTAGAGCACAATTTCGAACAAAAGGGTAAAAAATTACAACCTGGCTCGGGTTCGGTATATAAAAGACCTGACCCGCTTGCCCCCCCCGGGGTTACGGGGCCCGCATGTAAAATTATCTACCACTCCCATTTTAAACGAGGATCGAAATTATCGAAATCAGGAGGGGCTACGGATAATTATCCAAATTCCTATACCGTACACGGCGTGCCGTCTTGTGTCGTAACGTCAGGCAAGTCGCATAGGCCGAAACGATAAATAGGGCGAATAAAAAGGGAAAAAAAAAAATACAGGGAGCTAGAGCAGCAAAATAGGTGAAAGAGAAAAAATAAAAAAATAAAATCTCGGGGTTCCGGTCACTGGCGGTGAGAGAAGATGGCGATGAGGGATCTGGTCACCGGCGGTGCAGCCTGCGCCGTTGACGGCGCCTCCTCCTCATCCAATCCCTTGGGCGCTTTGGCCAGCAAACTCCTCATGTCCAACAAGAAAGCCGAGGTAATCTCTTTTCAATCTTGTAAATTCTTGTTTTTTTTCCACTCATGATTTCTCTGGAGAGTTTCCACTTGTTGATGTTGCTAAATTTCTGAGTTTAATCTGAATTTGTGCTGAATTGTTGGGGAATTTTTTCGCATAATTTGTGTTTTTAGAGATCACAGCCGATGAGAAGTTTAGGGCGCAACAAATGAAAAACAATCTCACTTTTGCTATTCGTTTAGTTACTTTGCTCTAATTTTGGTTAATTTATATTCTGAAACTTTAATTCAATCTTTTGATACACAAAAGTTAGAATTTTAATTAGCTAAAGTTTGCCCCTTCGGGTACTGTCAGATGATTGACTTGCTTCTATAGTCCATTTGACTTGCTTCTATAGTCCATTATGATCCACAATTTTCATTTAGAAGGTGTTCACCAGTTTATTAAACTCAATTATATGGAGTTATGGTGTAATTAACTATTAGCAATTTAGAATTAGCATCCACCAAAACATTTCAAACGTTAGTATCAAATTTTGTTCGGACCGTCACTTGCCACAATTTTGCACATTTTTCTTCTTGAATAAACGGTTTATATATTCTAGATATAGGGTTTGGTTTCCATTTGGTGCTTAGAGGTTATAATTTCAGTTGAAATTTGTGTTCTATATGCCTACTAGTTTTGGATGTTGGCATTTGTATAAGGATTTAAGAAGTTAGTAATCACTCTGTTCCTAGTTTTAAGTAACTTCTTGCAAATACTTCCTCAGTATTGACTGTTGACTCAGACTAATAGTCAATTTTGAAAGCAGATTTTGATTGAGAGCAAAACTATTAGCTAGGGTTTTAAATTTTTTTACAGCAAACAGAACGGAAAATAAAATCTGTTTCTTCCCTTATTACCTGAAGAAGAATGAAAATAGGTATTTGTTTGTGCATATACATTGATAACTAAATCAGAATGACTGAGAGCATAGTTGAATGAAGATGACTTAGACCTTTGCTTGACACATTTGTGCTTTAAGATTTTTTTTTTTTTTTTTTTTGGCGTGTCAAACTTAAAGCAGAGGAGGATAAGATTACTATGTTTATTGTTGGAGTGACCTGTAGTGCACTCAGAAGCGGAGTGGTCATGTGTGTTTAGCATTTGACATGTCCAAAATTTGAAGCATGAAGCCTTTCGGTAACATTGACAAACAAATATTCACACATAACGTAGAAGAGGCTGGTTGCACGGATTTCTAGTGCCAGCCCAAGTAAAAGCAATGTTTGGTAAGTTGATGGTGTTAGACCCATATGGAAAAGATTCTTTGAAAACCGTGACCTGCTCTAGCTGATGCTCTGAATCTTGGTTAGATTGCAGTCCTAGGTTTAGTTTTTGTGTTTGTTTATATTCACAAAAATGGGCAATTTTTATTGAGAATGTTATATGATATTCAGCTATTAGCTTGTTTTGCTTTCATCATCTGAAGATAATGCCTAAACAATTTAGAGCTAGTAAACTTCCATTAATAGTTTCTAGTAAATTGGGTCTTCCTAGAAAAGGGTAGTGATTAGACCTGGCTTTTACTGGTCAACATGATCAATGCGGTCTTGTATTATGAATAAGAAAAATGCATGACTGCTTCTTAACATTCTTTAGGTTTTTTTCATTTACTGTGATGTTCTTTATTCTTTGATCATTATCTTAATACTTTAACAGGAAATAGGGGGGCTTCCTGAAGCCCGTATGGTACCTGCTCCGCTAGACTTTAGACCTGAAGCTCCTCTGTCTAACATTCCTGGGTCAGAATATGACAATCAACAGTATCGACAACCTGATGCTCAGGTGAATTTATATCTTTATAACATATTGCCTTTTCTTTTGGCCCCTTTCTAACACGATCTACTTTTCACAGAGCTCTACATTTCTAAATGACGTCCATCTCCATGGGGATCTTGCAGATGCTTGGAATGAATCCCAGCAACTTCCTGTCCCCCATCTTCTAGGTAGGGCAGGTGAACCTCACATGGGAGAATTTGAAGAAATTTATCGCACTGGGGCAGGTCCTAGTCTTCAACCAATATTTGATGGTAGTTTCTCATTCAGTGTCTGTTGTTTGACCATCCCCCATTCCTTTAGCTTGCTTATGTTTAATTTTTGACAGTTGCCGGGGGATAACTGTTAATACTTAAAGTGAATTTTGTTTAGCTGTTATTTTCTTAAATTGTTTCCCCTTTCAGCAGAAGGTTTCTTGAAAACTTCTCTTCTATTAAGGAGATGCTGTCTTGTAGTTCTATCTTCTGTATGCATCTCTTCTATAGTCTTTGGCTGCAGCATAATACCATAATATTTTCAACACTGTGTGAAATGACAGTCAATTCACTTTCTTTTTCAGCTTCTTGTTTATTCGTTGCCTATTAAATGAAAAACTTCCGTCATTCTCGATGCCATAACTTTTACCATTTTCTTAAAGCGACGTACATTATTGATTGACTACTGTATTTACATGTCATTAATATCAGAATAAGTAATGTATCTGTTTACAACTTAATGTTTGCTAACAGAGAATTACGAAAAAAATAGTGCCATTGGTACATAAGAGTGTACAGATCAACTTGTATCTATTGTCTTTATGTATAAATTTTTTTGAAAGATTTGTCATATCCATCTATTTGTATCACTTCATGTTTGTATCCATGCATCATAAGATGAATCATATCAACTGATCTATCCGGGGTACCTTTACCTGTTACAAATGATTCCTTTTCGTTTCCTCGGTATTGGAAATTTGATTAAACAGATAGTGTAAAGCCATGGCTTGAATCAGCTATTTCTTTTACTGCTTATTTTGCATAATTGTACCATAGGTACAATTTTCTTCAGCATTCCCTCTTCTGTATTTGTATAATTTGTTTGAATATCTTTCGAAGCATTGATGTGATCACACAGTTTTCGATTTGTTGTTCCTCCATTACATTTTAATTATGTAGCTCTCATTTTCTCTTATCACTTGCATTATCTGTTCTTGTTACAGGACCGCCACAGAGAGTTTTGTCTAGTTTCTTGCATTCCTTTATGGACAGCGGTCGTGCTGGTATTCCATTTCGTCCTGCAGCATTGCCAGCTCTTGGGTTGTCACAAGGCGACAAGCAATGCATACGTGATCGTAGCTGCATCATGGCTCGTCATATTTTTGCTGATAAAAGTGAAGAGTACATCAATGCACAGGTTGGTTACTGATGTCTTGTAGACTCTACATGCCTGCCCAAGTAAATGAATTTTGATTTTCCTAGGAATTGATAGTTGGGTTGTTATTTTAGGATGCTTTTGGACATGCAAATTTAATGTAAATTTTCAGTGCGTCTAACTTGGTGATGAGGACAAATTTTCAAGTTTCAGTCATCTGTTCCTTTTACCTATAGGATGCTCAAAATCACATAGTGCAAACTAAAATACAATGTATTCATATATTCAGGCTACGTCTGATTCAGTATGTTTATGCAAGTTGCTAGAGATCATCAAGCTAATACAGTTCTTTTTGTGCTGATGTATTATAAATGTATGTATGTTCTAGGTTAATGCATTACTGCATTCTCTCGATATTGATAGCGAGCAGAGGATGAGGGGGCCTTTACGTGGACAGTATCCAGAGCTAGAAGAATACTGGACTGAGTCTCAGGGTGCTTCAAGATCTGGTGTGCCTCATCCATCAGATAGATGGGTTACTGAATTTACCGGACAGAGGGAAATTAATAATCCTGAAGCTTGGGCGAACTCTTTCGAGCAACTACATGGCACAAATGGATGGGCATCTGAATTTGAGCAGGTATGAAAGCATACAGTGTAATGTTCTGTCATTGAACTTTAACATGATCACCTTCTTTTTCTGGTGTTCTACTGAAACATGTTACTGAAGATCAGCATATATATTCTAAATTTTAAATCACAAGTCGGCAAAATTTTGCAGCCTTAAATGATACCTGGCAGTTCACACATGTGGTTGGTTTACTCAGTTGTTCTTACTTTGAAATGCAATTCTTTCTTGTTCCATTTCATATTCTCTGGATCAGCTCTTATACCCTTAGTTGTCATAGAATTTCTTCTCAATCAAGTTTCCAAAAGATTCCAATTCAATGTCTTTGGATGCTAACCTCTTTCTCCTAATTTTGTTTTCCACATAATTTTAACTTTACTTTCGTAGCTTCTTATCTCAACGTGGCTGAATGGAGAAAGGGGATTCTTGTAGCCAACCCCAAAGATTTGGAATAAAGTTTACATTTTTTCATCTTACTCTATTTGCTCTTTTATAGCAGAATTATAAGATATTATCATAATTAATGAATTTGATTTGTCAAATTGTTCTGCTACCTTAATTTTTATGATTGCCGCTTTCTGTCCAATATCAAATACTTCTCCATTGTCTTCAACAACTGTAAACTACCACACGAGTTATATGAAACAGCTACCTTATTTCTATTTTTTTTCTCCCTTGAAAAGAATCTTTACTTCAATATACACATGATCTCAGTAACATGTTTAACAACTTATTTAACAATGATTATCTAGAATGGTAAAGTTAGAATTAGGGTTAGGGTTTTAAAGCAACTGCAATTAAGCCTTTTACCTCACGTATTTGAGTAGGCTACGTGAACCAAAAAGAGAATTATGCCGGCTCGAGCACATGGATCATCCATCTCCATTCATTCCTATTGAGCAATATGTCTTCATTATGACCTTATCGTCTATATTTCGTCTCACCTCCATTCATGTTTTTTTGATCGACCTTTGCTTTTAGAATTGGGAAGATAAAGAACAAAGATATCTTAGAAGAATCATGGGAGATGACCTAAATTGTCATCTCCATTTTTTTTAATACACTTTTGTTATTCTACAGATGCATCAAATGGGAACATATACATTGTACATAGGCCCAGCTTTCTACAATAAACTAAACTTTCGACCTCATAAGGGGCTTAGTCAGTAAAAACTGCTAAACAATTGGTAGATACACATCTTTGGTGTCAGGAATCTTCTACCTGACAAGATGATAACTCACTTCAATGTTTTTTGTTTGCTCATGAAATACTGGATTTTTGGAGATGTAAACAATTGTCTGGTTGTTGCAATATACTGGCATAGGTAAAGTGAAGATAAAACCTAGCTCGCTCGTGAGATGTCATTTAGCCATGACTCAATACTTTAACTCTGTTTTTAATCTGGATACTACACTTTGCTTTTTACTCTTTAAAGAGAAGATTTTCTCCAATTAAAGTACTATATCTTGTTGTTGAAATTCTATAAGTAGCTGAACTTATCCAATCTGTATCTGAGACGACAACTGCTGCAGTCTGAATATGAAAGGCCTTTGCTTGGAGTACTCTTCAACTATCTAAGCATTTGAATAATAACCTCTCAATGACTCGTCCCCAAAGTATATGAGAATTAACTTGGAACACTCACCGAGTGTGATATGTCTATCTGAGTTACTATCAGATAGTTTAGTTTTCCACAAGCCTTTTGTGTTGTCCTGGATTTCCAAAAAGCTCTCTGTTTATTTGTTTGAAATTTCTGCTGCAAAGACAACTTATGATCATTGATTTCCTTTACATTATCTCAAGTAATAACTTTGTCATCCACATTAACAATCATTAGAATTCTCTCTGTCTGGTGTAAACGAAAAAAGATTGAGGGATCCTTCTATGCTTGGTTAAGTCTAAACTCTTTCACATAATCTAAGTCCGAACCCAAGACTATTATAGCCTATATAACAACTTCAATTTATACACCTTTTTTGTCTCCTTCTGAGCAAAAAAAAACCTAGATGGATGTCATCAAGGACACCATGAGGGAAGGCGTTCCTGATGACTAGCTGATGTAAAGGCTTGTGATGAATTGCTTTTAGAGAAATAAGAGTCCACACATGTATTATCTTAGCCACAAGAGTGAATATATCATGATAATCAACTCCATACATTTGTGAATAATCCTTAGTCACCAAACGTGCCTTGAGATATGCAAAGGAGCTGTCTGGATTAACTTTACTGAGCACATCCAATGATATCCAATTGCTTTCTTCTCACTTGGACCAGTTAGTGTCTCATTCTGCTCTATTGGCATTGTCTCTCTTTCATAGCGTTTTTCCAATCCAAATGTGATAAGCAAGAAATTTATAAAGAGACAAAACAATAGTATGACTTGGATAAATGAGTATAAACAACAAATTTATGTAATGGATGAGAAGTAAAACTTCATTTCCTTTTTGAAGAGCGATTGACAGATCAAGATCCCAAGTAGAGGTCATCAGAATTAGTACAATAGTAGAATTGAATGAAGGTGGGGCTAGGGCATTAGATTTAAATGGCGCAGTTATTGAAGGTTTGATCATGACACAAAGTTTGCTTTGTATATGTCTCTGTTGGTTCACACTGTCTCCGCGGTAATGATTCTGGATCTAGATCTGTAGATGTTAATGACAACTCAAACTCAATAAAAGCTCAGCAAATTTTTAGTACAAGGTACAGGAAGAAATATACACTTAGTACAAGGGACAAAAGGGGACGACTTACCAATTACGGATGACTTATAACTGAAATAAGGTTTGGACTCACAGAAAACAGCATATGCAGAGATTTGAATCAATACAAGCATTTGTAGTTTTTTTGAGTTTTATAATACCATAAGAAAATAGTCTTAAAAGCTTGTGGATCCAATTTGTTGTTATTCGGACGATTATCATCCACAAAACATACGACCAAATATCTTAAGGGGTAAGGAAAAATGATTTAATCACTACAATAAAATCTATTACTGATGGCATGTGATTTATGAGATAACAAACATTAAGAACTACATTCCTAGAAATACATAGGCATTCTCATATGAATAAGCATTATATGTGCAGCCTTTAACGAATGTATTCCACTCTGTTGTGGTGTATATGAATGTGAAGATAGATGGAAAATGTTGTATTGTGACTTGAAATCCATGAATGGAGAGCTAACATATTCTTTTGCGTTGTTTTTTAAATATAAACAGAACACCATCACAAAATTATTTGAATATTAAAAAGACTTCTAGGCAATTTTTCATTACGAAGAGCCAAGTAACACGAGAATAATTATCTAAAAAAGTAATGAAAAATTTGAAATCAAGTTTGGACTTAATTTTGCATTGACCCCAAACATCAAAGTAAACTTGTTTAAAGGGACTACTTACTCTATTATTGACTCTAGGTGGGGAAGACGTATATTGATATTTGCCTAGTTGCTATGACTCACACTCTAAAGGAACTAACTTTTTCAGACTTTTAAGAGATGGATGGTCCAAGTGACAATGTTAATCAGGTAACTAGAAATAGTCTAGAATATACTGTCAAATATGAATAAACATCAAGATAATACAATCCTCGTTCTTGTCCAATGCTTTTTTTTTTCTTTTCTTTGTGTTCCAAGCTTTTGAGAGAAAAATGATTAGCAAAGAAAGTTACTAAGTAATTCAGTGCACAAGTTATTTTGATAATAAATTAAATGAAAATTTAGGCAAATAGAGGACCGAGGATAATGACAAGGAGTAAGATTATTAGTTTGCTCCTCTAACATGAGATATACTGCCTTCTGCCAAAGCAACATAAGAAAAATACTAAGTTGAATTAAATGAAAAAGGATACATGAATTTCACATCATATGATCAAAAGCCCTTGAATCAATGCTCCAAGTTATAGGGGATGATGATGCAAGACAAGTAGAAGGATCATCGTTTATGCTAAAGTAGTAGAAGAAAACAATGTCTGAAATTGCTGAAACATCTAATGCCTCTGAAATTCTTCATCTGACATATTCACAATCATTTGAGAATAGATTAATTTTAAGTCTGCCATTCATTGTTCAAAGATCGGCTAATATGAACAATATATCGACCAATATATCGACCAATATATCATTTTGGAGAGTTTGTCAATACAATGTTAAAGCCTGAGATAGGTTCATATCCCCAATATATCGTTCAATATCTAGCTATCCAATATCAAAATCCCACATCCGATATGAAACTAATATCCAATATTAAGAATCTTGTTGCCATCACAAATTATCCAACTAAAGACAAGTGACAAAGCCCTTAGACAACCAAACAAATAGCTCCAAATAGATTACCCAAAACTAAGAATTTCGCCAACTCTAGAACTCCAAAAGATCGTCTCTTGGGATCTAATCTAAACAAACTTTGAAAGACTCAAAAACTTCAAATAATCCGTTATTGAGATCTATGCAATCCAAAATTCTAAAAAGCTTCTCATACAAATTTCACTTCAGATCTAACACGATCCAATATATTGAATAAATTCTCACCTCACTGTACAAATTTTTTGACATATCCGAAATAATCTTTCCGTATAAAACATTGTCCACAAACTTCTTAACACATTCAAAGAGAAAAAAGTTTTTGGGGGCAATGCTGCATTGTGGTTACTTTTCATGCTAGGATAACTTTGTTTTGAGGAGACACAAATTAGGTTGATGACTAGGTATTGATCTCAAGATGAGATCTCGAGAGGATTGAAGATGAGGGAAAAATAAAAAAAATTAAAAGTAAAAAATGACGATGATAGTTCAAAATGTGACGACACCGCAGATGTTGGTTGGAGGCAACACTGCTGATGATGGCGCCATGAGTTACTTTCGAAGGCAGAAGTGAAGAGGGACAAGATGATTGCAGTGATGGTTGACAGTAATGTGATAGAAGGCGATTAGTCCATAACTTAATTATGGCTCTAATACCATGGTAAAGTTAGAATTAGGGTTAATATTTTAGAATTGAAAAAAAAGAAAAAAGATATTTGAGAGGAATCATGGAAGATAATCCAAATTGCCATCCTTACTTTTCTTATATACTTTTATTATTTTATAGAAAAATTCTTTCATATGATATTTTTAATGCACTGGAGCAGCCATTGTCCAGAATGAGTAATTTATTGTGTCTTATCATTTCTTTGTGCTTTTGTAGGAGCAATTTCAGATTGCTGCAGATGGTGGAAAGACAATTATGTCTGTGCCTAATTCGGTAGCTGCTGAGCAGGCCCATAAGCTTGCTCATACATTAGCCCAAAATGCCGACCCAAAATTTCAGGTATGCTAAGGCCCAACCTTCTGGCCAGAGGAGTCCAAGCATTACTTTCTTGATGTGTTTTACAAAGTTGCAGTTCATTTTCACATATAATACTTGGCTTGTTGGTAATCTAGCTTTGTTCCCTATGTTACTTATTGTTTTATTTATATTTAAGGACATCGATATAATCTTTAAGAAGTTATACGATGTACTACTTGTCATAAACAAAATCTAAACTAAGTTCGTAGGACCATAGAGTGTTTCACAAAATTCAATTGTTTGAAGGGTGTTTTGGCCCTTGAAAGTCTTTAACATAATTTTAGGCTTTTTTAGCTTTCCTTTTCTGTTTTGTTTTCTTGTTCTGTTTTGGACTCTAAGCTACCTAAATAAAGGGATTTAGCACTGTCTATGTTCATTGGTTAACCACTAATGATTGAGTTTTATCTCTGTCTTTATGTTGGATTCAAGAGTTGTTCTGTCCAGTATTACTTTACTCACTCCACCTCATACTTTGTGCATACCAAGGGCGCATTCCCAACCCGGATTACCAAAGTTGGTGACCCGAAAAATAAAAGAAGAGTATTAACTGCTAATTGATTTATTGAGTTTTTTTTATTTATTTAGTTTTAGTAATTTAGCCCATTCTTATCCACATGTACATAAATAATGCATGCATACTTTATCTGAATGGCATTAAAAATGCTCCCAAGGATACCGTAACCCACCTTATATACCTATGAAATTAAGCCTGATACCCTTTGTATCGCACCACGTCAAAATTGCATACTGTGCAACCATAACCATACTTAAAAAAGTTGAAGTGTACTACATATTTGGTAACACTGGTTTTGCCTAAGGTTTTCTAGGGTTCAACAATGTTAGAACTATATCTAAAGCTATTGCTCTCCATTGTTTGTCTAAGGTATCTTAATGCATACACATGCATCCATGTTGCATAAGCCATAGTGCAGTGCTCTGATTCAAAGATGCAGGAGTTTTAGGTAATTTGGCTCTTAGATACTCCAAACCATGAAAAAGTCTAACTAACAGACACCCATATATAGAACCTTTTACGATGTATAGCAATATACCTACTACCTAATGATTCAACATTTCTTTCTTTGCTTTTGCAATTGAGTTAGCTTACTTTCTTGAAAGCATCTTGATTGGGTTCTTGAAAGCATCTTGATTGGGTTCCATCCTTAATAATGTGTCTCACCGCTACTCTTCCTCTTATATCATGCCTGATGTTTCAAAGATGCAATACAATACCTCTAACCAAATAAATATCACTTCCTCTTAGTTGAGATAGTGGTCAAGGTAAAATTTGGAGGTTGTTCTTTTTCTATACGGCTTAAATTCAGTGAACAATATGGTACATTCACCTTCCCACCAACTAATCTCTAGTTTCTGTGGATAGCTTATCCCTTTGGCGTAGTTTCCATGAAGGTGGTTTGCATCAGATTGACACTTACTGCGAGCCATGGTTGACCCCATTTTGATGTGAAAAGAAAAAAAACTTAGATGATGATCATATAATGGTTTCGTGTGAGAGTATAATGCTGACTGATCTGGAATGACAAGTTCTCACTTCTCAGAATGCACAGATGGCTACAATATAGGACGAAACATTCCAACAAGCTTCAGAGACCATTCTGTGTGTTACTTGAATTAGGGATTCCAAAATCATATCAGGGATTCAGGCATCTGTAGCATCGAGTAAGCTGCAAGTTTTTAGTGGATTTTACATTGTGGTTTGCATTATTTTTATAAATTTTTATTAGTTTGGTTATCAAGGGTTATGGTATAACCTTAGAAGTCATAAGCACCAATACATTCCCCCATCCACCACTAGAAATAAATAGTAAGAGGGAGGAAAGCAAAACTTGGAAATTCAAGTATTTAAACTCAACAGGTGCAGTAGAGAAATCCCCCACTTTACTCACCATTCCGTTAGTATTTTCGATCCGAGACTTGGTATGATTCCGTTAGGTCTATTCAGTCCAGGGTTAGACTGTAATGGACCTGCAACACTTCCTTGTAGATCAGTTGTAGAGTTAACCTTTGTTCTACTAGCTTGGTAGTTGCTTGCTACCAAGATGATTTCTGTATGCCCATTAAAGGAGCTTGTGAATTAGCCATTAAAGGAGCTCGTGATGCTAATTCACAAAGAATGATATAGATTCATTATTGTGGTATATCAACAGCCAGGTCTGGGACTTCCACTTCTAATCCGAGCATATAGATCCGTAAATTGATTTGTATGTATTGTCACTTCTGCCATGCTCGCTATTTCAAAAATGGAAAAAAAAAAAAAAAGAATTTTGACAACAATATTCTTGTAAAACTTACAATAAACCAGTTTTCAATTAGACAACTATTCTTTTCTCTTTCGCATGTTGGCAAGCAGAACAACACCAGCATCACTAGTACAATGTATATCTCAAATTTTTGGTTTGTATGTGAATCTTAACGTCTGCCAGAGATAGTAAGTTCATGTGGTTACTCTCCTGCGTTCTTTGAGAATTCAATATATAAGATACCTGATAATGTTTTAAACCAGCTGTATTTTACAGAGAATGAATTCCTTTATCCACGACTAGAACTGCAGTGATACATAAAGCACAGTATAGCTGGAGTTTTTTATGGCATGAAGTTGAGTTACTATAACAGTATAACTTATGGTGGAGCAAAATCTACTAAGGGTAGGATGACTAAGGGAGGCATTAAAGGTTAAGGCATGAATAGTTGATTTAAAACCATAATGTAATATTGCTAGGCTGCTTGAGTGTTCTCGAATGTTCTTAACCACTTCTTTCTGAAAGGCACACACATGGATGACAGTAATAGTGTGTCAAATCATATAAAAAATTGCAAAAAACTATGAGTAACAGCATGTTCTGGGCCAATCTGTATCCAAGTGTATCAACATTTATCATTTTGTATGATGATATTTGTATTGTTATATAAAGCACAATAGATGAACACTAGGTTGGTTTGGTTCATTTTTCTAGGATAAGTACAGTTTAGGAAATTTGCACAATAATATGTTCATGAAATTTGCACTTCTAACACTTGATCATATTTTGTATTCAGTGGGGATATATCCCAGTTATAAAAGTGATTCCAGCTTTTAGTGATACAAGCTCCTCATATTAAAATAATTACTTTTAAAATAATTAAAAAAACCTTTTATGCAGTAACTGATATTTTACTTATGGGCAGAATTCAAAGTTTCTTCAGTTTGTTTCAAAAATGAGTCGTGGTGAGCTTATAGTTGATGACAATCAGATCAAGCCAGCTACTGGACCCATCTCAGGTGACTGGGCTGACGAATATCAAACACAATATATTGCCGACCCTAATTCTTGGGCCGACCAGTTTGTGCATGGAGAGGCAAGTCCTGTCTCTGATTACTATTACTATCACATATGTTGTTTCATGTCCAGGAATTCATATATTGATATTCTAGGGAACTTCTGTTCTCATGTTTCTCCTTCTGAAGTTGTTCAGACATGGACTGCATCTGATATGGCATGTCACATGTTATTATTATTATTTTTTTTGGGCATGTCACAAGTTATTTGATTACTAGGAAATTCTCTTCCATTCTATATTATTGGGAATATCTAATGGCTTTCTGACTAATTGTCTTGAAATTATATTGTTCAGCTTTCACAGGGAACAGATCAGTGGGTAAATGAGTTTGCTAAAGAAAGTCAGCATGTAGGAGTTGAAGATCCGTGGGTCAATGAATTCTCCAAACTTAATCTCAACAATGACTGGGTAGAAGAATTTGGACAGCAGGTCAGTGAGGGCGTGTTGGGGGAAAGTTCTGCTGATAAGTGGATTGATGGATATGATAAGTGAGTTACTAGACTTGCCTACCATTGGAATTCTTTGATATTTTTGACAATTTTAGGTAACATATAACTGTAATATGCTCTTTTATAAAGTTTCATCTCATATATTCTTTGCATACTTTGATATTTCTTGTCAGCCTTCTCAAGTTCTTATTTCTTTGTCATCTTTCAGTCTATAATTTCCAGTTTGCCAAAGCTATTCTGGACAATTAGACACATTTAACTTCTCTAACCTCTTTTTTAAAACTCAGTGTCCTGATTGTTGACCATATATGTATTACCAAATGTCGTGTGCTTCCTTTCTTTTCTTTTGTGGTATTTATCAATCTTTCTACCTGATACTGGTAGATTTCTGGATGATGAAATAAAGGCCTCCAAGCAACTGTCTAGTGCTTCACGAGGGGTTTACATATTTTCTGATATGAATCCCTATGTTGGTCATCCCAATCCTTTGAAGGAAGGGCAGGAACTTTTCCGCAAAGGGCTTTTAAGTGAAGCTGTTCTTGCTTTAGAAGCTGAAGTTCTGAAGAATCCTAACAATGCTGAAGGCTGGAGACTTCTTGGAATTACACATGCAGAGAATGATGACGACCAACAGGTTAAATAGTTATTCTTAGTTAACTTGAATGATCTTTATTTTATCCTTGTTTTAATTTGCCTTTTTGATAATTCTACGCCATTCCAATTAGAGGAAGAATATTAATCTTTACGGCATTACCCTTCAAAAATGCTCCGAGTGCACTTCTAGAATTGTTGATAGCAAGTGGCTTCTCTAAACCTAAACATTAGGGGAGAACCCTAAGAATGTTATATTTACATGGAGAAAGTAAATTTGCAAAAATAAGTATAATTAGTCACATTCATAGGGTAACTTTTAAATCTAAAATTTTTAGTGCATGTTGTGTCCTGATATTCACATCAGTGTATAATATAAATCATGAGACGAATCAAACACTTTCCTACTGATTTTATTTGTCAGGTTGTCTGTGATTCTTTATTTTGTCTCAGCTAAAGTTTGCCCTTCGAATATTCTATACCTTTATTTATGTGACCTTCTAGTGAAGTTAAATTATGTCGTTGGTAGTTGAGAAGATCTTGCTGTTTGACATGATAATAGAGGATTAAGTACCCTACAATGGCTCAGAGATTTTTGAGTGTGACAATAAGCTTATTACTTTGCTCATTAAATGGAACTGGCATGTTCAAATGTTGAATGACTTGCAACCTCAACAATCTCATAAATTAAAATTATTGTAAAAAGTCAGCGGACTCATAAGGGGGGGTTGGCCTTCAACGCGATTCAACTGAGCAGGAGCTTAAGCAAGCCTAGGCCCAAGGCGCCACCCTGGATGCCTAGAACCTCCTAGCGCATTTTTAAACACTGTAAAATACTATTTTATAGATTTACTTTCTTTTCTTGATTAACAATTTGTAAAACTTAAAAGATAGTTATAAAATTCATTAAAATAAAGTCAGGTAAGAGCTGGGCTGTTCGAGATATAATAATGCTTTGGCACTAATATAAGTGAGAGACAATGATGTGGGCATGAAGATAATTTAGCCACATGAGTATGTCCAACTGCTAAGGAATTTCTGATTCTATTAATACCAAGTCCTTTGCCTAAATGAGGTTCACATAAATAGAAAAAAAGAAAGTCATTCTTTTCGTGATGAGCAGATGAGCCTTGACCTTTTGTCATAGAGCAAGCAATGAATGATCGATCCAGATTCACCTTAGTGATTGACCCTATTAATTAGACCAAAAGTTTTAAGCAAGTTATCAGGAACTTAAGACTGCCATAATATGCAAAATGGAAATGGATATATTGAACTTGTTCTTGAATATGGTTACATTCTATTCCTGATGAGCAGATGAGCCTTGACCTTTTGCCATGGAGCAAGCAATGAATGATCGATCTAGATTCACCTTAGTGATTGACCCTATTAATTAGACCAAAAGTTTTAAGCAAGTTACCAGGAACTTAGACTGCCATAATATGCAAAATGGAAATGGATATATTGAACTTGTTCTTGAACATGGTTACCCATGAGCAGGCTTCATTGGTTAGCTTAGTGGGAACAAAATAATTAATACGACACTCATGATCAGTATTGTAGTAATTAGTAGTTATCAATATCCTACGATATATGATATGTAGCTTACATTACAATATGATACACAAAAAAAAAAGATGCATATTTATGAGGCGATACAATATGTAGGATTTTGCTTGTTACTTTGATTTTTTGCTAAATACAATATACAATTGGAATTAAGGCAGCAAAATAGAAAACATGTGGAAAGATATACGATCCAATTCGCCTATAAGATACGAAATCCAGTTGTAAATCAATTAATGAGAAAGAGTCATGTTTGTTGGAAAATACCGATTGGATGGATGTTTATGAGTAGACCTGACTGCCGGGCACAGCCCGGCACCTCGGCCCGTGCCGGCGGCACGGCCCGGCACGGCCCGGCACGGCGCCCGGTATTTATTTATTTTATTTATTTATTTTTTGAAAACTAGTCGTTGGGGTGTTTTGGGGGGGGGGTTTGCAAATTTTTTTTGCAAATAGCCCCCCAACGGCTATTTTTATAGCCGTTGGGGGGTTTCTTGCAAATAAAAAATTGCAGATTTCTCCCCCAACGGTCAAAATAGCCGTTGGGGGGGTTTTTGTAATTTTTTTTTGCAAATTAAAACATTTTCTTTCTCTATAAATACCTCAATATCTCTTCTATTACCATTCATCATTCTTATACACTAAATTCATTCTAAAAATCCTCCTAAAATCTTTAATTTTCAAGAAGTCTCAAGCAAAACAAGTAGCAAGTTTCAATCAAGTGATCAAGAAGTCTCAAGCAAGCAAGTCTCCCAAACAAGATCCAAGCAAGTTTTCTTATTGAAGCAAGGTTTTTTTTGCTATTTCGGTTTCCACCTTCATCTCTCTAACTAGTAACTGGATATTTTACTCTCTCTCTCAACTAGTTCAGCGGTTAACAGGTATTTATAATTTAAAGTTTTTTTGAGAATTTTAATTTGTTTTCTTTGGGATTTTATTAAAATGGATCCACACTCGTCTGGCGCTTCTTACTCTCAAGCCATGAGTTCTTTTATTCCATTTTTAACTGATGAAGAATATCAAAATCTATGTCAACCCTTAGAACAACCTCCTCAAGTACCATTTTCTGTATCTCAGGAAGAAACAACTGATACAACCATACCCGAAATACAAACTACCGCATCTACTAGGGCTGTTAGATCGGACATATGGAAACATTTTGAAAAAATAATGGAAAACAATGTTAGGAAAGCTAAGTGTAAACACTGTTATAAAATTTATTCGTTTCCTTTAAATAGCGGAACGGGTCATCTTAAAAGACACGTAGAAAAAAATCACCCACCAAATGTACCACATCAAACACAAATAAGCACATTTGGTGGATTATTAGGTATACGTAAATATGATCCAATTAAAATAAGAGAAAATTTAGCAAGATTTATAATACATGACGAACAATCATTTGCTTTTTCGGAAAATCGCAAATTTGAAAGATTTTGTAAATCAACATTTACTGACGAATTTAAAAAAGTCCCACGTTCAACATGTATATCCGACATGTTCAAACTATATAAAGAGCAGAGGGACACTTTAATAGCTATTTTTACTTCTTTAATTTTTAGAATTGCTATAACTGCAGATTGTTGGGAAGCTAAAAATTTGACTCATTATTTAAGCGTGACGGCACACGATATAGATCAAGAATGGTGCATACAGAAAAGAATAATAGGGTTTAGGGTATTTGATTTTCCTCACAATGCACAAAATTTATCACAAACCATGCAAAGTGTTTTTTCAGCTTTTGGAATAGACAATAAAATATTTACCATTTCTTTGGATAATGCTTCTGAAAATACGGCCGCAATTAGAATTCTTAAAAATTATACAAAATCAATTCTAGATGGAAAATTATTCCACGTTAGGTGTATTTGCCACATACTAAACTTATGCGTTCAAGATGGATTAAAAATAGTAAATAATTCACTAATGAATCTTAGGTATACATTACTTTTTATTAAAGATAGTGGGCCAAGAAGACAAATATTTAAACAAATATGTAAAAATATGAAAATATCACCTAGAATTGTACCTATAGATGTTAGAACAAGATGTAATTCTACATATAAAATGTTAAACATAGCTATTCAGTATAAAAATGTAACAAATATTTTTAATGAAATGGAGACACCAATGTATAATTTAGATAATAATGAATGGTACCAGTTGCATTGCATTTCTAAGTTTTTAGGCAAATTTGAAGATGCAACTAGAGTAATGTCAGGAACTTATTACCTAACTACACACATTGCATTATATTATCTAACCGAAATTACTTCGGTTTTTAATGAATATAGAAATCACTCTATACTTGAAAGTATTGTTCAACCTATGGAAATTAAATTTAATAAATATTTTAAAGATTTTCCATACTTATTATATTTTGCAACTGTTGTGGATCCCCGTTGCAAGTTAGATGGACTTGAAATATTAATAGATTTATTTTATACAAATATGTCTTATGAAAATAATGTGAGGGATTTACTTAATGATATTAAAACATGTTTAGATATTATGTATAAAACTTATGAAGATATGTATGGTGTCCCAACACAAACTACAAAAGAACCATCTACTAATGAAATTCGTAATCCAATAATATCATCTCTATTTCACAGAAAAAAACCAAGACAAACTAGTACATATTTTAATGAATTACATTATTATTTAGAGAGAGCTAACTATGAAGATAACGCATCTTATGATAAGTATGAAACCTTTGATATTTTGGCATGGTGGAAATCACAGGAAAAAACATATCCCGTGTTTTCCAACATGACCCGTGATCTACTAACTCCTCCAGTGTCTACTGTAGCATCGGAGTCTGCTTTTAGCGCAGGTGGTAGAGTGCTCACAGACTTGAGAACCTCAATGGCGTCAGACACATTGGAGATGTGTCTCCTTGAAGGATTGGTACGACGCAGAAGACAGGGAACAAGACTTGACCAATGAAGATGTACTAGAGGCCTTTGACTTACCAGAAGAAAATGTAGTTTGATTAAAAGTATTTAAATTTGTAAGGATATTCATGTTTTTTCAAGTTTTTTTAATTTTTAACTTATAAATCTCTTAGAAAATATATTAAGAACAAGTTGAGGGTGACGGTTAGGGTCCTCTCCCTTCTCTTCGGGCTTTGTATAATTTCTAAAGAGATTTATAGAGTAATTATATCAATGTAATGAGATTATATTTAATATAACATTTGTTTTTATCTTATTAATCCTTTTTTTTTTTTTTTTTTTTTTTAAAACCGGGCCGGCCCGGGCCTGCCGAGCCGTGCTGGCGGGCCGACCCCTAGGCATCCGTGCCGTGCCGGCGGCACAGCACGTTCCCTTTGGGGAACGTGCCGTGCCCGGCACGGCCCGGCCGTGCCGGGAACGGGCCCGGCCTGTTAGATACCCCTATTTATGAGTGTTTTGAAGTTGAGGAAGGAACATTAGGTCCACTAAAAAAGGAACAAAAGTGGTAATAGTTAAGTTTTAATCATTTAGTTGTTTATTATTACTCTGGTCCCAAACAAAGTCTTTTTGAGGTTGGACACAAGAGTTATGGGAATACTTAAGTTGTCATTTCATCCAATTATGGAACACTGAACATTTCCAAATTATCCTTTTGTTTTTTCCTAATTAAGGGAATGGGAGAGAGAAGAATATTCATACCAAATGACAAATTTGTCAACTAAAAGACTTATATAGTAACGAGGGGACAAGTCATTTAATGCCTTGGACCACGCAAAATGATTATTATTTTGGACATTTTTTTTTCTAGAATGACTTTCTTTTAGGACTAGAGAGAATAATAATTGACATCTATTAAATTTTTTAAAAGTTACTAATCGGTGTTTTTAACCGGAATGAAATTCAAACAAGAGGATGCATGGAGAAGGGAAAGAAGAAGATAGTAGAGAAGGGGAAGTTCGTATGGAGTAAAGGAGATGAAGATGAAGAAAATGAAAATAAAAATTTCAACTTCATGTGAATCTAGAAATGAATTATATTAGTTAATGTTGTCATTTTGATCAATAACTATATGGTCATAGGTCATCACACTAGGAATTTTATATTTTAGAACGAAGTCCGTAACTATCTCTATTTTAACTTCTTTTAAAGGTTGCAGCATAAATGCAAGTGGGGTTGAAGCCATAATCTGTCTGTCGATACCAATACCGATATCGTTTAATTAGACTTGCTTTTGACCCTCCACTAGGATTTTGTCCCACCTTAGAGATTGTTGGAAGTTAGAGGGTCCAGATGTTATAAAGTTGTCCAAGAGTCATAGGTTCATAACAATAGCATAATGGTTGTGATTGAGCAATTTCACTTGCAGTAGCGCAAACTTAGGAGGAGATGCGAAAGGTGATAAATATCTTTCAAGCATATTACTGTTGGCCTTACTAGATGGGAAGGGATGGCTTTATTATTTGGAACTCATGCAAGAAACTAACTCACTAAAGATTAATCTAACTGTTGGTAGCCCAATTGATTATCATGGACCTGAAGAGACACGAGCTCTAGTTGCAGAGTCGCCTGACAATGTGCTTTCATAAACATGAGGCTCATCTAATTCTATGGTTCATTTGTCATAAAAAATCTCTTACGATGGTGAGGTGGACAAACATCTAAGTAGTCATCTTATAACCTCTTTAGTTGCATTTCCTTAGACGAGACCGACAACACAAATATAGTCTACCTATATAGCAAATTATGTATTTATCTTGGCTAGTAACAATGTTACTTATGGTCATGAGGTTGTGCAAGAAATCCGTAGTTTTATAAAGATCAAGTATATTTGTGCATTTACATGTTGATTCTGTTTGTTTAAGCAAAATTGTTCCAACTGTACTATCAGAGGAATTTCTTACTGACAAAAATTTGAGAATACCAAAATATAAACTATAAAAATCTTGAATTTTATGGTAAAGAGAGTTTTTATTCTAAGTTCCATAAGCTTAAAATCTTCTATCACCTAGCAATTAGATACCATAGAGGTGGGGGAGGTTGGTCCAGCCTTATAGAAAATCTGACATGAAGATATCTTAGAAATGGCACGAGTGAGTCAGGATTATGTCAAGACTTTTTTCTAGTTTCCTACCACCTGTCAGTGTTGAGTGGGATCATATCCTATATTTTGATTCTTTTGAGAATTGAAACCGAGTCACTTATCAGTTTTGAGGGGATTTTATCTCAGTTACTGCTTCTTTAAAATAATTGAAGTTGACTTCCCAGGTTAGCTCAAATATGATGAGGTTGATTACTCTGCCAGTGGATGCTTGAGATTCTAGTATTGTGTTTCTGCAAATAGATCATAATTGTGAATAAAAATAGACAAATGCAGCAATAGGATTCATCCTCCACTTTGAGCTATTATAGAATATCCTTACTGCTCAAGCAAGGATTCGTGGTAGGCTGTGGCGTTGCGCTGAGAAGCTTAATGGAGAAGCCTGTTATCACTTAATAAAATCACGCTATTAACAACAGAGCCATAGTGAAATTGGACCAACTACCGGCTGATACCCATATATATTCTAACATATATCGAATTTTGAGATGTCTGATGAGACATGCCCCAAAACGTCAATAATAATATTACCAATATTGGTGATATTTTTGCTTGATAGTGTCAACGTTTCTGATATTGCTGATACTATGCATCCGATATTGCCATTTTTGATACCATAGATCGTCGGCTCATATAAATACCAGTTCTAACATTTAAAACCATGCATTGGGACTTATTTAACTAACCATATCACTACTTTATCTTTAGTCCGGAAATATCTCAGTCTTTGAGGATATTAGAGTCCCTTTCAACTCTAATGGTGAGAGTAAAGCATTATATTTTTCAACTCTAATATGCTCCTCGTAGGTTGAGAGTAAAGCATTATATTTTTCAACTCTAATATGCTCCTCGTAGGTCGAGATTCCTTTTGTGCATAAACTTGGCCTTAAGCATCAATATTCAAATTTTTAAAAGTTGGCAATTCAATGAGTGTTTGGTGGGATTTGAACCTCGATTACTCTGATACTATGTAAAAGTCCCTTCCATGATACAAAAACTCTAAAATTTTGGTGAGGGTTAAGGGTTATATTTTTATATTCTAACAGAGGATATATGCATCAATGCATATCTTGCTAAATGTTTTGATCAGCAGAATATCACAAAAACCATGTAGATGGACTAGCCTGCTAATTTTTTTCCCCCTGTTAAAACCAGCATCTAGGAGGAAAGAGACATGTGATCTGGCAATCTTAATTTGGTCATCTAAGACTAAACAATATTGTAATAATCCCTAAATTTTTTATCCATAACTAAATAAATAAACAAATAGATTTAACTATTCATCTTCCTTCTTCCATAACCTCTCAAACTCATTCCTCTAGCCCTCCAAATTTCATGACCCCTCAAACCTTCCAAATTGCATAATCCCTCAAATCTTTTAAATTTCATAACTCCTCAAACCTTTTAGATTTTATAACTCCTTAAACCTCTCACATTCTATAACTCCTAAATCCAACACTATATAAACCCAACTTCTTTTCTCAAAGCAATCTTATACTCATTCTCTAAAATTTCTCTTTCGCTATCACTTTGTTGGAGCATTTCGTTGGACTGCTGTCGTTGGCCTCGTTGAAACTGTCACCCTTTGGTAGAGTTTTGTCGGGGGAACCCCTATCTTCTTCCTTCTCTTGCATCTCTATTATTTGAGGTTGGTAAAATTATTTTTTAAAATTCTTTTTATCTTATTGAACCCTAGGATTATCTCACTCACTATCGAACGACCCTAATAAACAATATTCACTATTTTATAGACCCAATAAGATGGATTCAAATATGTTTATTGATTTTAGACCCACTAATACTATTTAACCTTAAAATCAATTCTCAATATTTTGTGAATATTAGAAAATTCCTAAAAATCAACTAAATTCATGTTAAACATTTATTAATAAATATATTATAATTCTATGTGTAGATTGTTTCGTGTGATTGCTAATTGGTAGATAAGACCTTCACGAATCGAGGTGAGTTCTTTCGGACTCACTAAACATGCTAGTTTTTTTATAGAAATATTATTTCAATTATATCATCTAATTTGTAGCAAATAAATTTGTTATTACAAGTATTATTTCTTCATGTTGTTAGAAATCAATTTGTAGAAAATAAGTTTATTAAATGCAATCATTGACATTTTTGATATTTCTTTATGCTGTTAGAAATTAAATGAATACTTATTAAATTACATAATATAGTGAGGTTTTTAATAAATAATGAAAAAGGCTGTAATCGTGGAAAAAATATTGTTTGCGATATCATTTTGTATCGGTGTCTAGAAAAGTTATTTTGTATGCTGGTTCTCTAATTAAGGAACGTGCATCGTACGGAAAATCTCTCAGCATCCATACACTTGCCTGACCGATATCTTTATGATGTCTTAAAACAATAAATTTTTGATATAGCTAATTGTGATTTTTTGTTAAAGAATAAACTGAATTAACTCTATAAATCATATTGTTAACAAATTAATAAAATCTAATTGAAATATTGTACCTGATATAATCCATATACAAGTTATGAAAATCAGAATTTAGATGTACATGGATTATACCTAAATGATACTGGATTTTGGGAGAAACTGAATGATGGGAATATACTCTGTTTCGGCTGTAAACTTGCTAAGTTGTACAACTAAATATTTCACACACCATGGGTGCGTGATGATTTGCTGGATCATACTTTATATTATTTCTGTTTGCCTGACGGCAGGTCCGACTCAGTATCGGACAATCCATGTGACCATTTTATGGATCTGTACAGGAAACAATCGAAACAGTGGTATCCCATCAGTTAGTTTTTTCAATTACATGACATCATAAGTAAAAATAAATTTGTTATAATTGTGACTATACTAAAAGATATTTTGTTTAACATATATCACTTGATATCATCGTCAATGTTGAAAAAAACGCGTTACGTAACGCGTTACGTAACGTAGCGAGCAGAGTTCGCTCCGTAACAGGCTGAAACAACGCACTACAGCGTAGCATGCGTTATTTTCAAAATAACGCACGTTGTAACGCGTTATTCCATAACGCGTTATAACGTGCGTTATATACAATTCCTTATCGAACCGCACCCACGACCCGAAACCCGATTTTTTCGACCCGAAACCCATTAATTCGCTCCTAAATATCCCGATTCTGCCCTAATTCTTCTACCGATTTTCTCTCTCCCCTCTGCCCTAATTCTTCTCCTAATTCGCTCGCTCTCCGATCTCTCTCGCTCTCGCCCTCGCCCTCTCCCGATAACTCTCCCCTCTCCCGATATCTCTCTCGCTCTTCCCCTCTCCCGATAGCTCTCTCCCCTCTCCCAATAGTTCTTTCCTCTCTCCCCTCTCCCGATAGCTCTTGCCCTCTCCCGATAGCTCTCGCCCTCTGCCGACGTCCCGATCCCTCTCTCCCCTCTCTGCCGATCTCTCTTGCCCTCTCCCACTCTTCCCTCGTCCGCCACTGTCGACGCAGCCTTCGACGTCGCCGGTCAACTGTTCATCCCTCGGCCCAGCTATTTTCTCCGGCTCAACCAGCAGGTAATTAAGCTCAGTCCCATTAACTCTCTTTCTCGCTCTCCGATCAGGTAATTAACCTCATTCCCATTTCTCCGGCTCAACCAGCAGGTAATTAATCGCATTCCCATTAACTCTCTCTCGCCGGTCAACTGTTCATTCGCCGGTCAACTATTCCTTCCCCGGCCCAGCTATTTTCTCCGGCTTAACCAGCAGGTAATTAACCTCATTCCCATTTTAAATTTGACTGATTTGTTTTAATAAGACTAATTTGACAGATAATTAATACAGATTTGTGTGATAATTTGGGTTAGGGTATACTGATTGATAAGAATGATTTGTGTGATAATTTGGGTGATTTGTATACTGACTGATCTTTAATATAGATTGATATTTGATAATTTTAATACTGGAAAAAATTAGTATACTATTTCTGACTGTTTATTTGGTGAAATGATGCGTTTGACTGTTAATACAGAATTTGTTAATGAGTTAATGACTGTTAATGAATGACTATTAATGACTGAATCATGTTGATGAATTATAAACTTGCGTAACCTACGTTAAGCGTTACGTTATTTGTTTTAATTAAATAAATAAAAAATTGCGTAACCTACGTTAAGCGTTACGTTATTTGCTACATAACCTAACAAAAAAAAAAACGTTACGTTAACGTTATCGTTATTTTAAACATTGATCATCGTTACTTATGAATTTAATGTTTTCTAATACTTGCATTATTACCATATTTAGATATAATTGTTATATCACATACTCTTTCTGTATTTATTGTGTTGGTCACTATTTGACGACCTAGATATGCATGTTCAGAGACTGAGATGAACCCTGTTGATTCTACTGTGAAAAACTTGGAGTATTTTGCTGAAGTGACTAAAAATTAATAGTTATTTATGTTCTTAGTTTGTATTAGTTATAGTCTTTTCCATGTTTCTGAACCTATCCTTCCTTAATGGATGTTATCTTAAGTTATTTTGTATCGTTCTTTTATTTTTCGTTATATAATAAACTTCATGATTTAATGAATATCAGTTTATTTATCTACGTGTATTTATTCTTTGTGGCTGTGATATTATAATTAGGCTTTAGCATATTCAATCCAAATATGTTGCCGATACCTATTGTATGTACTCGTATACCGTATATCGGGAGTGGGGCATGACAAATATGCTTGTGGCTCTTTTGTGTATTCATCAGTCCTTTTATGCATATGAGTTATATGTTAATTAACAGTGTGCTCACTGCTCCTTTGCACCCTTTCAACGTTAATTTCTTCGTATTAAAATAGTTGAGCTACGGCTCTGGCCAAAATAAAAATTACTGTTTTGTTTTGACGAAAAAGATTTAGTGGTCGTTGGATTCTCATATCATATTAAGTCTTCATTGGATTTAAGGATTGTGCTTTCTATGTGTATTAGTCAGATCCTTTGATATATTTCATATTAAACTGAGTTTACAGTCCTACCTGAGGCCCAAACTTCTTTACATGTTACTTTATATGATCTTTTGTTGATTATTATTTTTTTATATAAATTATGCTAAACTTCATTAATATTTCAGGCTATTGCATCCATGATGCGTGCTCAAGAAGCTGATCCAACAAATCTTGAAGTGCTTCTTGCTCTTGGTGTGAGTTATACTAATGGTAAGCATTCAGCTTCCAATCCGATTTCTTGTTATATTGGATTAGTATTTAGGTCTGTGTTAGTCCTTTTAGATTTCTGATTCGCTGTTTATTCTTCTGTTCCCTCCCCAAATCATTAGTACACATTATGTTGGCTATATTGCTTTGATGGACATCAAGTAGAAAGCTTTTGAAGAGTACTGAGTAATAATTTAGGTTTTGCTAATATAAATTCTGCAACCCTTGGATGTATGAAAGAGATGTGCTGGCCATATTGTCTTCTGAATTTCCATTGATATACAAAGGAGATGGGATTCTCCAGAAAAGCATGTTTACTGACTTTTATATGACATTGATGTCAGCATCTAGTTCCATACAATAACCTAGTGCGTTCTTTCCTTGTTTATCTATTGACTATTAAGTATGAACATCCTGTGAACATGGGCATAATGATACCGGGGAAAAAAAATAGCTAACCTTTGCTAAAGATGTGTTTAGTTCCATTTTTTGTGTGAATTTCTCAAATAAAACTTGAATTGCTATAATTTTATCAAAATATAGTGTTCATACAAGTTAATCATCTTTTCATAAATTTGTATTAATTTGGGGCTATTTCTTTATTCTTCGTCTAGCCAAATATATCACATTTTTCATGGAAGGTATCAGAAGTTTAATATGTAGAGACCATCCTTTTAATGTCTTTTGAATTAAAGTTGTTTTCTTGTGTGTACACAAAGGAAATGTTTGAGAAGCATCAATTATATTTCAAAGATTAATATTATTGTAAATTTGGTTACAATTTTGAGAAATTCCTTGTACATATATGACATGATTACAAGAAGTGTCACTTCTAATGCATGTCCGAAATGCACATGGCTTCTTGGTAAGGGTTTTGCGTAGTCGAGGTTCTAAATGGCAGATATTAGTTTCATAGTGGTTGATGGGATCCCATGGATACCATGTCAATTTGGGGCAACATGTCGGGACGTTTACTAAATACCAGGTAGTGTAGTGGATGTTGGACGTATCTTATATATATAAATGTTGACAAATTCAATGTAAATATACTAATTTTATTGTTGTCTATCTAATAAAATCGTAAAGCTCAAGGTTTTAAATATCGGCTAGCATCAGTTTTGATATAGGCCCTAAAATATTGTACCGATATTGTCAATATTGCTGATATACTGTTTTATTGCTGATATGTTACATCAGAAATTTTCGATTTCCTATACCATAAACCATCAGCCGACACTGATACCAATTCCATATTTAAGCATAAATGTAAAAATCACCTAGATTAAACAAGAATATTTCTTACTGGGGGCAAGTGGACATTCTATGTTAAGGTTCAACACTTCAATGCATAATTGTGATTGGTTGGGGAAGCAACTGTCTTTACACCCCACGCCCCCCCCTTGTGGAACATAATCTCCAAACATTCATTTAAATAAAATGATATTCTTAAACCCGAGATATCGTTATTTGCAAGCATTTCATTCTCCCCAGGAACTTTCTGGATGTCCAGTTGCAAAGATCTTGAAACATTGCCTTTATTCCTAGTCTTTTTGCCATCTTGTGGTTCTCTCATCAGTATATCAGGTAGAAGCAATAATGAGACCCATTGATAATGCAATTCTTGTATGCAAAAATTATTCCCTTGCTAAAGTTTGGCAAGTGTGACTTGTCTGTCTTGACTGTGATATTCTCTCGTCTTTTTTGATTGCCCTCCACAACGTCAAATAGAGCTCTAGTTTCAGCTTCAAGAAGAAATTAAGCGATCAAAAAGCATTTTCCCTCTGTTTTAAAAGCAGCTCATTCACCTGCCAACCTTGTAGTCCGTTTCATAACACCAACAGCATTCAATTTGGTGTATTATGTAATGTATGTTTCAGGTTTCAGAGTATCCAAGCATGTGATATGCATTTTACCTGGCTACATCTTCATTATCAGAATATCCACATAATGTAGGTAATAGTTCAGGCACATTACTTGGTTTTATTGATATTAGTAGCACTATGCTATTTTCTGGGACACTTCCATTTATTTTTCCTTTTTGAGTCTGAATTCAACTGACCAGTAACATAATGCAGATATTCACTGCTTCATGAGGTATTTTGAAAATTTCAATGAACTTTCCTTCTTTATAATTGCAGAACTTGAGCAGCCAGAAGCATTAAAATATCTTTACAGATGGCTTCAAAATCACCCGAAATACGGGGCTCTTGCTTCTCCCTCACAGGGAGATTCTCTATATTATGCTGATGTAAGTACTCCATCACTTCTAAAAGTTATTGTATCTTCCTGCAATTACTAATGGCCAATTATCATGGAAAATCAGCTATTTCTAATAACCTCAAGTCTACTAGCTACTCTTTTTCTTAGAGTTTAAGATATTCTAAGAAATTGTTATTCTTTTCTTGCAAGAACCAAAGTTGAGTCAGAGGGCTATAATTAACTAATGGTCACTGTCAGTGTTTAGAAAAAGACAACATACCCTTTTTAGGGCTTGTCCTCTTTTATTTATAGAGAATTAATTACAGAAACGATCTCTGTACTATTAGGAGTCTATCACGAATACTCTCTTTAACAATTTTTTGCAGAGAGACCCCTGATAACGAGTATAAATGCAAAGTTGGATATTTCTTATTGCATTTATACCCCCTATTGTGGGTCCCTCTGCTAAATTTTTTTTTAATGGGGTATAGTGATATACCCCCAGTAGTTTTTTTTTGTGCGGGGGGGGTGGGGGGGGGGGGGGGGGTAGTTGTTGCAATTTATATATAGTAGAATCCAAATATAATTGTAGTATAACTTCAACTCTACTCATAATACTATTCCTTGTGCAATTCTTTTCATAATACTATTCCTAATGCTATAATACTCCTCAAGCTTGAGTTTAGATATCAATCATGCATGACTTATTAAAAAGAATAGAGTAAGACTTCTTAGGTAAATCTTTAGTTAAGATATCACTAAACTGTGCTTCAGAAGCAATGTAAGAAGTGGTGATTCACTTGCCCAGGACTCTGTCTCGAATGAAAGGATAGCCGACTTTAATATGCTTGGTCTGTTCATAAAATAAAAGGTTATTGGCAAAAGAAACTGCTGCTTGATTGTCACAATAGGCCGAAAGGAAACAACAACCATCTCACGCCGGAGAGACTACGCATATCATCTCACAGGCCATTATGTGGCATAGCTTTTTACTCGGCTTCAAACGCTTGATTTTCCATCATCATTTACTACATTGATTGACAAGATTACACCCAACAAATGTGCAATAGAACAGTAAAATGATGATCCAGAGGATCCCTTGCCCAATCAACATCAGAACAACCGATCACATCAAATGAGAACAAGGTACATAGAACAAGCCTTTGTCAGGAGCCCCTTTAAAGCATCTCGAAGTACAGCAAACAGCCTGCCAACAAAGCTGATGGGGAGACTACATATGCTGTCTTAGTTGACCAACAAAGAAGGTGATACCTAGCCTTGTAGTAGTCAAATAGATGAGTTTTCCAATCAACCATCAATATCAATTGGGATCACTAAGAGTATCTTCCAAGTTTGTATCAAATCTGACATTTGGATCCATTGGAGTAATTGAGTATCCAAAGATTTGGACCCCAACATATCATATTCATCCAAATGATCAGTAGGGTGCTTTTCTATAGACAAGAAGAGCCACTTTGGTGAACTAACAACTTCTATCCAAAGAAAAGTACTGCAGAGTACCAAAATTTTTCATATAGAAGTGATTCCTCAATTAGGATTTCAAACTAGCAATACCCCGAGAATCATCACCAGTCAGTACTATATCAACCTAAACAACAAGAATATAATACCAACAAAAGACCCATGAACAAATACAGAATGATCAGAAATCCTTCTCTTTAGATCAAATTGAGCAACTGCACTACTTCTCTTTAGACCAAATTGAGCAACCACACTACTGAATTTATTGAACCCTCTTTAGGGTTTGTCCTTTATTTATAGATGATAATAGAGTGCAAGTAGAATCCTACTGCAAATAATATTATTCTTATTACAGCTCTAATCACAATACTTTTCCTAATACTACTATGATAGTAATTTTTCTTGCATGGTTCTTCATTAGGGTAAATGATCAATTGATAATTATCTAAGTCCATCAACCTGTTCTTTACTGTTTAGTTTTTTTTTTTTTCCTTGAATTTTCTATGGATATTCAGAGACAAATGTCTCTGACTTGTATTTCCACTTTATAGAAAAGCTTGTTTGGTTTCCAAAATCAGGTTGTCAGATTGTTCAATGAAGCTGCTCAGATGTCACCTGAAGATGCTGATGTACACATTGTTCTTGGTGTATTGTACAACCTGTCAAGAGAATATGATAAAGCCATAGAGTCCTTTCAAATAGCATTAAAACTAAAGCCCCGTGATTACTCTCTGTGGAACAAACTTGGTGCAACCCAAGCAAACAGTGTTCAAAGTTCAGATGCAATATTAGCATATCAACAGGTGGGATTAGTTGTTTGGTGTTACGCGTCTCCAGACTTTTTTTCTTTCGTGCTTCTATTACTTATTTGCGGTTATACCTTGATTTCTGTTTTATATGAACACTCCTTGTTCCTCAATCACATATTAGATCTCATTTTTATATGAACATTTCATTCACACACCTCTATATACATGCTATTTCATGTTCTTACATGTGTGGGCATGTGACACGATGTTGCTATATTATTCATTACTTTTCTTCTAGAGCATTCCTTTTCTTTCAAAATTTTCTGTTGTTCGAATGGGAGGTTCCCATGTCGTAAATTGCTCATTATAATACTGAAAACTATATCTTGTGCTTATTTACCTTCGCTTTTTTGTCAGTCCATTGAAGTGGCTTTCGAACAATTAGTATTTTGGAACTGCTTGGATCTTTCCACTTAATACTTGTGTATTTCATTAAAAGTCTGTCCTTTCAATTTTCTTTAAGTTTTTGGTCCAACCAATGTTTAAAATAACGATAACGTTAACGTAACGTTTTTTTTTGTTAGGTTATGTAGCAAATAACGTAACGCTTAACGTAGGTTACGCAATTTTCTATTATTTAATTAAAATAAATATTAAACTGCATCTAATAATTTTCACAAATAAGTAAATAAATCTTTAAAATACTGTAAAATCAATATAAAGGTATAGAAAAATTATAAAATTTCACAGCAAACATCACAATAATTTTTTAAGTTATACAAAACACAATATTGTTTTTCCTCAATCTAATTTATAATAACAAGATCATCCTCCTCCAGAATATAGTTTGTATCTTTCGGATCGATATCATCCCCCGTCTCATCAAAAGTATCATCAGTTGATTTTTCTTTATCTGAAGAAGATGCTACACAAGAAATATACAAATTAAGATATTATTAGATACTCAAATCATGATAGTATTCATTTAAGAATATTAAATTGTTAAAATTGGATAACTTACAAGTATCGACCCTTCGTTTTTTTGCTGGGGTTTCAGTTTCATCTTGCTTGTCTCCCTTATCTATAATTGATGGAAGAACATTTTGATTGCTATTAATTGCAGTGACTTCTAAGAAATCATTCGTTCTTGGAACTGAATCGTCATCAGTAGGCTCATCTAGCAATCCAATATCTTCTGGGAGACAAGGCTGTTCACTCTCAACTAGCCATTCATCATTTGGTGTCGCCTTATCAATCAAAATTGGATCCAAATTCATTCTCTTCCTTCGAATATTTCTCTCTTTAAGCTTAATATTGTACATGACGTACACGAGAGAATGTAGGCATTTTTGCTCCAAGCGACATCTTTTTTTTTTAATGCACCTTAAACAAAGTTGTAAATTATTATATGAGCATGATAATAAATAAAGTACTTGAAAATAATATGTTAAGTTTTTAAAATTCATACTTGTTCAAAAGTGCTCCAATTGCGTTCACATCCAGAAGCACTAGTCGTAAGTGAGAGGATTCGAATTGCAAATTTTTGGAGTGTGGGAACATCCTCTCCAAATCTTTCCCACCAGGCAGCTAAAATAAAAAAAAAAATTTGGTGTTAAAAAATGCAAAAAAAAAAAACTTAATGATATATCTAGCAATAGAACTCTAGGAATGGAAACAATAAATTAAGATATACCAGGACTTCGAGCATTCATAGTCATTTGAGCTAGTGGGGATCCAAATTCTCCAAGTTTCTGTTTATACTGATCCAGCTCCACATCAGCTTGTGCATACTCATTGAGATCGGGGATCATTCGTTGCATGCATTCACGAAGGCCTCTTCTAACCTCAGGAACATTAGAAAATTTATCACTGTAGAAGTATTTAGGATTTAGAAAGTAAGCTGCTGCGTGGAGGGGCCTATGCAACATGCTTGTCCACCTCATATCAATCAAATTCCAGTATGGCATGTATTTCCTCTTACTGCTCCCACAGACATCGGCAATTTTCTCTTTACAACTGTCAAGCATCTCATATAAAAAAGGCATGGAAGGCCTCACATCTGAATCAACCTCTCGCAACACGTAGACCAGTGGCAGTGTGGTGCTAAAGCAAAAGAGAACTCGGCCCCAGAAGCTTCTGCGAGATAGCACTGTCTTTTTTGCCTTCACTGCATTCGGTTTCTTCGCCCAAGCACTCTTGGTGAAATCATCAGAAGCAAACAACTTTCTCAATGACTGCCTTAATTTATAAAGCCTTTGTAAAGTCAAGAATGACGTAGCAAATCGAGTGATTGCCGGTCTTAGCAGTCCTTTCCCTTCGTGTATGTCTGCATCAAACTCAAAACCCAGCCATGATTATATATAAATTGTATGATCCCCTTTGCTGTTTCAAGAGTTTCCTTATGGATCTACATCTTGCCTATATTCTCCAGCATCAGATCAATACAATGTGCTGCACAAGGAGTCCAGTAAAGACGTTTTCGTGAATCCATAAGTTTTGTGCCCGCATTGACATACGAAGCATGATTGTCTGTAATCACTTGGACAACATTATTCTCTCCAATCTCCTCAACTATCTTATCAAGACAGTCTCATAAGTAATCTCCTGTCTTGAACTGAGCAGATACATCAATGGACTTGTAAAAAAAAGTCCCCTATGGTGAATTCACAAGAAAGTTTATTAAACTTCTGCTCTTCCTGTCAGTCCACCCATCTGACATCACTGTACAACCGTACTTCTTCCAAACCGCCATATGCTTCTCCTTAATCTTGTCAATATCTTCAACCTTAGCCTTAAGAACCCGTGTCCTTATCTCGTACGGAGATGGTTGCTTCAAACCAAATTCGAAATTCCCAACTGCTTCGATCATCTCCTTCCAATAAGGACTATTCAAGATATTAAATGACAGTCCATTTGTATAGATACATCTCCCTATTTTTCTAACACAGTCTTCTCTTGCCTCCTTCTTTAAAGCTGTCTCCAACGTGGATTGTCGGGCTTCAAGATTAATAAATTTATTCATTGCTCCTAAAATTCGAGGTTGAGTATTGCTACCGGCGGCGCTTTCAAGCTCTTCGCTTACCAATTCAGTGTCTGGTTCCCCTATTCTACCAATTTCACGGCTTAGAGATGCCTTTTTCTTCTTTTCCACTTCTGAAGACTTTAAAATATCTTTACATATTTTTTTTATATCTGGCGGGACTCGTTCACACATTTTCACCCCATGTCTCGTACCGGCCAAATGGTGTTTAAGCCGGGTGATTCCAGCAGTAATGTGGTGATTACAGAATTTGCAGTAAAAATAATTTGGAGGTTCCCCTTCCTTGTGAATCCCCAATTCTCTGGCTGGATCCAAATTTTTTGACATTATTCAATCTACACAAACATACCAATAATTCAAATGTTAAATTATTTGAGAATCAACAATTAATTCAATAATTCAAAGCCCATTTTCTTTTACATTAATCCAATTTGCACAGTGCAACCGAATACAAAAACCCCATGCAAAAGTTTTTCTACAATCTGTTTTCTATACAAAAACCCTGTAGCAAACCTATTTTCTGCAATCTATTTTCTTTACATTAACCCTATGCAAAAACCCAATTTGCACAGTGCAAGCTTTCCAATCCATTTTCTACAACAATTAGTTCAAGCCCATTTTCTTTTACATTAATTCAATTTGCACAGTGCAGCCGAACAAAAAAACCTATGCAAAATTGCAAAAAAATGCACTGTTGCTGGCTTACAGTAGTTGCAACAGTACACATTGCACAGTGAATAAACAACAATATAATTAACATCAAGATAATTCACATATTTGTTGAACCAAGTAATCTAATTAATAATCCAATTTAAAAATATCAGTCCAATTAGCATGATAATCCAATTAAAAGTCCAATGTAAAATTGAAAAAAATCCAAGTAATCAAACAATGCAAATAATCAAGTAATGAATAATCCAACATTATAGAATTAATTCAATTAAGTATTTATAACTAATTTAAAGAAAATTAGATTGGAAATCTTACCTCTGTTGAACTTCAAAGCTTTAGGGCTTCAGGAGCAGGAGCCGGCTTCAAAGCTTCAAGGCTTCAGGAGCAGGAGCCGGAGGGCGAGAGCTTCAGGAAACTTCAACGTCGAGGGCGAGAGCTTCAGGAAGGTCGGAGAAGCGTCGAGAGCTTCAGCGTCGGAGAGCTTCAGGAGCAGGAGCCGGAGCCGGAGCAATGAGGTCGGAGAAGCGTCGAATCTTCGATCAATCGAAGATTTTGAGCAGGAGCCGGAGCCGTCGAGAGCTTCAGCGTCGGAGAGTTTCAGGAGCAGGAGCCGGAGCCGGAGCAATGAGGTCGGAGAAGCGTCGAATTTTCGATCACTCGAAGATTTTGAGAAAGCTGATGGGTTAGGAGGTTGATTTGAGAGTCTCGTCGGCGATTTGAAGACGGATCGGCGGTGGAGAGGGGGATGGGAGAGAGCTCCGGTGAGAAATCGCTCGGGTGGGAGAGAAAGAACGATCGATTTTAAGGTTGATTTGAGAGTCTCGTCGGCGATTTGAAGACGGATCGGCGGTGGAGAGGGGGATGGGAGAGGGGGGGAGAGCTCCGGTGAGAAATCGCTCGGGTGGGAAAGAGGGAACGATCGATTTTAGGGTTAGGTTTTATTTTTTCGCTCAGGAATTTATATAGCTCAGGAATTTATATAGGATTCGAAGTGGGGAAATAACGTGCGTTACGTTACGTTACGAAAAAACGTAACCTAACGTACGTTATTTTAAAAAAACGGTGCGCTCCGGATCGGGACGTTATTTCGCCCCGTTACGGAGCGAATTTTCCCTGTTACGCTCCGTAACGCGGCGCGTTTTTTTCAACACTGGGTCCAACATTTTCATCTTGTTTTTCATTTTTCTTTTTCTGTTATGATTTAACAAAATATGTAATTTGTGGACTTCCGTTACTGCTGCCACAAATAATGTTAAGTTTATTTCCTTGGTTCCTGTTTGATTGTGTTTGATGTGGTTATTTAGTTTGTAGAAGAAATTCTATCATAATTAGCAAAATGGTGTTTCAAAGGCAGTTTTTTTTCAGGAACACGTCTTAATGCCTCTACATTTAAAACTTTGTTTAGAAAGGAAGATGGACAAAAATGCACATGCTTCTGATAAAATCTTTTATAAACTCATATTCAATTATTTACATCTTCTACATTTTTTTAAAGTGAACATTTTCTATTATGTTTAGTAAAATTTAATACTGCTTTTTGAAATTAGTTTTATGTATATTTTATGATTTACTACTAGATATTTGGAAGTAACCATACTCATACATCAACAATCTCAAATAATGTTAAATAGTCACAACAATATCTACTATTTAGATAAATTTAAAATTATTAAATATATATGAATATAGGCAGACATCATAGAAATTTTGGAACTAATTCGTTTTCAAAAACAACTTATTATCTTTTCAACTTTTTTTCAGGTTTTCTTGCATCTGTACTCTCAGATTTTTTTCCCCCTTGGATTTTGTTCTAAACATGAATACTTTCTGTTACTTTTTTATTTTATTTTTGCAATATTCTGTTTTGCTTAATTGGTTGCTATTACTGATGATTCACCCAATTCCTGAGGAAATATTCTCAGCTTTACCCTGCTGGTATCTTCGAATTAAGTAATCTAATAGTTTCCTATCTGATGGATTGATGCAAGCATGTGCATTCGTATTCAGTAGTAACCTAACTTCTGGCACTTTAGTCTCCACAGAGACTGATTGATGGGTTTTATGCACTATCAGAACCACACAAACTTCTTACTTTTGCGTGTCTATTGATTGTCTGAGAGCTTTAAGACCAGTTTCACCACTCATTTAGTTTTTCACTGATTTTAGAGAAGATGGAGAACTGTCATGCTTTCAAGATGTTGCTTCAGCAGCCACTGTGCAGTAAAATAACTCTATCCTCAGTGGTTGCATCCATATGTCCAATAATAAAATTCACATTTGAATATTTCTGCTTTCTTGTCCTATGGGCGGGTTTAAACCTATGATCCTCTGACACGGGCACGGGCTGTCGGAAGAGGCAACTTTCTAGTATCTCTAATATCGAGACACAATGATACAACTATAATATGATCATCCAACCACACAAATATGTGTGTTAGGTTATTCTTCACATATGGAAGAAGCTAGAATAGTAATATGAACCACATGATATTTAGTTCTTATAAAAAAGATGCAAAAAAATAATTCATCTTATGAATATTTTTATGTAAATAGGGATTTCATTTATAAGTGTTGGACAAAGGACATGGATATTTCGTCCGACATGGCCAGACATGCCTTCTTTTTTGGCTGGGAGAAGTGTCCTACATATCATTGGTGTAAACTCAGATGTCTTGCAGTTTCGTTTTGGCTGTTGAAACTGCTGTCCAACTATTTTTAGGACCTGTGAATAATACATTGCATCCACTATTGCTACTGCTGTTGTCCCCTGCGATTTGCATATTACATCAAGAGATGCTAAATTTGTTTTGCTTATAATAAATAATGGGGAATGCTTTGTGCTATTATCATGTAGAATTCTTACTTTCCGTCTTAATTTCACCTGTGGTCTTGCAGGCACTAGACTTGAAACCAAATTATGTTCGAGCATGGGCAAACATGGGTATCAGTTATGCCAATCAGGTTTGTCCTTTTCTAAACCACTTGATCATTGTCATTGTTTGCCCTTTTCTAAACCACTTGATCATTGTATCCATCTACGTCTCATTTAAATCATTGACTGTCTTACACAAAATCAATGAAGGAATGTAAAGAATTTCATATAAATCTACAATAGCGTTTCAGTTAATAAAAAGATGCCCCTCCCAAACTATCGAGACAAATAAGATCAGTAAACTGTGATTTTTTTTTTCCCAAAATAAATTTTTGAGAAACAAAACAAAATTTGGTTTCTATTGCTGGTTTTGGTTAAACTAAATGGACATGGGAATTGAGGTTTTGGTTTGTTGCTGTATCCTATATGCCTATTTTCTTGAGAGGATACCAGCTGATACAAATAATTGCATTCATCTGATAGCCATCCTTTCTAAATCCAGGGACTTTATGAAGAATCTATCCGATTCTATGTGAGAGCACTTGCCATGAACCCTAAAGCAGATAATGCCTGGAATTATTTGAGGATTTCTCTCAGGTATGTGGCTGTGTAACTTTACCCATATAATATATCCTCCAGCACTGATATACTAGCAATTTGTATCTCGTAGAGCATTACTTCGTTTGGGAAACTAGAGTTTTGGGCGCACGTAATGTAAATATGGATTTGTAATATTCTAAAAGGTGTATGCAGAGTAAGTTTATGTGCGTAGTCATATATGAAAGAGGAATAAAACAAACCTTAATTGAATAATTATTCTAATAAAATATGTATTTGTTTAGTGTTCTAATAAAAAACTTATTGGAATTAATTGAATATTCTTTCTTGTTTTGTTGAAAAAAAAAATACTATCATAATTAAATACTTAATCAATGAATACTTCAATTTTTCTACCCAGATTAGGAACTCTAGGTTTCTCCCTACTACTTCACACAATGTAATTTGGTAATTATATGAATATTTAATTTCTTAATCAAATTAAAGATTCATTGGTCACTTTTAATCAATAAAATGTTCCTAATTGCTAACCAGATTATGTATCAGTTGGTTAATAATCATCAAGACTTTTAGCTACTTTTCTATATCACTTATTGATTAATCATAATGCTTAACTTTAATCTGATTTAAAATCTTGAAATTTTTTTCTAGTTTTCTAATCAAAATAGGAATCAGGGCTAATTTCACAGTTCACATGTACAAAAAGTGACAGGTCCAAAGACCCGAACACGTTTCTTAATATTATTAAATATTGTATAGATATAGATAGCGATTTGTAGATTATGAAATGACAAGATGTTTTTGATTCACGCAGCTGTGCATCTCGGAATGACATGTTCGAAGCTTGTGATTCACGGAATATCGATGCTCTCCAGAAAGAATTTCCCCTATAAGCTCATGCATCAGTTTGGAATCCGAATTTACAAGGTCAGGGGCTGGGACCAGATAAAGGAGGCCCTTGTAGCGTAGGAGTCATGCAGATTCTCATGCATCACTTGGTTATGCATGTCTCCATGCTTCCTCACTAGAAAAAGCTTGTTTATATATATGCCACAAACATATCTAGCTCCAACTTGCCCCGGCGTCTAGAAGTGAACTAAGCAGGGAAACTACTTTGTACCAAAACAGCATAAATAATAGATGCTTTTCAGCTGAGGAACTTCTTTGATTCATCCAACATCTTGTTATTAAATAAACATGATGTTTTATTAAGAAACCTTTTTGTTTGTAAGAAATATTTTGGCAAACAATGTGATGCATTTTGAATGGATGATCAACATCATCATCCTTGTTTTCAATTGCTCCTATATGTATTAGATAGCCTCCTTTGGTGTCTTATAAGTATTGATCTCTCTATCAAAGCTGTTGTCACCATTATCATCAGTATAAATGTATATAATGCTGGGGCCTTCATTTGCTCTTGCCACGGGGATAAAAATGGAGCTTCAGTTTTGTATAATGCTATTGTATCTATAGCTCATACGGATCAATTCTTGACCAAATTCCAGATCAACTAATCTAGAATTTAAGAGAACTAATCTAGAATTTCCAGATTAATTCTTGACCAAATTCCTAACAAGTTGCATCACGAGCAAAAATAATAATAATTTGCATAATAATAGTTTTAATACTACACGAGCTAATTAGGACAATGTATTATCTATTATTTGTAAATATATGTCTATATTTATATAACATGGAATGCATGGCAGTGATTTTACTTGCATCACTATTTATAACAATTTGATCTAACACGTTTTTGAATGATTTCAATTAAATACAAACTCAACTATTTTTTTTTTTTATTAAAAATACTTCTCGATAGCATCCAAATATCCAAAGAAAATCTAAATACAATTTCTTCTTATATTGATAGTTAATTGTATACTTCCAATACTTATGTAGATAATAGTGTGTTACATTTACTTTTCATTGATAATAATTACATTTGCTTTTTCCTGAAGCTCAACCAAATTCAATTGACAACCAAACCTAGGAATGTTCAATCAGTTGGAGATCCAATCGGATCCGAGAATATAAGGTTCCGACTGTTGCTGGAAAAAATTTCCGACCAAACTCTGACCGAAATCAATCAGAGTCAGATGAAGTTGCTGAGGTCAGAGTCAGATTTCGGTCAGAATCAAGGCGAAGTCGCTGGAACCAGCGATGGAGTTCGTTTTTAGACGTTCAGTTGGTCAATCGATTGAAAATCAAAGTTCTCCAATCGGATCTAAAAATAAAAGACTCCAATTACTGCCTGAAAATTTTTCCAACCTAAAAATAAAAGACTCCAATTACTGCCTGAAAATTTTTCCAACCGCCGGAGTCAGGCGGTCATGTTCAACCCTAACCAAACCTGGTCTAAACTGCCAAAAAGAGGCATTAAAAAAGCAGATCTCAATCTGAAACCAGCATCATAATTTGGACCCGATGTCACTTTTGAGTTTGGATATGAATATAGAAAATTCCAAAGGCGCAATACAAACTCAATGAAGAACAAAATTTAAAAAAAAAAATCATCAAATAACACAAAAATAAAAAATGCAGCTAAAAACACTCACCATAAACAACATATCTGCAATAATCACTCAAATTTCTGCAAGAAAATGGTTATCTTACTCACCATAAGTAAGAATATGACAGAGTGACTTAAATACAAAGGTAAAACACTTACTCTGGGCAACTTCATAGTCGAAAGCTTTTGCGCACAAAATAAATTTAAAAAAAAATATGTTGGCCAGCAAACTTAGTTAAGAAAATGCACATGACAAACAGAGAACAGACTTGCAACTTGGTTCGCCTACAACTCAACGCCTAAATGCGTTTTTCTCATGGGCCGCAGTCCCTCCTTGAGAATAGTATGCACGGCGACGGACGCTCTCCTCAATCGTGGTGCTGCCTCCTTTCTCCGTCCCATAGATTCTACTCTGGGCATCTTCTAAGAAATTCTTACCGCCGGATGAGCTTCCCCTAACTGCTTCTCGGGCATCAGCCTCCGCTGCCTTCTTTATCCTCTTCCACCTCTGCTCCTCGTGCAGCTCGGCATCCAGCTGCATCTCTCTCAGCCTGGCTTCTCTCTCCTCTTCTGACATCTTTGGAACACCCTTGCGGCGGCTGTAGCCAGGCCCTTGCTGATTTTGAGTGCGTGTTTCCTTGTTCTTGTTGTTTCCATCACCATGCTCGGAGATCGGACGATGGTGTTCGGATGTTGAAGGCGCATATTTTCTTCTCTCTTCATCTCTCTCGGGAAGTCTAGACGGACGACTGGCATGGCTGTTTTGACGATGATTATCAGATATTGAATGACTGCCCTTTCTCCTGTCTTCCTCACTTTCACTTGAATATCTTGCATTGGAGCGGGCTCTGGATGAATGCCTTTCATGCTTCAAGTTGCTCTCTTTATGACTCTTTCTCCTGTCATCCTCACTCTCACTTGAATATCTTGAATCAGACCGGACCCTGGCTGAACGCTTTTCATGCTTCGAGCTGCTCGCTTTACGACGTTCAGATGCTATATGGTCACTCTTTCTTCTCTCCTCATCATCACTGCTGCCTTTAGATGAATGCTTCTGCTTGCTGTGTTTCTGTGCATCAGATGTCGGATGGTTTTTTTTCCTTCTGTCCTGTTCACTTCCATTTGTATTCTCTGACTCGCTATTCAACTTGTGGTGACGCTTACTCTTGTGCTTCTTCTTTTCTCGTTTCCCCTTGTCATCTTTGTGCTTCTTCTCAGCTTCTACCTGCAATGGACAATAGGTCCTTTAGAAGCTGCACAAGGCACAAATTTGCATTCTTTCTTTATTAGCCGACTGGCATGGCATGGTGTAATAAATACTGCTTTCAAGGTCATAACTACGTACTATGGTCATCAACAGGCTCAGAGAAATTTCATAAGTTTGACATTTAAAAATGCCTACATTTATTTGTGGTCTAATCAATAAGGTTCAACACAATGCAAGTACCTTAACATCAACTCAGTTCATAGTTTGATAAAAAAATGGTCAAAGTTTAGCTAACTTGGTTGTGACTCGTTGAGCTCTTTTATATAATACCAAAGTGGGAAGGTAGTGGTATCTTGATATGATGACATTGATTGTTGTTCAAGCGCTTGGTTGTGACACGAGCTCTTGTATACACTACCAAAGCGGAAGGGTAATGGCATCTTGATATGACGAATTTGATATACTACCAAAGCGGAAGGGTAATGGCATCCCGATACACGACTTTGATCATTGTTAAAGCACCATGAAATGTCCTCAAACTGAAAAGGTATCTGCGTCCAACATGTCACCTAAGAAAAAGAGAAGGAAAACTAAAATATAACCTGTCCGTATAACATTGGCTGTCAGACTAGTGAGGAAACTTAAAAAGAGCACCGGCTCATTGTTCTCAGCAACATGCCAACATTAGCTCCTCCCTCTCTAGCAGGGTACCTGAACAGCATATGAGGTCACTTTTGAACCCCCCACCCCCACCCCCACCCCCACCCACACTGCGGGGGGCACGCTAAGAATTTCAAGTTGATAAAGTAGCCTCATATACAGTACAGGTAACCTCCTAGAGAGGGAAGAAACTAAGGCTGCTGAAATCCATGAGCTTTTTATTTCCCCTCGTCCATATAGTTTACTACAACTTATACTTTGCATTAACTACTGGTTCACAGAAAGCTATGATTATGAACTGCAGCTAGCCACACTTTTGAGTTTATTTTATTTGGTAACATTTTCTCAGAATTAGCCCACAAAGGTTGGGAACTACAGAGACAGCTGATCCCAACCAGATCAGCATAGTTATGGTCTGAGATCCTAGGCAAATTTTACAGTTCCTTATGGGATCAAGCTACTCTAATAAATTGGGATTTCATCTACTAGCTAACTTTATTCTTGCCTTCCTAGACTAAGTCTGGATCGTAGAAAGCCAGACAGAAAAGGATACTTTGAGCAAATCCCAGAGGCTAGGGGTATTGCTCTAAATGCCCATCCCTTTGTTATCAAGTGTGTAGCTTCCTATTAGTACAATGGACTCCAACAAACTGGGCTTGTATAGACTTCTTTTCGGGTTCGGAGAGAGAGAGAGCTAGAGGATGTTTGCATTAGCTGGCTAAGGATTAAGTCTGTAAGCCCAAAAAAGGATGAATATGAAGGGTTTCTGAGTTAAGACTTAGTTGCCAACAAGAGTGCATGGATGAAGGCAGCATGTGGGGTAGGTTCGTGAAATGTCCGGAAGTTGCTATTTCTGACTCTAAGTGATCGTCTATTAGGATCTCAAAGTTTAAGCTACATAAATTTGCTGCAAGTGGGGGCATAACATGCTAACATAGATTGAAGAAGAATACGGTCTAAAAAGAGCTTCGGAACGTCTTCAGAAATTAACAAAGGGCTGATCATCAGCACAATGACTGTAAATAAAGAAAGAAAAATACTACTGCAAATGGTAATAGTTGAAGGATTCTCCCACCAAAGTAAGGGTGGCTAAAAAAAAAAAAAATCCCAACTGAAGTTCTTTTTTGGCTTTGTTATTAACTTGACCTCAACCTTAAATGGTCGAAACCTAATTCTTTGCCCATGTAATAACTATGAACAAAAGAGGATCTTACCATAGAACCTAAACAGGTTGATTACAGGTTGATTACAGGCTGATTAACAGGTTCTGTTATTGGTTGGCCATGCAGTTTAAGCTTCATATAACAAAGAATTATAATATGCCACATAGATCTTTATGAGGAATAAAAAACACAAAAAATAAAATTGAATCACATCCTTTTAGCAAGTAATTAACTTAATACAAACTATTTTAGCAAATATAGGTGTCAAGGCTGTTAATTAGGTCCAATTCTTGAACTTGGTATACTAATAAAATAGAAGTAACTAATAGACATGTAAGTCTGCCTGGATCTCAAACTCAAGCACATATCCTACAGTGTCAAGCTATGCAGGACAGAGAACTTACAGACTTCCGAATCATAGCCATCTGGACAGGATTATTTTTTATTCGAGCAAGTGCGTCCTGCTCACGTTGACGTATTAGTAGTAATGGGTCTGAGTGGAGTTTCCTCCATGCATCATTTGCTGACTGAGGCTTATCTTCAAATAAAGCGCCTGGAACAGCAGCCTGGGACACCCAAAGATTCAAAACACAAGCAGGGGTTACAAACATCAGAAATTGCAGATCATATAGAAGGTAGAAAGAAGTAATGAGATTCGAAATATAAAAGACTTCAATAGTGCAGAGATGAAGCATCATGTTTGTTATGCAAAGATAAAGAATAACCTCGTCAGCATCAACAATAACTACAGCAACGAAGATTTACAAAATTCTTGGGGTCTGGCCCATGAATCCTTTTTATGCATTTATATTCCATTAAGGCTAACTCTTAAATCGATGATTACCATATTTTCTTTTACTGCTTTAGCTATGCTCAATTCGTTCTCCCCTATTGCTACCAGATGTGTGGAATGCCCTAATTGTGACATGAATATGGGGCACACTAACCGATATGAAAAGGGTAGGCTTAATTGGATTAGAGTTCAGGTCACGGTAAACTCAAGAGCTTTATGCATGTCTTTATTATCTGCGTACATGTTGATGAAGAGACATAAAATTCTAATCACATAAAGTAATCAACGCTAAAGCTCCAAACTTCAAAGTTACCATGCAAGTCTCAAAACTGTAAGCTTCATAAGGCTAAATACCACGCCAAATACACTAAAAGAGCACATTGAATAAGCTACTCGTTAGCGCTCTCCTTTTACTGGTTGCGACCTTTGAGTCTTTTGACGACCTACACGTAGATCGAGAATGCATCATCAAACACTGAAGTGAATTAGGTAACATTAGTCTCCCCCTCCCTCCTCTACCTTAAGCACTCATCAACCTTAGTTCCCCAATTCTAAAGAATCCAAACTATCTCAAGAGAGTTCCACATATCCCCATTATCTCCTAGCATAAAGTCACTCATCCATCCCCACATCCCCATTTCACCTTTGCTCAAATTTGGGCATGTTACGTTTTAGCTGCGCAACGATCAAACCCTATAAAAATATAATCTTTATCTTAATTCGTGTATATATTCCGATTTGCTCAAATCACATGCTTATAGTGATTATCTGATAAAAAATTTACTTACTTTTAGGTCAAAGAATAAAACAAAAAATCATACAAAAATCAATTAGAAAGTACCTTGGATGATCCGGCCTCGGCTGATGCCGATGCGACAGCCGCCTGCGGAGCCTCGAGCGCTTTAAACCCCTCGGAGCTCTTCCCCACGGCCAACCCAGACTCGTACAGAAAATCAAGCCTCTCCTGTCTCCTGCAAAATTAACCAAATAAAAAAAAAAATCACCAAGATTAGAAAACAATCAATCCCTAACCCTAATAATTTCAATAATAGGAAGGAAATCGAGAGATTTGGAGAAATATTACGGGACGAGGCCTGCTTGCTCTTGGAGCTGTCTGAACTCGGATTTCTCTCGCTCTTCTTGGATCTGCTTGCGGAGCTCCTCCAACTTGGCCTGCTCCGCGTTGTGCTTCTGCTCCGCCTTCCACACGTTCTCGATGTTGCGGAGGCTCCCCGTGTGCCATCCCTTCTTGTTTAGAAACTTCAACGCCATTGAAATTAACAACAACAACAACAAAAGCTAGGGTTTTTTGCTTGCAATGGTGAGAGAGAAGAGAGAGAACTTTTGGGCATGCGAGGAGGCCAACGATGGTGAAAGAGATTGGAGAAAAGGGGTGTGCTCCTTTAGAAACTCCCGAGAAAAGGATCGGGATAAATTTGCAAGAAAAGACCTTACATAATTGGTTAAATTAAAGTAATAATAATAGTATCCTGTTGTGAATTATAGGTGCTGAGCATGGGCCGGAAAAATATTTCAGACCAGGCCCAACTTATAGGCTTCATTCCTATCCACGCCCAAGTCTTTTTGGGAAAAATATCTCCATATACTCTCATTAGCAGGATAATTTATTTATTTTTTCATAAAAACAATAATTTATTTCCATGCCCGGTAATTTCATAATTTATTTTTCTATGATTTATTTTCATGCCAAGTAATTTTATAGTTTACTTTATTCCCTGATATCGTATATAAGTCACCAAGACTGTAATACAATACATTATTATTAAATATCAGACTATCTATTCTTCTGCTAGTGCATCAAGCAGACAAAAAATTAAACTAAAATTTAAAAAATAAAATAGAAAATAGAAAAGGAACACCCTAGTGAGACTAATGTTACCTTATTCTTATAGGTGAGGACCGAGTTCACCAAACATGACTTCTTAGTTTGGACTTCACATATTTTTTGCAAAACCCAAATTGAGTCTTGGAACCACTCGTAAATAGGAGAAATGATGTCAGTAAAAACAAGACAAGGTTCCCGTTTCTAAATGGCATTGATAGTGGAGACTTACAAAATATAGCCCCTAATTGGGCTCATGGCACTCGAACTTACGGAACTCTTCCAACACGTCACCATCTTGGAAGGGGTCCTGATATCTAAGAGTGTGTTTGTTTGCATGGAAGTAAAATAGAAGACTACTTGAAGTGTTTGTTTGATGAAAATATAAATAGAAAGTTACTTCTTATTTGGTGATGTGGCGCTTAGATAGCAACTTACTTCTAATTTTTTCTTCCTCACACTTTTTGCTTGGAAGAGATTTAGGAAGTAGCGGATCAAGGTACAAAATTATTTTTTTATTTATTTGCCATCATTACCATTAAAAATTACACTTTTATACATAAAAACCTAATAAAATATTACAAATCTAGTTTTATTTAATCAATTTAATAATATTTTCTTTACTTCCTAATGCATTTCCTTCTTCCAAACATTAGCCAACAAACAAAAGAAGAAGTCTCTTCTTTTACTTCCATATTGGAATCTACTTCTTAATTTCTTTTTCACTTCTGCTACTTCCAATTAGCCAAACACATTCTAAATGTTTATTATGGCCTAGGGTGGAGTTCATACTAGGAAAGGGTGACATGGTATCGTTTTAGTGTGATAGATAGTGTACGGACATTCCGTTTAGAGGCATGTATCCAACCTCATATGAGGTAACTACGCAGAAGGATGCGGTGGTTAAAAAAAACTAGCATAGAAATAGATGGAACTTGGTCTTCGAAAACAGACTATCCAGACGAGCAAATAAAGAGCTCGAGAGGTTAAGATTGGATCTCACTCAGCAGAAACCCGAGGACGACGAGGACAATTGTTTGGTATGGAGATGGGATAAGAAGAGTAGTTTTTCAGTCAGATCTACATATAAATACAGATTAGTAAATGCAGGTTCAATTTGGAACGTGAAGTGTCCTCTAAAATATAAAGCATTCCTCTAGTTGATAGCCAAGAGGGCTATTTTAACATGGGCAATGCATCAGAGAAGGGGATGGTCTGGTCCAAACGTCTGTGTTTTTTGTCATAGGAACGAGGAAACAATTGAACATTTATTGTTAAATTGTGATTATGCTGTCCAAGTTTGATGACACACCACGTTCGTGTATGGGTTCCTTCTTGATTTTTCAGACCCCCACAGTTTTTGGACTAGTATTACAAAGTCCCACACGAACATTCTGGTAATGATATGCTGGAATATTTGAAGAGAGAGAAATAGTAGAATATTCAGAAACGCATCACGATCCACCTATTCTTGTTTTCTATATGTTATTCATGACATTTGTCAATGGACATGTATGCTTTTAGAGGAAGAACATCTACGTCTCACAGATGATGGCATCAATGGCAATGGTGATAGATGATGGGAGGAGTTTCAGATGGAGGGATATGACGTACTTGAGCACGGCAATCTACCTCTATGATCCCTTCTTTTGTCTTTTTTTGCATTTCTCTCTGCCTTTGCATCTTTATTAGTTTGGCGGTTGCAAGGATTCCAATGGTTGGTAGTCTACTCGAAACCATTAGGATTATAATATATTATATTATGTTCTATTATAGTTATTAATGGAATGCAGGGAACATAACTCACCGTTTTGGAGGGGAAAAAAAGACAAGGCTAACTGGCATGAGTGAATTAGATAGTTCCATATTAGATCTTTCAAAGAGAATTTGTTAAACTAACTCTACACTATAGTATTGTAATTAGTTCCATAATTTCAAAATGATGACAACCTAGAAGTTTTGAGTACAGAAATTGGAGGTGAGAGCAGACTGAAGAGCACAATCCAGGGCACGAAGAAATTGCTTATAGTGATAACAAAGTTTGCACAAAGGTGCAGCCAGAGGCCAAGTGTCTTTAAGAATTTGCAGAACAAGATGACAAATCCAAAAAGCCAATGTCCTGCACCAAAAATCGAAAAAAATAAACAAAAATATCTATGAATAACAGTCTAGTTCCTTATAAATAGGACAGAAGACATAACTCATAAGTTTCTCACCCAGCAAAAGAAATTCTACATATTAAAGAAACCTATGAAGTATGACCTTCTCAGATAACGAAACAGACCCTAGCAACCATCTCTCAAGCATAAATTATTCGACAATTTGAAAGGTACTCTGCCCAGAAATTGTTGAACGATCAGTCGATAATTTTAAAAAATATCTCCAGTCTCGAACTTGTCAGTGGCGTTCTACTACCACTTTCTCCTGCTACCGGACCTTTTGTCTCCGGACAAGAATCTGGGGAGGTTCACAAGGGAGTTCACCCGAGTGACACCATCTAGGGCCGACCATTCTTCATCATCTGCTGCAGACATTAAATCAGCGAGACTCCTTGTGGAGTTCGACCTCCCTGGCAATTTCTCTATTATGGGTTCCTCGGATGCTGGAACAATCTCATCCTCGTCATGATGCATATGCAAATGCTCTAGTGAGGAAGTGTAAACATTAGATTCTTCGGTGACCAGTCCATGTCTTTCCACATTGTTCGTCTCTTCTTTGTCTGCAAAGATTGAGACTACCTCCATATGCTGCTCTGGATGAGTCTGAATGTGATTGCTTTCGTGAGTTGGATTGGCTGAGGATGGTGGATCCAAGAATAGGCAGACGACAGCACAGTCATCAATCTTTGATGTGGGGAATTTGAATCGCCAAGCTCGGACAGCACATTCAACAAGAGCTCTGGCAGCCGTTGCACGAGATGGTGCTGCAGATATTATGTCCACAACTTCCTTATTTGAGAGAACGTCCCAAACCTGCACATTATCCACTCCTGATATTAGATAATAGTCACTAATGCTTTACAGATGTCGGACATTGATTCTCAGCGCCACATCAGTGGCCATGACAATTACAAAACTAGGTGATGGCAGATCTTTCTCAAGACCTTTTTCTTGAAAAGCGGAAGCTAAGATGGAGGTATACAGCAGAGAATGAAGTTGACCAAGATATGCATTTGAAAAGAAATGAAATGCAGCATCTTCAGTAACTCGGCATTCTGGAATTTAAAATGAAATGATCAAATTAATTTCATGAATTTCGATAAAAACTTTGTAATAATAAGTTTGTTGATTCTCTCTCGCACGGAAAAAAAAAAAAAAAAGAACTTTTAATGTATGAGAAACATATGAAGCAGCAAATTTGCTGCAAATGGCTCGATTTAGTATTCAGGCCATGGTCTTTAAGGTATTTACAGTTGGACGAAATATGGTACAGAAGAAGAAAACACAGAAACATCAGGTTCAAAGCATCCACGTCAGTTGAAGCAATATTAAATTAAGGGATTATATGATTGCACAAAGTTATAAATGTACAAAGAGCTGAAATTGGTGTAGTTAAAATGGTGAAGTTTGAACGACATCAATGTTGTTTTTTTCTATTTAACTTTGAATTTGATTCCAAAATTTTCAGTTCAATTAAATCGACATTCAGCACTAATTGAATTCGGAAAAGGATAGAAGATCATACAACATCTGAAGAGACCATGATGCTAGAACATGGCGTTGGAACTCATACCATTTTAAAACAGAATCTTACAACTAGTATTAAATGGTGATGTTTATGTACAAAAACTTGTACTAAATGGGGATGGTTATTTACAAAACATGCTCTGTGAAAATAACTTGTATGAGATTGCTGAAAAAATAATGCTCATATGCGTGCTATTATCTTGAGCAATGTTTAAAATAGCAATAACAATAACATAACGTTTTATTTTTGTTAGGTTATGTTGCATATAGCGTAATGCATAACGTAAGTTATGCAATTTTCTATTTATTTAATTAAAAATAAATATAAAATTATATAAATTAATTTTTATAAATTAAAAAATAAATTTAAACTATCTAAAAACGAATTTTTCACATAATCTATTCTAATTTTATATTAAGTTTTACAATAATTTTCACATTTATCTTCATAAATTATATTAAGTCTTCAACCGTAATTCCAGTCATCATTTAAATAAGGTAACAAGATTTCAATTTTTTATTTCAATTTCAGTTATTATTATTGTTGTAATTTATATTTTTGTAATGTTTAATTTATCTTATTTATAATTGTTGATTTCAGTTCAGTTAAAAATTCAATAAAATCAACAAGTAAGATATTTCAGCAATCGGAGAGAAATTATAACAAGCGAATAAGGAAACAATCACAAATTAAAACATTAGCAATTCCACATGCAATCAAATAAGTCAATAACTAATCAAGAAAATTACAACAATTAGCTAATAAACAAAATAATAATCAACAATAATATAGAAATTACTAAAAAATAATTATAAATAACGTAACATAACGTAAGTTAACGTAACGTTACGTAATATAACGTAAAATAACATTAAAAACGTACTGTTACGGTGCACTGAGTTATTTTCAGTTTTACGTAGCATTGAGGTCCCGTTTGGTTACGTAACGCAATATAAAGGGTTTCATAACGTGTTATTTTCAACATTGATCTTGAGTACACTCGTCATAAAGTTGTAAAACAAAGGTGGGTGGCCTTAAGTGGCTCAGCATGCTAGCCTTAGATATCAAATGTGGCTAGTTCCTGAAGTTTCTCTATAGATGTGAGTTTAGTACCAAAAACAAGTTTTTTTTTTTGTTCCCCTTTTATATACTCTATAAATTATTACCAAGTCCACGAGATGCAATTCTATTCTTGCATTATAGTAAGAAGGCTAACGATAGTAGAGTAACTTTCCCGGAAGTAAGCTAAAAAGATAACTTGGCAGCTAGCTTTCCTACATATCTAGTGTCCTCCGGCTTTCTCCCAAATTCTTAATGAAATAGCTTAATTTATATATCTCCAAATCAGCTGACCCCAAAACTTTGGGATAAAGGCTTTGTTAATATAAGTATCCAAAAATTAGTTATCAGCTTTACCAATTTTCAAAGACAGAATAGTATCTGGAAGTGTTCGTGATTACCCCATCAGTGGCAAGAACAATAAACTCATCTTTCTCAGTTAGATGACGATAGGAGATATCTGGAACAGAAATCAAGCCATAGTCCTTCAGGCAAAAGTCCCCAAATGCTCTAGCCATAGCCAAGCCAGGAGAATCGCTATTCGGCAACCATACACGTGCAACTTCTGGTTCGTCCTGCAAGGCAAAAACCCTTCCATTGTGTTGCTGAATTCTCGCAGCTTCCCCTGAAGGCCAAAATAATTAATACCAAATAATATAGTGTTGAACATGAAGAAAAGAACATGCAGAATGCCGTGATTGTATGATCTAAAACTTTATCAACAGAATTATGGTGATTGTTTCATTTTTTTCTAAATAAATTCTGAATAAACTAGCATGACAAAGGGCTGTGCATATGAAGAAGACATCACCGTGAACCATTTTTTTAACAAATTATTCCCTCTTTGATTGACAACTGTTGGGGCTCTAGAATTCAAGTCATATCTTCTTCTGCTTCTTTAAAATATTAAGATAGCTAGCAGCAAAGTATACATGTGATTCTAACAAACTGTTTGCCTCCGAGAAGATTCTGAAAAGAAAATTGAGCAGGAGATGGACATACTAGGAAGATTGGGCTTCAAGTCAACAGTCAACTGCACAGGAATCAAATTGTTGTCTTTATCTCGTGTTGCCAGTATAGCTCTAGAGTCTCCAACATTCCCAATTACAAGATCCTGTCCCTGGAGAAGTTTAAGTCGAGCAAAACTATAATAGCCTGCAAATTGGTGAAGGGAAAACCAATATTCAAAAACTTACCAGCTAACCTGGAGCTCTGCCAAGTCAAATTGGTTTGGAGATGGCAGAGCTACAAAGCAAACCTAACAACAACTACGCTGCTACTATAACTTGTGCAATATAGGCGGATTCAGTGTTCCCGCAAGTCCAGCTTGAAATTGGAAGCTATTGAACGTTGGTATAACAAGATGCATGTCTAGGAAAGAGAAAAATCTATAGAACTTAATACCTGCTTTATTGCAGTGACAGCTGTAGTACCACTGCAGAAACAATCAATCGATGGATGAAATTTCAATTCTTTATCCATCAACTTGAATGCCTTCAGAAGAGATTTCTTCAATATCGGATAAATATCAGGTAGCTTAATATTCTCATCAGCATTCAGGGGTTCTGACTCCTCATTGTCAATGCTAATAGCTGCTGACTCTTCAGAATTCATACTCCCAGATGCACTCCCATTTTGATAAGGACTGTTGTCACCACTAGGAGTAATTTTCCATTCAGTGTGTAACTTGAGAGGAAGTGAATCTCTGACTTTCTTGGCAACCATATGACCAAATGGACCATGACCATCAAATACACCGCAAAAGATGGTATCACTTCTCAACATGTAATTCTGCAATCACAAGAAAGGAAGAACCAGAAGCATCTAAGCAATGGTTGTGAATGGTCACATTGGAGTTTAAAACTAAAAACGAAAATTTGATGTCTGAATAAGGTCAACAATAGGTGTATGTTATGTGCAGTTGATAACATCGTCCTAAATAAGGATATTATATAACAAGTAAATAAAAGAGAGTACCAAGCATCAACTATAAAAAACAAGGATAAAGGTTTTAAAATCATATGGACCAAAATAAACCACATGGAATCTAATTTCAACAGGAACTACGGGACAAAAACTGAAACTGAAGGACGAGACCATCAAGGACAGTTCAGAACTAATTTGTATCTGAAGTGCAATTGTTACATCCAGAATGCTATGGAATTGCTCAGATAGCATTGATGGCTCAAGACTTGCATCTGAAAATACTATAACAGTGTACTAAAGTCGATGCATGGATCAAACATTAGCGGGCAATGGGATGGGATAAATGATGTGAGATTCAAGCGGATGCATTAACGTTTTAGGAATAATATAGTAATATGTTATATGTTGTACAGGCATTTTAGTCTATACAGTTTGTTATATATAAAAGAAAGCAGGAGGCAAAAGTTGTAGACAAGAAAGTGCTCCCTCTCTCCCTCTACATGTCTCCATCTGTTTTTCTATGTGTATTTACATGGTATCAGAACATGAGATCTGGTCCTTAGATCTAAGCTGAAAATTTTCTTCTTGTGATTTTAGTTCTTATGTGATTCTCCAGCAGGGATCAAGGATGAAACTAGTTCCCCTTCTATAATAAATCGTGATTCTCTAATCTCTGATGATTTATTTGGAAGTTTTTCTTTAATGATTTCATTCAATGATCTCTTTCACTTCAGATTGCTCTCATTGTTTCTGAAATTTCAGTTATTGCTTTAACCTTTCAATGATCCATCTGTCCTACCTTTTTGCTCATAGTGAAAGGTCTGGTTCCTCACTATTTGATATGTTGATGCTGATTCACTAAAGATGTGTTAATCATGTGCCCTACTCTTTTCATTCATAAGATGTTTAATGAGATGTCTGGTTCATCAGTCTTTGATCCATTGGTGATGATTCACTGAAGATGTGCTAATCTCTTGCTTGTGATCGTTAGTCAGTTGTCTGTTTTTCTCTGGGCAGGCAACAGTGGATACTAAATGTGGACTTGGATATACTTCATCTCTTCATCTCTAGATGACCTCACTGAAATTAATTGGTGGAAGTGACTGTCAATGGGTTAAGACATGTGAAGTTTATTTGGGAGCTAAAAGGAAGCTTAAATATCTAACTTCGCCTCCTCCAAACAGTGATGCTAATGAGCATAATTAGTGAATGCAGGAAGATACTCAACTTTAACCTTACTGAGGAAAAGTATGGAACCTAAAGTGAGCAGTACCATGATGTTGGTTTCTTGGATATTAACGATGGTGATCCTACTTCTATTTTTTCAATAAACTTCTTGCAGCATTGGTCAGCACACATGATATGTATTGAAAGCGTTGATGCAATCAAGACGCGATTTTCCCATCATCAGGATCTCGAAACTCTAGATAATCATAAGAGAGAGGAAGATATCAAAAAGTATTAGAAGCATATGATCTAACATTTTTATGATGTCTGTAATGGGACTAAAGATTGAACCGTATTTATTGGAACTTGGGACTCTCTCTATTAGTTTTTTATCTATTTTTCTTTGTAAATGTAAGCACTAAAAGCCATACAAGATTGGAAGTTAATCTCCTTATTAGATGGGATGTACTTTGAAATATGCATATAGATTTGTTGCCACAGATAAAAAGACTAAAGGGAAGAACTAGGTTCAACAGATCCATCATGTACCTGCTATCACTAGAATGCAGAAAATGCATTTTTATCTCTATCTCGTGATTTCAAGGTTTGGAGAGAGATCTAGGATTACTCCAGGCATGCGTCTCAGCCTCACTATTATCTTGCTAGCGAGCTGCTTCAAAGATCATGTACATGATCCTAATTCAAGGCATACTGATGCTCCTAACAACTATGCTGATAACATGAAACGAATGATTTTCACCTTCTTCTATAGTACACAATTCCCCTGCTTTCTTCAATTAATTTGAGGTCAGCTAATACACAGAAAAAGGACATACGCTCTCAAGTCAAGCATCAAGGATATCATTTCCATGTAAGATCACTAGTAGTTGTATATCTATTGGTTGAATTGGGATAAGCTACATGGTCAAATAATGTTGTAACCCCAAATATGGAACTACGGAAAATTCTAGATGTCTGTTATATGAAATGTCATTGAGGGTTTAAATTAGGTGTCGACAAGTTCATTCATTTGATGGAGCAACCCTTTCAGAAAAAGATTTGTACTTTACGAGCATTCCAATGTGTACTAGACTCAATTAAACTAAAGCACAAACATGTTAACATTCATTTAGTAAGTTTAAAACATTGAGTTCAAGAATCCTTTTCACATACGTTGCTTAGTTACAGGGATGTCTTATTTTCTTAATATCAAAATATTGAATTTGGTGATATGACAATGCACATGCATAAAAATGCAAGCAACACACAACCCAATTCAAGGATTCTTCCCTGAATACATGAAAAGGAGAACCCAGAAAATTCGTGTAATGATCAGTAGCAAACCAATGGCAGCAATTGTTTGGCATTGGCACTTTACCCTAAAGAAGAATAGGAGTTACAAGCTTTTCTCCTACCAAACTATCATTAATAAGCACTCTCCTCTAGCACTCAGAACTATAAACATATACCAACAATCAGCAACAAGGGTTTCTAATATGCCGATTAAATTTGCACCACCTACAGGATCAATAATCTAAATGAAGGAACATGCAAAAGAGTAACAATATCAAACAGAATTGAAACTAAATACTGACACAAAGATAGCCCAAAAAATCAAACCAAAATTTCAACAAATTCACTCAATTGTAAATTGAATAACAAGCCAATGAAATAATTAAACCAAATACCATCGTCCACACACATTCATAAGAGAAGAAAAAAATGGAACTAGAAGGCAACAACAACTAAACCATTCCCTCACCTATCATTGAGGACTCACAAATAGCATACCAGCAAATTTATACAAATCCCTCAAAGAACTAACTTTCCAATTGCATCCATGTTAGCTCCTTCCTTCCCTCATGGACAACAATACGTTCCAAATTTCATGCTTCCAATTTCTTTCCATGCCAACACTCGAATATTCTATCAAATTCTTTCACACCAATTAAGAAGAAAAAAATAAAATCCAATTTTCAATTACTCCATCATTGTTCTCCTGCGAGATCTCTAGTATGATACCACAAAAACTAACTTCAATAATCAATTCACTTAATCACTAATGACCCATCTCGACTTTTTCCACATCCAAAATTAAACTGCATCTCTCTAGGCTGAATCATATAATTCATCTACAAAGGTATATAGCAATGTTGAAAATAACACGTTATGAAACCCGTTATATTGCGTTAAACGGAACCTCAACGCTACGTAACAACTGGAAATAACTCAGTGCACCGTAACAGTACGTTTTTTACGGTATATTACATAACGTTACGTAAAATTACGTTATGCTACGTTATTTACAATTATTTTTTTAGTAATTTATATATTGTTGTTGATTATTATTTTGATTATTAGCAAATTGCTGTAATTTTTTTATTTAACTAGTTGTTAGCTTGTTTGATTGCTTGTGAAATTACTAACTTGTTAATTTAAATTTGTTTCCTTATTTACTTGTTGTATTTCTCGTCCGGTTGCTGAAAATTACTCATTGATTCTATTGAATTTTTAACTGAACTGAAATCAACAATTATAAATAAAATAAATTGAACATTACAAAATATAAATTACAACAATGATAATAACTAGAATTGAAATAAAAAAAAATTAGAGTCTTGCTTTCTTGTTTAAATGATAAATGGAATTACGGTTGTAGACTTGATATAATTTATGAAGATATATGAAAAAAAACTTAATATAACACTTGAATAGATTATGTATTACAAAATGGTTATATATATATATATATATATATATTTGATATTTTAAATTTATCAATATTTATTTTTATTAAATAAATAAGAAATTACATAACTTATGTTAAGTGTTACACTATATACGACATAACCTAACAAAGGCAAAACGTTACGTTACTATTATCACTATTTTAAACATTGATATATAGTTAGAGATTTCTTTAATGGGTATAGATAAAAGGATTCACAATCACATAATGTTAGTTGTTTACTTTAGACAGAATTACTACTGTATAAAAATTAGAAACTGAAAAATTATTGTCTACTAGAAAGATGATATTAGAAAAAAAATCCGAATTGATATTTATATATAAGCAGTTTACTTTAGAAAAGAATCAAAATTATATATAGGTATAAATACTGTAATCAGATTAATAGATTATATTTTATTACCTGCTGTTATTAATTATATCTAGAGACAAAACTAAATTATTTAATCTGAATTGATTTAAATAGTTTATTATTTGAGAAAGAACAGAATATGTTAATTATCTAATATAAATAAAAACACAGAATTAAAATACTTTACTGATTGGAAGCGAGTATATGCAGAAAATGATTGAAAGATAATCGAGGCTAGTGTAAGACACTATCTCCTCAAAACCGATTCGCCCTCCACCAATATGCCTAGATTACAGTGGACATCGGTCTTTTAGGATACAACCGCAATAGGAAGGAAGCCGCAATCTTATTGTCTCTGGCGAATCTGATAAAGAATGCTTTCTGTTTGTATGTGGTGTAATGCAGGACAGAAGAAAAGAAGAGAACTGCTTTTCTGAAAACAGAAAACTGCTGTCTGAAGACAGAGTTTCTGTCTGCAAAAGAGGAAATAGAAAATAGAAAAATAAATTAGATGCTTCTAGATTAGAGTGGGTGCCGGTGTTTCTGTCTGTAGAAGAAGGAAGTTTGGACAGGCTCGGTGCTCTTAACGCCCATTCGCCCTCGCACGTGGTGAGTAGCACCATCGTGGTGTTCAAAATTTCTCCTCTTATTACATAAGCAATGATATGGAACAGACAATCCTATATAAATTTACGTCCTAACAACACTCTAACCGATGTGGGCCTAACTTTTTTCTTTCTTTTGTTTCCTTTACTATGCATTCCATTTTCCATTCATCTATTTCATTTATTTTTTTAAACTAGTGAATTGACTCAAAAATTTAATGTTCAAGTATACATGAATTCAACACATAATAGTTAACAATACAAAATGAAATTTTTTAGCTCATTTCCTAACATCAAAAGATTTAAAAAAAAAAAAAAGATAAAGATAAAGATAAAATCTTAACATCAAAAGATTATTAAAAAAGAAAAAAAAGTTCATCCAGAGACAGCCAAAATCTTCGGAGGGAAAAAACGAATTTTAACAGGTTTTAAGTCAAATTGAATAAAATTAATTAAACTTTTTGTACCTCCCACACCAGCATAGCGTCCTGATTGGTTCCCTTCTTTCCTTGCTGCGTGAAGATGCAAGCGGCCTCGCTGGACCCGTTAACGGACATCCGACCCGGAACCCGATAAAGCTCATCGGAGTCCTCCCCTTCTCCTCCGATTTCTCCTCCTCCTCCTCCCCCAACTCTCCTCTGCTTCTTCTTCGCCTTGCTCTTCTCTCTCCATCTCTTCGACCCGGAGGCCAACGCCGCCGACAGGGAGGCGGCCAACGAAGCAGGCCCCGCCGGGAGGCCGCCAGAGGCTGACGCGACCCTCGCAGCCGCCGCCGGAGGCTGGTGGTTGGACGAGATGCAGGTGCCCATGAGAGTTGAGTGGGTGTCGTTGAGAGACGTGATAGGGTTTGATTTGATTCGATTCGATTTGATGGGTTCGGGTTCTAACTTCCACTCTACAATTTTGCTGGAATTTATGCATTAACTAACTGTTTTGAATTATTAATATAATGTTTTCCTTATTTTTTTTTAATATTAACAAGGTTTGGTAAATTATTGTTTTTTCAGTTTTCGTGGGATATCTAGTCAACGGTTTTGGATACTTTTCATTAATGACCCTGTCAAACATGTAACATTACAAGTCAGCACTTCATGCCAACTAATTTTTATATTACTTATTCTTGCGTTCCTTTCCTAGTTCTGGTATACAAATAGTCGATCTTTTTGTACTTCCCTCTCTTTTAAAGTATAATAAGGATCCAGATAACGTTAGCACTTGCTACTTTAAAAAAATAAATAATTTAGAGCTTTTTTCTCTTTTGTTTATACACATTTTATTTGCATCTTTTGTTTGAGATTTGCTTCGGTGTGCTGATAATACTTTTTCTATTTTTATATTATTTTAAATTGTTAAAGTAAAAAAGTTAAACTTACAAATAAGGAAAATTTTGAATGCATCTCGAATTTCTAAGTATCCTTTAATTAAGTATATTTTCTATAAAATTTAGTAATATAATATCTTTTATTTTTTAATTTCTAATGCTTTCTTTCTCCTAACTGTTTTTTGTTCTTCTTAAAAAAAAATAATTTAACATACTATCGAAGTAATATTGCACATAAAAAGCCTGTATCGGCCACTAAGAAAAGTAAACAAAACCAAATCAACTTTTACTTTTACGCTAAAACAAGAAAAAAAACATGTCCACTACCCAAAGGAGAAACAGGTATTCGAGAAAATTTTCTAATCCTTGAGTTATTTAACTCAAGTCAATAAGTTAGTTCTAATCAAATAATTGTCTACATTCCGTAAAGCTACGCCGTTGAAAGTCAATAGTTTTATCATATAAAAACTTTACACTTTATAAAAATGCACAGAACATTAGGGCGACAAGTACAAATATCAAAATATAAAATATAATTGTAAAAATATAACTGCGAAATTACTGTATTATTGCGCTTTTTGTTTTCTTTTTGTATTAGTAAAATTTCTCGTTTGCAGGATCGGTAGATTAAGTCTTGGACCCAAAAGTGATTAATTTGATACTCAGTTTTATTTTTTTGTCCTGTGACGTTCTATTCTAATCACTTGATTAATGCGTCGGTGAGCATAAAATAGTTAATTGACAGTACTCAGTAGCTTGTATTGTCAATTCGAGTAATTTAATACGCAAGGTAAGGCTCATCCCAAGTGATGGTGACCTCAACTTAGAAATAGTAAACATGCAAATTTTGGTGTTTATGAATATTAAAATGCGATTGCTTGCATTAATTTGCACGCGCTGCGTTGGCTCTATGATAATTAAAATTAATTGATACGCATACTAATGGCAACTTAATCTTCATATAATTATGCATGGGCAAGTTGGCCTCACCACAAACAGCATGAAATTAAAGCTAAACTAAAGCTTCCTTCTATTGGTTTAAGAAAAAAATTCGTAGCTTGTTTTTTTTGTCTTAACAAAATCTATCACTCATTATTATCCATTTCCTGTTCATGTGTCTTATTATATGTAGTTAGAGCTCTATATATGTTAACTCTTGTGTATATAATGTAGACAGCACTATTATAGTAATGAGGTTTTTACATATCTACTCATTAAAGATTTGAATTTAGTCCCATAAATCTTTATATTTATAATTTAATTATCAAAATCCTTTAACTTATATCACTTTAGTCCCCAACTATATTTTTGGTCAAAATTTTCCGTTATACTCTTGAGTTAGTTCACTTTAGTTTTCTCTTTTATCTTCCTCCTCTCTTCCTCTTTTTATTGGGTTCACCTCTCCATTCTTCTCCTCTCTCTCTCTCTTCCCTTCCAATTAATCTCTAAACCCAATAAGAAGAGGGAAGAGAGAGAGGAACCCAATAAAAAGAGGAAGAGATGAGGAAAATGGAAGGAATGACTAAACTGAAATAACTCAGGGATATAACGAAAAATTCGGATAAAAAATATGACTAGGAACTAAAGTGAGATAACTTAAAGTGATGTAAGTTAAAGAATTTTGGAGACTAAATTATAAATATGAACATTTGGAAATTAAATTTAAATTTTTAAAGATTTAAGGGATAGATATGTAAAAACCCCTATAGTAATTCATGCACATGGCACGAGTAATCATTAAGTTTGCAATTAAAATTATAACAACTTACACATTTGCAGCAATAACAGTTGCGAAAAAACTGGACAATGTACTTTCCCCCTCTTCTTTGCAAACAATGATATTACTAATAAATGTGATATTTTCTAAAACCTCTTAAAAATAAAAAATTAATATTTGGAAATTTTTACAGCTCTAGCTACCATTGCAACTCCTCCACCAAACACAATAATACAAGTTGCAGCAATTAATATTACTGTAACTTTAATTATAGTAATATAAATTGCAACTTGTAACGTTACTTGTAAACAATCAAAAAATCCCCAAGTCTGGCTACTTTTCTTGAGTTCAAACCCGCCAATTTATCAATAGAGCTTGAATGGATTTCTACACTCAATCCACTTAAAATTGAGTCCTCATTGTTTTGCAAATTGATTTCATTTTGTGTCGTATGATCTAAATTAGCAAACATCTAAACATAACTCTTGTTCATCCTTGTCGTCACTATTTAAATTATTCTCATAACTCAAGCAGAAGTAGGTAACCAGTTTCACCTAATTTGTCATTTATATATTATCAAATAAATAAATAAACTAACAAATTCATCAGATTACTTTGAGTGCAATGTTGCAATTGAAAGAAGAATGATGATAATAGTGACGAGCATAAGTTTGAGTTGAGCTTAAGGGATAGATGTGCTCGCAGTCATACTAACGTAAGAGTTAATTATTTTCTTTTGCAAAGTCAAAGGTTTTTCATCGGCTCGTGCAACTTGATTATATTAGAAACAGGCGGTGACTTGGATATAGACAAAGCAAATAACAAATAGAGGTATTTACAGATTTGTCCCTTACATTTTTATAAATTATAATTTAGTCATCAAATCTTCATATTTAGGGTTTAGTCCTCCAAATCTTCAAAGTTAATTTTTATTTTTTAAAATAATAAAATGACTTAAATACTCTTATTGCTCTTATATGGACTTCAGAAATCCTAAATTTCACTCCAGAAAACTAATTGGCTAGAGAGAGATAAGAATAAATTTTCTTGGCTATATGATAATGAATAGAGAGATAAAATAGAAGAAGAAGTGGGGAATCCAATGAACCCAACGAAGAAAAGGAGAAGAGAGGAGGAAGAGAGAAGGAAAAGAGATGGAAGAAGGAATTAAGGAAGGGTAAAATAGAAAAATCAAGTTAAAAAATAAATTGGGCTAACGAAAATTAGGGAGGAGGACTAAATTGCAGTAACTTAGAGGATTTATGAGATTAAATTCTAAATATGAAGATTTGGGGGATTAAATCATAATTTATAAAGATTTAAGGGATAAACCTGTAAATACCCCTAATAAATATTGGCATATCTATATATTGACTAATGCAAAATCTGAAAAAATGACAATCCTCATTAAACTGTCACTAATTCCAAGGATATTCAAGTCACAAGTGCGCTAACTTTATATAGATATCACCGGCATAAGAATGGTGCTCGGTTTCTATTTATAACCATATTTAAATTCAGGTTCAGAAATTGTTGGGAAAAAGTTAAAGTACAAGAGAAAAGAACATATATTTGTATTAAATTTAGCCGCAAGCTCTTTATATCCGTTTATATTGGGGGCTTGAGCCACTGTTGCACATCACTTTCATATCTTGCGATTTAAAGACGATAGAGCTTCGACTTTGAAATTTTTATTTTTAATTTAAAAGTTCAAATAAGACGAGCCAATTTTCAATCCGAATTGGAAGAAGTTTAGAGTGAATCGTAACACTTTGATAGAAAAATAGAATCTGAAACTATTCTTCATGTTTATTATAAAATAATTTTAGAGCAGGTAAAATGTCCCAATCAACAAAGTGGAAAGAAAGGGAAAAGCAAATTTGGGCCCTTACACAAGCGTCATAAAACAAGGGCCGAGCCCCACCCAATCTGGGCCAAAGCACACAACATACATCAAAATGAACTGCTGCAAGTGCAATCTGAATGTGTTCTTGTTTCCAAAATCTCACCACGCTTAGAAAATATTATTTCTCTTCTGTTCTGAGCATCAGTTGTTCTTTCATACATCCCTACATAAAATGACTCCAGTGATCACCGTTCGATCATCAATCTACGGCATCTGATCGCATCGCAAGGATTGCATAGTGTCACATCAACACAAGATCAAATCATCGAACACGTTTCTTGATATGCAGGATAAAGTCCAGTGTCGGTGGTATTATCAAATCCCCCGATGGCCAGCGGGCAGTTGGAAAAAGAAATAGCAAGGCCAATCCACCAACACAAACACAAGAAAAACTTTCACTCGTGAAAGCATCAACACACACGCACAGCAGAGGCAAGAAACAGTGTGTGTGAAGGCAATGGTTCCACTAGAACCAGTACCAGTACAGCTGTGGTCATATTCTGCTGTTTCTGGTAACTTATTAGAGTCTAGAGAGAGAAAGAGAGAGGGGGGGGGTTAGAGAGAGAGAGAGTGGTGTTTGTTCTTACTTTGTGTGTATTTGTGGGAAAAGGAAAGGAAACTAAAACAAGAAAAGAATGATGAGGTGCTGCTGGACCTGCTGCATAGAAAGCTGCCTGTATCTCCCGAGCCTCTCTCTCCTCTGCTAGGTAATTCATTTGATTACCTGATTGCATCCAATATATTTGTCTCTCGAAGATCTCAATTGGGTTTCTTCTTTGATTGAATTTGTATTTGATCCTTGGTTGTTAGGTGGGAATTTGGGGGAAATGAGGGTTTTTCTAGTTTCTGCTGTTTTGGTGTTGATTCCGGTGCTTGAATCGGTAGTTGTGAGGTTGGGAATTTGGTTTCTCGATTAGATCTATATGGGTTTTTCTTTTCCTTTTGATTTGTGTTGTTAGATTTTAACTTTGTTGCTCTAGTTCTTGAATTATATTGAATAATTGGTGTACTGTTAATGGTACCCATTGGGCTGCTATGTTGGGTTATGATTTTTTTTTTTTTTTTTTTTTTTTTTTGAGCGTATACGGTGAGTAATCAGATGTTAACAAAACGTGCTATATATATAAATAGTCCCTCGTTCGTGAGTAGACAATATGATTACTGCCTAAGAAATCTAATGTTGGGTTATGATTGCTTTGTGGAAATCTAATAATTTGTGTTGAATTGCATATACGCGTGTATGGATTGAAATGTAAGTTACAATTCTTCATTGCTTATGTAATGTGATACCATTTATGTGTGTAGATATGGTTGATTATAGATTATTACTGGGGTACTTTACTAGGGGTTTTTGGGTTATTCAACATGATATACATTATTTGGAACATAGTTCTTAATACTGTTAAATTAGTTTTAGACTAACTCTATTTAAGTTATAAGTTTAATTGGATTTAAAACCCGTTTTGGATTCTATCTAATTGTATCTCTATATAAGTGGGACTCCCATATCAATAAAGATCCATCAGATTATTTCACAACATGGTATAGAGCTCTAGTTGGGAAATAAATTTTACCCCTCCATCTCAAATCTAATCTAACCACAACCCTCGAATCCCTAATCCTCTTTCCTCTCTCCTCCCACACAGTCACCTCTCCCTCCTCTTCTTCTTCTTCTTCTTCCTGATACCATTAGCCACAGTAGCAAAGGTTGCTGCTGCAGCCAATGGTGTAGCCGTGTACTGCTGCAGCCACCAATTGTTGCCTTTTGCAGCAACAACTATTGTGCTGAATTCACTTACATTTGACTGGTCTAAATATCCCAAGGGAGTATCATCATGATCTCGCCGATGCCAATTTTTAAAATCAATTTAGACTCTTTTTTACTAATCCAAATGCGAGATCAAATCTTTGCTGGTGACAATTGTTATGGAATAACAAATCAGTATTATTAATAGTAAGCATTTATATATATATGATTACAAAGTGGATAGTATCCATAATGGGTCTAAATCCAGTTAACTAAAACCTTACTAATCCAATACTTCCCCTCAAGTTGGAATTTAGATATCAATTATACGTAGCTTATCACAAAATATTGAGAAAACATTAGGTAATGTAAATTTTATCAAGATATCATCCAACTGCTCTGACGACAGAGTGAGCACAGTACAAATCACCCTTTTCACAAAATAATCTCGAGCAAGATAACAATCGACCACGATATGCTTGATGCAATCATGAAACATAGGATTCTGAGCAATATAGATGGTACATTGATTATCATAATGCATGGATATGAGACTTTTCTACTCAAACTCAATTAGTAAGTTGTTTAACCATAATAGCTCACATATAATATGGGTCATACCTCGATATTCTACCTCAGCGTTGGCTGAGATACAACATCTTTTTCTTTGCTTCGTCATGTCAACTTATTGCACCAATCAATATTAGGTAACGTGTAACAGACTTTTTGTCACCTCTGTCTCCAATATATCCAACATCTGAGTATGCAAAAATGTAAATGTGACCATGTTTCTTGTATAATCCCATTTCTTGTAGAACTCTTAATGTATGCACGAATCCTTAGATGAGTTTTTTCGATCATTCTCCTGTCTTTCTTGACTTTATTATAATATTTACCATCTTCACTTCAGAAATCCACATCTGTAAAGAACTTCTCAAACTTTCCTCAGTCCATAAATGGTTTTTCTAAGTTTCCAAATCATATTCTCCCTCTAAGCACCATACTCTAGAGATTGCTCCTTATAAACTTCCTCGTGTGGATCATCATAAAGAAAAGCATTTACGACATCCAACTAAAACATTGGCCTACTCCAAATTGACAATAAAGAGAGAATAATATGTGAATGGATTTAAGATGAGTCATGAAAGAGAATATCTCAAAGTAATCAATACTATAGATAGCGATAAAACTGACCTTAAATTTATGCCCAGACCCATCTGGATTGAATTTGATAGTATAGACCTAGTGATAGCCAACAAATTGAGTGCCTTGTGCGGAGCATGAACTAAGTCCCATGTTCCTCAAGAGACTAGTGTATTCATCTCCTCATATGTAGCTTACTGCAAGATATGTACTAACACAGCTTTCTGATACAATATTGGTATAGAAACAGAGGATAGAGAAAGAGCAAGCCGGCGAAAGGAAGGAATGAGCTTATCATAAGTGACAAAATGAGAAAGGGGATGAGTAAACGTTGACCTTTTCGGAGAGCAATAGGAAGATCAAGTTCAAGATAATGGATGATGGGAAGAGCCAATAACCGGAGATGGAGAATCATACGGGTGCAAGACCGAAGTAGGTAGTTTTGGATGATAAGATTTCAATTACAGTGGTAGTGGTTTATGTGTTTTTCAATGCCTATACTGGGTACTAGCAAAGACATAGGAAGAGAAGCAAGTAACTGGTCGACAAGTGATGGTTAGATTAAAAAAAAGGAAGCAAACTCAAAAAACGTGACATCTGCAAATGTAAACTATTTTCTAGATGAAGGATGAATGTGATTTGCAAACTCATGAAAACGATCTATAGACTCAAGCAGAATATGCGAGTTTGGTTTGAAAAGTTCTCCATGATAATTGTTGGCATTGGCTTTCAGCACCTTCACTATGATCATTCTCCCTATCTAGCATACTATATCTGGTAATTGCCTTCTTGCTGCATATGTAGATGATATTTTATTGACTGGCAGTGATATAATGACTCTGACTGAGACTATGAACTATCTTAAATAACACTTTGTAACTAAAAGCCATGGAAGACGAGATATTTTTTTTGAAATTGAGATAGTGTTTCAGATGTACGGATTACTTCTATCTCAAAGAAGTATGTGTTATATCTCTTAGAATAGACTGATTTGTTTGGATGCAAACATGTTATTACTCCAGTGGAGTTAGATTTACAGGTATAGAATAAAGACAATGCTTTACATAAGAAGGTCAAAGTATAGGAAAATGATCGACAAATTTATCTACCTCATAGTTATCAGGTCTTAAATTTCCTTTGTTGTTGAATTACCAAGTCAATTTATTCATAAACCAAGTGACATTCACTGGAAAGTTGCTCTGAGGGTTCTGATATATATCAAGAGCTCTCATGGAAAAGGATTATTCTATAATAAATATAAATATATTCACATCTCTGACTTTTCAGATGTTGGATATAGGACAAAGGTAGAATTCTACCACTGAATACCTTACATTTGTTGGAATTAATCTCGTTATGTGAAGAAATAATAAGCAAGATATAGTGCCTCGATATTCTGCAAAGGTAGAGTATTAGACTATGACATACACTATGTGTGAACTATTATGTCTAAAAAAACTTGCTGACTGAGTTTTGTTTCAAGCCAGAAAGTCCTATGTACATGTATTGTGATAATCAGTCTTTCATCTATGTTGCTCAAAGTTTAGTATTTCATAATCGTACCAAGCATATAAAGATATATTGTCATTTAGTTCGATATGCTATGGTGATAGAGCTGATATGTACTTTGTTAACTCTCCTGTCAGAGTAATTAGCTAATATTCTGACTAAATCTGTATCACGGACACTGTTCGCTAATTTGTGTAACAAGTTGGAAATGATTGATATCTATGCTGCAAGTTGAGTTGGAGGGTTAAATTAGCTTTACAATAAGTCTATTTATGTTATTAAGCCTGTTGGGTTTTGGATCCGTTTTGAGTATTAGTTAATTGTATATATGTGGACTCCCATATCAATAAAGATTCCTCCAATTATTTCACAACACGTACTTTCCAATTGTGATTATGATTTAGGCTATGTGGTTACAGCGTTTAAGTGCCTTAATTTGAAAGGCGAGTATAATGGGTTAGCTAGCTTTCCCTTTATTTCATGCTTTTCTGTTATATATGGCATCTGCCTCCCATAGTTTATGCTTCTCGAATAAGAAATGTCAGTTCAAAATATGTTTCCATATAAAGTTGTCTCATTTTGCAGGCACTTGAAGATTTTATACCCGAACTTCTGATCACTTGTATGATCGTTTTCAGTTTCCTGTCAGCCCCCTTGTGCCAATGGGCATAGTAAAGATCAGGCACCGGGGGGCATTGAGCAAGAACCGTGATCAGCAAAGTTCTCACCCTTCTACAATCAATGGGGTTGTGCAAGAGGAGAGATTACTTGTCGGAAGAGATCTTGAAGATCATTTGGACAGCTCTGATCTTGCTGAGGTGGGTTGTGAGTTGGCCATGGTTGGAGATCAAATGTGCAGTGTTCCTTATGATCTATATGATCTCCCAGGCCTAAAAGACATACTCTCTTTAGAAACTTGGAATAATTGCTTGACAGAAGAGGAGAGGTTCCATCTAGTAGCTTACCTTCCAGATATGGACCAGGAGACATTTTTTGTCACGATAACAGAGTTGCTTAGCGGAGGTAACTTGTTCTTCGGTAATCCTCTGGAGAAACTTTTCCATAGACTGCAATTTGGGTTTTATTCTCTACAAGTAACTCCAGTTAGAGAAGGCCTCCGGTTCTTGCAAAAACATGGACATTATCACTTCGTGAGATTGTATCACGAGAGTATAACTCAGAGATTTGTGAACATGAGAAATGCATGGAGTAGTTGCCTTTCAAATACCACTATTGAGGAAAAGGTTCGAATTTGGAACAAAAAGAAAGATCAGAAACCTGTGCTACTAGTAGATCTTAATGCAACTCCAGCAGATGACGAAAGCTTAAATAAAGTTGACAAAAAGTATGAAGATTCTCCATTGTTGAAGAAGACCAGGTACGTGGATGAAGGTCGCAATCTGCATATTCCTGCTATTGATTCGAACAGTGTGGTAACGAACATGAAGCTGAAAGGGAAGGGGGTTCTGAAAGTTAGAGCCATGGAAACAAATTCAACAACAAACAGTAGAATGGAAGTGTTGCCAATCGACTCTTGGGAACCAAGTAAACGGGTGCCTAAAGGTGTACTGAAAATAAAGCCCAAAGGCAATCTGTTTGGCCAGCCAGAAAGGCCAGTAACAATTCCAATTACACTAGGACATAGTGCAGCTAGTCTATTGGACATTCATGCTTCAAAATTCTCCCCTCCAGTTTCGACTTCCAATTGGCATGAAGAGACAGACAGTGATGAGGACACAAGAAGAAGTTTAGAGCAACCTGAGCCGTTAAGGGACCAGCAGAGAGAAGAGGTTTTGAGCATTGGTTTTGGCTCATTCAGTGACTCTCATGGGGCAGCACCGAGCAATAGATTTCCCAATGCTTATAAACTACAAGAAGAGATTTTTCCCTTAAAACGCAGGCAGAGACCAAGAATACAATCTGACGAGGTTGTTGGCATTGGATGGTGTCGCAATGGTAGCAGCATATGGCAGAACTCAAGCCAGCAAAGTAGAATGCTTTGTGCAAGCTCATCTAATTCTGACTTACTTGCTTCTCAAAACCAGCAAAAGCTGACACAGTATTTAGATCGTAAAGATCAAATTGATGGAGGATTAAGCACCACACCAGACTCTGCAGTTGTATCAGGAGTCGAAAGGGATATTATTTTTCCAATAACTTACAAGCGGAAGAAAGCATGCACAAAGTTTAACCCAGTGGACTCAATTAAACAGCCACCCATGGCTGCAAATTTGGAATCAATAGTGGCAAGCCATGCAGAATATAATCTAGTAAGGAAAACAAAGACAGTGAAAATAAAAGTCAAGGGATGGAATAAACAAACGGCTCAGTTCAAACAAGGGTTGCTGCAGCATGGCTCGCCTTCCACATAGGTAACTCTGAGGTGCCATCTTTCACAAACCTTAACTAAATCCTGCAACGGAAATGAAATCATTTCAGCCATCTTTTGGGTGGACAAATGCAGCTTTTGAGGCATGAAATGCTAGTTACAGCTGTATCATGAGAATTGCCGCCAGCATGTAGTTTGATGGCTGAACTTGTTTAAAGGAGGCGGAAGGATAGCTTTCGCAGATAATTCTACTATAACCCAAGAAGTTTGAGCTGGTCAAGATTGCAAGAAATGACGGACCACATTTGTGAGTGTCATATACGTAATATTAAATGCATATACCTTTTCTTAGTTTACATTTCATCCCTTTCTGTAGGATGATGTCTATTTTGTTTTCTACGTGTAGCATGCTATAGGAAGGCTTTAACCTTTTCAGTATTAATCGACACTTGCTTGTTAGCAAGTTGATCCCTGCATAGTCATGCTCAGATGTATCTGTAAATCCATGTATCTTGATTTTAATTATGAATAGACAACCATCTTGTTGAGTCCCTATTGTCCTCTTAGGTCCTCTCATATTTAGCACAAAATTCAAATATTTCACACAAAGGCCCAGAACCGGTGGTAATTTAGATGTTCAAATTGATCAAAGTAAGCAAGCTTTTGACTTGGCTTGATTTGAGTGAGAGTCTCAACTATTCCACTGAATGCTGATTTTTTTAGAGGGTTTTTAGGATATTGGTCCTTAACAAACTTCATATTCAGATCCCTAACAAGTTGTTATTTAGATATTCTCAACAATATAAGGATAATTTGTTACGAGTCCTTCAAGTTAAAAGTCATTCCCATGATGAGGAACAATAATAGGATCATCTGTTATGACCCTTAATTGTCTAGTATTTAATAACGGTTAACTTTAATGATACACTATTTATCCTTGGAATGACTTTTAATTTATGAGACTCACGACAAATAATCATATTATTGTTGGGGACTACTGTCCAAAATAACAATTTGTTAGGGATTAATATCTGAATAAGAAGTTTGTTGGGGACTAATGTCCTAAAAACCCTTTTTAAAAACGTTTGATCAAGAGAAATGTAATTCTTATATATTCACTAATATTTAGCTCAAGAGATAAGGGGATATTCTGATAGTCTGATAGTACAGGTGCAAAAGCCCAGCAGACACCTCTAACTTGCCTACTAATCCTAATTCTTTCTATTTTGATGACTCACCTCATTCACTTCATAGAACCATGAAGAAATGAAGAACAAGGAGAGGCAAGGTCGGCAAGGTACTATTTCATTTCCCTTCCTGTTTTTTTTACAATGCCATTTTTATCACATTTCTACCTTGTTTCTTTTGATGTTCTTTACAATGTAACATGTTGATGCTATATCATTGTTTCTTTTATTGTCTTCCCCATTGATCTAATCTTCGGTCTAACTCCTATATATGGGGCATTCTTATTTCGCTACGTCACAGTAAAAATGAGCAATAACTAATAAGTCAGTGATTCTCTCCAAGAAACATGAACATGTTTATGATAAATATGCATGGCAGTTGCCTACAGGGAATTAATTAATTGCATTGAATTAGTTATATTTCATTATTATTGGCTAATGATATTTCACGCCGAATTTATTAAATGAAACAACATCCATCTTTTTGTTTGTTTAGTACACAATTGATTTTTCCTTTTTCTCATTGATATGCACAGTTGATATTTGAATATAATTGTCACCTTATGCATATTTCCTGGATTCTGTTTTCAAGAAATTAATAGCTTGTCGAGGCATTCAGAATAAACTGATAGGGACTGTAAACGGTAGCTGATCTGACTCTCGCCGGAAGATAGATGGTTTAACCTTGAAACTAAGGTGCAAAGCATTCTTTTAGTTTTAAATATAGCTAAATCCAGATTTAAGGGAAAACAGTTTGATCATTAATTCGTATATAGCATGTATTACAATTTCTAATGTTTTTTAGGCAAGGTTTAAGATGTAGGAGTTGGTATGAATATCAGACAAGTATTTATGGTTTTGGAATCCATAATATCGGATGTATTCTATTAGTAATATCACACGTGTTATACTATATATTGTATATTGAGTACATCTGATATGTATGGATACCAATTGATATTTAAATACCTCATTTATAAGTTTGACATGTGCATTATGCATTCATAGTCGACTCAGATAAGTGAATTCAGATTGAAACTATGATACACTAATATCAGTAACTTATATGTGATTGGTTGCTGACTATGAAGTATGGATACGGATACGAGATATGACATTTGTGGAAAAATAAGGATACAGACACGGTAGGACGCAAAAAAAGTAAATATAAATATATATTATTAACATAATAATTTTACTTAAAAATCCAAATGAAAACATTGGGAATGTATGTATTTGTGTCTCTTCATAAAAATCCTTTACAATGGTCAAGCCTTGTCATCAACCATGCATCTATCTCTCTCCCCGTTCTATGAGTAAAGAGATAAAAAGAAAATATAGTAATGCCTGCAAATCATGGATCCACATAGAGTGAAAAAAAAAAAAAATCATTTCTTCATATATAGAAACCAAACAAAACTCTTGTCCATAAGAAAATATTAAACTATAACATCATAAAATTAAATAGGTATAGATAGATGTTACCAATTTATCAAATTTATTTTTGATTTTCTATGACCATTTAACTCTTTTTTTTAGAAACAACGTACAAGAAATACGGACATGGTAATGACACGGTATATTTCCTTTATCATATTGGACACATCACGTGCCATCTCTAACACGGTTTTTGACATATCAGTATCAGAGATGTATTCGACACAGACACGACATTCCCAGCAATATATTTGTACTTCTTAGGTTGCCAATCACCAGAAAAGGATTATACCTTAGTGCAAAAAGAATCAGTCATTTGGCCATTTCTAGTGGTTCCCATCCATTTTCATAGCTGTTCACTTTTCTAAGGATGGATGTTTTATGATGAAAAATAATGCTCATAACATTATGTTTTTTTTTTTTTTTAAATTTATGAATTAGACTATAGCTGATTAATTACCCAAATTAAATCCAGTTAAAGACATTTGCGGGAACCAAACCTTCCCCTAGAGAGCAACAGGTTAACCCACTTCCACATTCAATAAAATATGTTCGTAAACAGAGCATTATATTAGTCTTGCTGGAAGCTTGTATGAATTGATCCAAACACTGCAAGAAATGCAAAACCCCAGAAAATTAACCAGATTCCAGTTCGCAGTTCTATATTCTGATCTAATTTTGATAGAGCCTATTTCTTCATAACCAAGAAGAAGCTAAGAAAGAGTTCAAGAGAATTAGAAAACAAAACGAAAAAAAAAAAACAAAGTGTTGTGCGTAGCATATGTACGTTGGACCATTTTCTTATTAGAGAAATTAGAGGATAATTATGCATTTCAAAGGTTGTACTTTGCAGTCATGTACATTACTTTCTAATCTGTTATGGAAGCTGCAGGAATAGAGCCACATTCTGTTAGAGTCTAGCATCTGCCGGAGTCATATCCAATTGCTCGTAACTGCAAATATTCCTATCTATACCAGGTCAGTCTTGACAATCAATGTATATATATATATATATATATATATATATATATATATATATATATATATATATATATATATATATTGATCGAATCGTCTCTGAGATTAGGAAATTCTGCTCCTTTCTTGACCCATCAGGAACTCTTATCAGTATCTGCATTATCATGTGGAATTATGCACAAATCATCTATTACTAGGACTGTAATACCTCTGCAATAAGCTGCTTCTGACTCAAGGTTATGCTTTCCTTGGAAGTTTCTTTGTTCTATTGGTTGGTTGTTTTGCCATCAGGTGTCTCCGAAGCCTTTCTTTGTGTTCTTTCATTGACCTCTCTGCTGCTGTTAATCTTCGCTTCTAGGAGTTCATTGAATCTCTCCTTTTCCTGTGAGTAACAAACTGCTGTAAATGTCTTAAGCACAGTTGGTGTTAGGAGTGAAGGCAGTAATTTTGACTGGATTTGAGTGGGATTCGCGTGAGGCCATTAGGTTATCAGATCTCAAGCAGCTCAGTAGGTAATGATTTTTTTAACATAGATGGTAGGTACAACTCCCACCTTGCATTAATTAGAGTTTAACGAAACATATTTTACATATTACTACTACATGTTAGAGTCCCTTCCTACGGAATGGACAAAGCATACATATAAAACAAAAGCAACAATGGAGCAGATAAAGGGAAAAAGGAACCCCTGAAACCCAACTCATGCTAGAAGCTGTTTTTTAGGGGATCTGGAAACAATATCGTGCTTCCAAGATGGAAGAGTGTCATGGGGTCAATTACTGTTGCTATGTCCGGGGCCAAGCTGCCTTTTCTCTCAATAGTAGAAGCGTCTGGGTCAACATTTGGTTGGAGGTCTAAACGTCTCCTAAGGTCCCTGCAAACTGTACATAGTGAAGATGGTTGTCATTCTCAATGAGAGAGCAGTATAAAAGAGCAGAGCATGCACGACTTCTAAAGATTGTACAATTTTATTCCAACTAGACATTCCATAACATCGCCCTGATATATGTTGGTCACAAAGAAACTCTATCCCTTAAAACAGATGCATCTACCGTCTCCAAAATGAGAAGATAACCCATACCAAATCATGCCCTTAATAAGGGTAATATCCTGCCAGAATCTTGTCAAATTGGAGGAATTTTTATGAGTATCAAGCCATGGTCCTTCGGGTGGGCCATACTTTTCTTTGAAGGTTCTGGCCACCAAAAGTTGGGGTGCTCCAGCAATCCCCCACCACCGTTTCCCCAAAGGTGCGCTATTATTCGTATGATCAAGATCTAACATGCCTAAACCACCTTTTTTTCTTTTTTTTTTTGTACTTGCTAACCTGATTGCGACCAGATGATAAGATCGTTTATGCACCCCTGGACCAGACTACAAGAATTTAATTCTAACATTGGCTCAGGAGACAATGTTAAGTTGGCTTATATAGCCAGTTATCTCTTGCTTACAGATCTCTTGCCTCATCAAGTAACTCTCATCAATTTTGATCGTCAAGTACACAACATACTCATGGAAATTTATCCAGACATCAATCCATGTGCACAACTATTACCGTGTATCAAGTGTCGTAATGTCATTTGTATCCCTAGTAATGTGACTGCTGGGATGCCTTATCCGCGTCAGACATTTCACTGACGCATACATGCCACTTATCCGCGTCAGACATTTCACTGACGCATACATGCCACAAATACACAAAAACCCATGTGGATCACACCATGTGATATGTCCAACAAATAAAGGGAAAAAATGTGGTAACATCTCACGTGCGTCTTGTAGGTTGTGTCTAGGAAAAAAGAGTTAAATAGTATGAAAAAAAATCAAAAATAAGTATTGTTAAATTGATAGCATCTATCTACACCTAGTTAATTTTATAAAATTATACTTTAATTTTCTTGTGAATATGAGTCTCATTGGTTTATATATCTACAAAAATATTTTTTAGGATTCACATTTTACTAATCCATGATCCACTGCCATCACCGTCCTTTTTTTTAAATCTTTTTACTTATAGATGTGAAGGAAGAGAGATAGATGCATGGTTAATTGCGAGACTTGTTCTTTATAAAAAAAAATAATAATAATAAAGAGACACGAACCCACATATTGCCACTACTTCGTTTTGGATATTTTAGTAAAATTATTATTAATGATAGAAGAATATATATATTATATTGATATTATTTTCCGTGCCCTTGTCGTGTCTACGTCTTTATTTTCTTCATAAATGTCGTATATGTTTCCGTATCCGTATTTATGTCCATGTCCATGCTTCCCAGGCTCTAATACCTTGCCCTTTTGAAGCGCTTCGCCAAAGCTGCATCTTCCAGCTGCAGCTGGCGATTGGCTCTCTTCTCTTCTGCTTCTCTCAGGCCCCCGAAAGCCGAACCTTGTTCATCCATTGCCCTCTGCGGTATCTCCATCAGTTCTTCAGGAAAGACTGGCCCTTCACCTAAACACAACAAAGAAACAAAAAAAAACTTGCTTTCCTCATTACGCTAATAAGTAAATACTTGTTCACTACCTGTTGCAGGACCGCGATGGCTTTACCAGACACTGGCCCAACAACTGCGCAGAAGGGGAATGTGTTTGTTCCCAGTGCCAATGCCATCTGCAATCCCTCTCCTTTGCCTGCAACTTCTCCCAAGAAACATTGTTTGGATCCAAGAACTCTGTGACCAGCTGGGAGCAGAGCGTGTCACAGCAGAATGGGAGCAGTGAAAGAATTATCAGGAGAATCGAACTACAAAAAGACAAGCTACGACTCATCGTTGCTGCAATGCAGCTGCTCCTGTGGCTGTGGATTTGGCAGATTCTTGAGATCCCTTCTATTATACTGACAGGGAGTCTTACAACTCGGCGAGCAAGATCACTGCATGATCCATGTAACCTTTGTCATTAGTTACCATCTCTGTTTGATGCCATCAGAAACTAGTACAGACTTCTCAGGAACTCTCAGAAATGGTTATAGTCGAGAGTGGCAAAACTTAGCACTCTATATTATATATTGCGCCATCTGCTTTGTACTCCACTTTCTGGATATATGGATGCATTTGCCATGTAACTTTAGCACATAATGTTGTAGAAAGACCAAAAGAAGAAAAATATACATATGGAGAATGATATGCATTTATTTGATTACTCAATTTTTATTGCTTTATAAATTCAACAACGCTTTTAACATGTGCAGTTTATTTGACCTGTTTGCATATAACATTACCTATCAAAATCGAGAGAAGAAACAGAAGTGTACATTTATCTCGAATTTTGCTCTAGAGCTTCCTGCTTAGGAAAGATAACATCAACAATGCTTCTTCGGGGAGCTCTGAAGCTATGAATCCAAGTCAAAGCTATGAATCTCCAATTGTAACGTCACTTACGAGGCTTTGTTATGTAATAACACCACAAGTCAAAAGCCTCTAATTTCTGAAGTAATAATTACGGTTGGTTCAGTAAAATGAACTCTTTTCATTGAAGCTCATGGGAATAACGATGGCATTACACTGTGATAATGAGCCCAAAAAAGGGGCAATTGTCGAAGAAACAATGGTGCAGAATTTCACCTGCCATGTAACAATTGTACAATGGTGGAAGGAGAGTGGCAATGGCATTAGTTAGAAATCAAAAGGGTTGAATTTACCCAACTAAGCTTTGTGCCAAGCCACATCCAATCACTTGCCTGATGGTCGAAGAATGGGCTTTATGCCACTGTGCCAATGCCTGGATTGAACCTTCAAAAGAATCTAGTACCCCGAGCTCTTTGTGCTGTGAGCGAAATGGGATTCATCAGCCCACATCTCCCTGCAAAGAGTCATCCTGGACTTTCGTATGGAAGATACAAGAAGAGCAAAGCGCTGGTTCAACCATTTGGTTGGGGAGGCCGGTAATTTGGTGGGAAATACAGAGAGCTTCCTGGGCCCCAACGATCGAAGATAATCCTTCCTCCACGCCCCATCCTTCCACGGAAGTGGTATGGGGGGGCAACAGAACCATTTTCGACAGGGGGGGCTGGTGGCTGCTCAATGCCTGCAGCAGCCAATTTCCCTGAATCTATGGGTCTTGTAAACAGAAATACAGTTTCATTTGGATCCTGCAAAAATGACAGCATGTCAGATTAATGATCAGTTAAAACCAAATCACAGAAGATTGTGCCTAAGTGCCTCACTCTTAAAAAAAAAAAAAAAAAAAAAAAAAAAAAAAAAAAAAAAAAAAAAAAAAAAAAAATCTTGTTCTTCTGATGAGCTGTAGTTATACATAATGGGACTTTGCTATCACCTGGGAAATGTTACAAAGCTCACAGCAGAAATCAGAAGAACTTCTATAGCAAATAAAGTACATGGTCGGTCACCTAAGTATCAAAATTAGTGGCTCCAGTCATTGACACGTCTGATTCTCATAATATACAAGGACCGAGGTTCAGATCCTATGTAACCTTAGTGTACTCATATTTAGCTAGCCAAAAAAATGGTTGGGCTTTAACAACATGACGCATGGGTTTGTGAGACGTTGATGCATGAAGTCCCTGAATATTTCTAACAATAAATGTGATTCAAGAAGCACATACAAAAATCAAAGTGTGGGATTAGAATGGCTAATCATGCAGTTCCTTACTTTAGAAACTAATCATGCATTTCAAATGCTACAGTGATGTACAATACATTTTAAGCTATTACACCATAATTTGACCATGGGAATGTGTTCTACTTGATTCTGGGTTTCATATGTGCCGCAGAGTCAAATGTGATTCCCTATAGCAAACTTATCATCTTTTGCCCTTCTTCTATATATTTTTCCAAGTCTATAAGAATATGGTAGCAGCCAGCTAGCCGCTTTGAACTGTGACAAGCCCCTCTCTTGCCCTTCGTTTTTGGCCAGGAGATGTGCAAACTAACTATAAGAGGATTGTGTCAGGTTGACATCGGTCAAAAAAAAATTGTCAAATCTTTCAAGGAGCTTTTGCTCTATAGCTGACCACTTTTATGGGGAAAATGCTTTGGTGATGATGCTCACCATAATTTCACCAAATTAAATGGAAAGTGTAATTAGGTTAAAATGATCGCAAAAGAATCATATTTAACCTTGGTATACAATACGAGTGATGATCACCATAATTTCACCAAATTATATGGAAGTGTAATTAGGTTAAAATGATCCCAAAAGAATCATATTTAATCCTGGTATACAATACGAGTGATGCAAAATGAAAAATTAACATTCAGAGATGCCAAAGCTTTTCATTATCTAGGCAGAAATTTGCCAATGACTCTTGAAAATTAAATGCAACTCCTTGTCCCCAGATCTCCACTCAGGACTTCGGAGACTTGTTCAGATAACTAATATGTATACTCGAGATAAAAATAATGATGACAAAAGACAAGCATACCCTTTTATCAGGCCACCTATATTGCAGCCTTCTCTGTTTCAGATCTCGTTTCATGCGTCCTGTGGTGGGGACGACTACCAATTTGGAGTCCATGGACGGGGGTTTCTGTGTTGCCGCTGAGCTCATGCGTCTGTAATCATCTGGGGCATCATCAGAGTCTGTAAGATCATCATCACTTGTTTCATATCTATATAAATTTGATGGGAAGTCATCCAATGCCAGTCCGTCATCAACAAGCTGTGCTTCATTCTGCAAAAAAAATTTAAGCCATTAACTCATATACTAAATTTTTGGCTCTGTAGTTCAACCCAACAGTCCTTGCAAATAACAGAGGCCTCCCCATCACCCAAGTCCTCCACCAATGCACGTTACCTAATAAGTGCAACTTCATACTGTAAGGCTCGAAAATCTATTTGATGAACTCACAACTAAGCTCTCATGCTGATGTCACCATAATTTTGGTGAATAATTCCACCAAACAATAGATAACAAAGGCTGGCTGTAGAACCATACAAAACAGTTGTTGGGGAGAATTTACCTTATTGGTTCATGCATTTTTTAGCTTTATGCAGCAACGATGGAGCAACACTTGAAAATTCTAGTAAAAGATAGAAGCTAAAAGGGGGTAGGTGATTTGAAGGGAGTTGAATTCATCTCTGGGGGATAATCAAAGAACAAAGAAAAAGATATCCCCATAGCATGCCAACTTTGCAGTATATAGCACTAAATTCCAATGAAGAATTATGTTACACCAATAGAATTCACAAGAACCAAACAAGGATGGTGGTGCTGAAAAATTTTATGCTCCAGCGACGGTTCACAAAAATTTTGTGCTGATATATACAAAACATACTACTGTAGCTATTAAACTTTGATCAGGAGCTTGTCATCAATCTCACAGAACACCCACTATTTGCAAGGCTCTGACTGAGACGTAGATGCAAGATATCCTGGTATCCTTTCAAAACTGAAATGCTGGAATGCTAATGTTATAGATCTCTTCCAGAGAATCTATCATGACAAAATTAGGGAATAATAAAAAGAATCAAACATGCTAAGGCCTTTTGCCTGAACCAACATCTCTGATGGATGTTTTCACACTCACTAGATCTACTAAAAGGAAAAACAGAGAAAAAGTTACAATAAGAAGGATGCTAATAAAAACATGCAATATTGCTGTCAGAAGCCAAATGACACGAAAGAATTCTAGTTACTTTTGGACCATAATTGTAAAGTTGGTAGTTAGTAGATATGCATTTAAGGACCGCATCATCCTGAGGTGAATTCAAGCCTAGAAAACAATGTTGCTACAAGGTGTTGAATAGGCACGAAATTAGCGAATAAAATTAAAAGATAACCTGGGTCATTCCTCTTATAAACATCCTTCAAGGTTATATAGCTAATACTAAGCCATAAGTATTAAGCATTAAAACATTTTTGAGAAGAAAATTAGCTAAGCTAGTACTCTTTTGTCCCTTTACTCACAAATCTATTTCTGCTACACTTTAAGCAAGATTACTGAAGATGCAAATTATCTACTACTTGAATCTGTTAGGGATGACGCTACCAGATCAAAATTGCAACAAGACAGCCATGGCAGCAGAAAGTAGACAACAGCAAAAAGTAAGACAGAAGTACTTAATAGTACATACCTTATACTTGATCTGAAGCTGTTGAAGACTGACCTCACTTTCCATGAGCTCTCGCTTCTTTTCTTCCCTCTGTAAATCACATTTGTTATAAGTATGATTACTCAACATTGAATAGGTAATTGTTTTTTTTTTTTTTTGTGGGAAATACAAGAATTGAAGGAGAGAAAACCTTGATCAAACCCTCCAATACTGTTTTGGCTTGCTCCAGGTTACGCCTGACCTGAAGAAACATTATTCAAAAACTAAAGAAAATTATTATCGTCATTCAGTATGCAAGTATAATGAGTAGCTCTAGAAACAAGTAACTTATGCTAATGATTTGTCGAGAGAGAATGTGATTAGCAATGCAAATTTACATTGGGAATTTTAGCAAAGAGCAGTTTTCTTCCGTAGCATTACTTCAGAAACAATCGAGAACAACAAAACCAAGAAGCACATATCAAAGTAGGGGAAGTGAAGGCATAAAAATCCCACGGAAAATAAAACCTCATGACATGCACTGATAACTCGAGGATAAGAAGGTATTGAAGGGACACACGCCATACACCTAATTACTTAATTACAACAATGAATTGGATGTCGGTAGCCATAAGGCAGGAAGTTGTTCTCTGAAAAACAACAAACAACAAATGAATTTCGTTATATTGCAAGGAATCAAAATATGATCCAAAAATGAGTACAGCTGAGATCAGAATGCTAAGACGAACAGGTGGAAATACACTAATACATGGGATAAGAAATGGATGCATTCCTATGAAGATAGAGGTTGATCCTATTGAGAAAGTGGTGGAGAACCAATTGAGATTCTTTGGCCCGTGCAATGGAGGCCAACAACTAAGAACGCCAATTAGAAGCGATAGAACTATAGTTTGTGGAGCAAGACAAGTAAGAGATAAGCCTAAAGAATGTTGATAGAGGCACTTAAGAAGGACATAACTGAGGACATAGCCCTTAATAGAACATAATATAGGAAACGAATTGATGTAGCCAACCCCAAAAATGGCTTTTATTGTCGCTGATGGAGTGGCTGATGAAAGGCAACTTTGAAAAATCAACTTTCTAAACAGAGAACAGGAAGGTTGGAACAATGACTTTGCATGATTCAAGAAGATTTTGCTAATTTTGAATATACAAGTCCTTGTGCCTAAACGTCCAGTCCAGTAACACAACTGTTTTACTGTTCATATAAAGCGGATCAAGTTTAAAGTAGATATTAAACTTGATTACAATGAAATGTTGCATAATCCTTTGAAAAGAAACAAACCGTGGAGTAATAGCATCGCACTAGAGGTTGGTAAAGGAGCGCAGAACTGTTGATAAGGATATAGTGGTTTTCCTAACTGAAGTGTCCATTTTCAGTTCTTTGCATCATTTTCAAAGTGAAATGTGGCAACAAAGCCTTAATTCAGCAGACTATCTTTCAAAGGAGTTGTAAAGGATTGAATAGTTATTTAAGGCTGTGTTTTATTGCAATAGAAGTGGTGGAAGGAAGAGAAAACAAGAGTAAAAGATACTTTTAGTTGTTTGGCTTCATTGGAAAATAAGAAAGAAAATGAAATTGAGAAAACTTATAATTTTTTTCCTCTTCATTATGTCATTCCTAAACCTACGTAAATGAAAAAGGATACTGGATACACTCAATCATCACCATATCTTGTTTGAAGCTCATCTAATAGGACTAATCTTACTACATAACTTCAGAACAAGTTTTAATTTTAACTACATGATTATTTATTATTCATTATTTGTTGGATTCTTTTCAAAAATTCAAGATTCCAGCCATGGAAAAAGAACTTTCATGGTCTTTCTTTTCTTTTTCCTCTCCAATTTGAATTTTCTCATTTTCTTTTCCGGTACTCTCCCAACCTAACATCACCCATCAAAGTTTAGAATTAGAAATAAATCCTAAGACTTTAAGTTTATATATAAATTGGTACTGGATTTTATACCAAAAAAAGAGATCAGGAAATTGCGAGTCAAAAAGAAGAGAGACCTAATTATCACCCCGAAACATGTGAATTATTGATAAGTCATGAGACATATTGCAGTGTAAAAAAGTATAAATTGACTGGATATGGAAGACCTTAGCTAGTTGTATCATTCAAATACTGTTATGTTATGAACATGGACAAATTGGTAGGTATTCTATTGTTACTTGATTCTATCTCTTCTTGTTTCTCTATTCATTCATAGTTCTCCTGAGAAAACTAAGCTTGTCATGACATGCACACGATACTGCCAAAAGGTTTCATACAAAAAGAACATGGAACAGATTGCAAGCAGTTCCTTACAATAAGAAATGATTATATGTTGAAACTCCAGCAGATAGACTTAACCGAGTAGAGCAGCAGGTCTATCGGCTCCCAACAGATGGCCAGTAGTGCAATGTCTAATGGTTACAATCTGTGGCCATTAGTCCCCATCTAAATCTATCGGCTCCATAACAAAAATTTCATTGCTTGCTTCAAGTTTGAATGCAAGCATTCGTGACATCAACCAATGTGACCAATGGAAGTAAGGATACAGGTACCTACCTGACGAAGCTTTTCAAAGGATTGCACATTATTCTCCCGTCTTTGCATCTGAGATAACAGAATGAATGTTAATGGCCAGATCAACTACCCTCTGTTCTGTTTTCTTCTAATTTAAATTTTACAATGGTAAGAAAATATAATTTTATGGTAATATGTAGACATCCTAAAATATGTTGTTGAACCTACCCTTCTTGTGTGAAGACGGTGAGCTTTCTCCCTTGGTCTGAATACGTTGAAGGGATTTGTATCATTTACAGGTGGAGGAGGCTGCAACACGAAACTCTTAGGATCAGCAATCACTCATAATTTTTTCAATGAGTAAAAGAAAGAATATATACATTACTTACTGAGTAAAGAAACAAACTAAATGCAAATATACAGAAGAAACACAACATAACGAAGATAACGAACACAGAAAAATCTTAATAAAAGCTTGGCACAATTATTGGACAGCTGTTACATTTAACGTCCATGTTATTGCTAAAGATAACTTGTCAAACTAGAATATCAAGCATAAAATATAAACAATTACTTTGGTAGTATTGTTGATGTGTTGAAGAAGCGCTAGCATGACTTGCAAGCTCAGTGAAGGAAACTTTATAATTAAAGTGAAGTCAGCCAAAGTAATAAGCAATTGAACTGCCAATGGAAAAAACAAAACTAAAACGGTGATAAGTTTATATTGCAGCAGACCGAGCCTATAGCATAGTGTTCATTGTCCAGACCCAGAAAATAATAAGTAATAAATTGTGGCAAAAAAGAAGGAGCCCTTGAAGTTCCATGAGTAACATGAATGCGATAATGTCTGGTGAAAAAGGCAGCAAAAAATAGTGATTAGAAGTTGTAAAAGAATTTACTTAACTGCTTTTTATGCACAGTATGAAATTTCATGTGCTGTCATCACACAAACCCACCCTACCAATTTTTTTTTTCAAATCTTCTAGGGATTATGATCTCATTCCCAGGGTTACTCATACCCAATTTCCTGGGATTTAGTTTTGATTTGTTCTTCCATCAAATAGACATAAAATTAATTTTTTTTTGCCAAATACAACATTTTGTATCCACTTGATGTAAGAGAAAATGAACTCCGAAACCCTGAGATTTGGTACCAAAGAAGCTAAAGAGATGTAGATCATAATCCTTTCAAAAATTCCTTATAACATGCCCAAAATCAATAGCGAACAATAACAGTAGTTTTCTAATTCATAGAATGAAGTAAAGATCCCTTGCATTAAGTAAGGGAGAATACCTTGCTCCTTGAAGTTTAAATTACACTTTTAAAACCCATTATCTTTCCACATGTAACTCTCTACTTATAAATCTATTCAGAAATAGTGGATTTTATATTGAAATAGTAAGTTGCAGTTAAAAATATAAATTCAGGAGCCCCAAAAAAAAAAAAATGCTGAAACAAGAAAAGGTTTAAAAGTTCATTTTTAAATAAAATGGGTTAAAAAAATATTTGACGATACAGGGTACAGGATAATTTCCTTTAAGGAAAATTAATTAGCCAATTTCCAAGGAAAATACATCATTAGATCTCAATTCAGCACGTATTATATCTTAGTGTATTTCCATTTTTGTTTTCAAGGTAAAAAGGTAATTCAAGACCATTGCCCTGGCAAAGGTCACTTATGCCAATACTTAGCAAATCAAATCACACTTGTAGTTATATAAAATCCACTGTGCATATGCATATTAAATATTATTAAATAACATACAAACTTCTTAAGAACTAATTGTAGGTTATCACCAGTTTCATGAACATGATCATATAAACACTTCCCAGACCTTTTTTTTGGTCAATTGTATTTAAGTTGGACCAATCACTCTGCAACTTATGTTACAGAAGATTTACATGTTGACTCAGTAAACCCAGTCATACCTACTTTAAGTAAGGGTGGGTACCCTTATTTTATAAGCAACAAGACCAAAAATTATCTTAACAATCACATAGTTGTTAATAGATATAGATCGAAATGGCCAAAGAAGACACAAGCACTAACTGATTACACAGTTCTATTTCCAAGTCTAACAATGTGAACACACTGACCTGCAACCGCCGCAGAATTGGTTTTTGCCATAGCTCCCGCTGATAAAAGAAAATAAATGATGCATAAGCTATATGCTACAACAAAGACAATGATGCTTTGATTGAATAAGATGCACGTATTTTTTACTACAGTGGAAATTAAGCACTATATTGTGCAGCAAAACAAAGCAGTTCCACTTGTGAACAAAACAAAACTTGTACCATATCTTACTTAAAAGCTATATTCTACATGAACTGTACCTTCCCTTTCCAGTAATTATACACAGAGTGGAAAACTGCAAATCTCACAGCTAGCTGTGCTTGCAAAGCCTGCAAAATGAAGCAAAAATAATCTGTCACGAAGACAATCGAACTAGCCCAGAAATCTTAAATGCAAAATAGACCCGATGAAAAGCAATAACAAAATATTGAAGACAATAAATGATAGGAGGGAACATTTAAAAAATGTGTCAACATATAAGTAGAAGGAGGTGCCAGACTATATGACAAAATAAATTCATGGAGAACACATCCTACAAATTCCAATTAGATTACCATGGGATTACAAGAAGCTGATAGACAAGGAATAAACGGTAAACGGTAAACAATATATAGCAGAGACCATTTTGAAACCTTGTGTTCACTCTACATAATTAATTACCTAAATTATAACTCTCTTATGGCACAAATGATGCCCAATAATCAAAATACACTAGAATTTTTCCCGTGAAGTCCACAATAATGGTAAGATGAATCTAAAAACAAATAGAACTGAGATTTTCCAAAGATGGTCATGACCACCAGGAGTCAATTATCGCTCTAGACTTGCAAAGATCAATCTGAAATTAAACATAAACAAGAACAAGGGATAAGCTTGTACACACTTCCTGCATGTATTCAATTATCCCAGACCAGCCCCAGTAACAAATCAAAAATAGATTAAAAAAAAAAAACTAATATATTTCTTCTCAATCAACTGTACTATAGGCTTTAATCAACAAAACCATACAAAATACATAACCAAAATAAATGATATACATGTAAACTCACACATAAAAGTAACTTTATAAATGATTCAAAGAATCACCTCAGCTGCAGCATCGAGCTGTAAAAGTACAGGTACGGGAGAACCAAAAGTTGGTGCAGTAATTCCTGCCCGTTCTCTGGTTTTGTGATCCAAAACCTCCAGCTTAAATAGAAGAGCCTCAAACCTGGATTTACAATTATATGTGAATGTCCAATATAGAACCCAAACAAATGTGATTTAAAACATTTGTTATGTAAGTTCATAAAGAAACAGGAATAAAACTGACAACTGATACAAGAAACAGCAAGTGTATTTCATCAGTAAGTGACTATGCATAGATCTAGAGAAAATGTAAACAAAAAATAAACTTAGTCGTAACAATGGAATAGCCCACATATACCCCCTCAAAAAAAGATGTCCGAGTATAAAAGGTGTCTAACACAGAAGTCTATCAAATAACCAGTCAATTAGCTGCAACTTAGTACTGATAATTTAGACAACCTAGATTTCACGTATTTAACATTGAATAAGAAACTGGCAAATATCCTCTTTTTTTAGCGTCAAAAGTAGCATCATGAAGCATCCTCAAATGCATTGGATAACATAATATTGTTAGTGTGCCCAGACAAGACTACACAACCTTTTAGGAAAAACAAACTAAACTCCATACCATATAGAGTCTCTAAAAATGTTGTGACCATAAAAACTACCAGAAATAAAGCATCACGTATAAGTAGAGGATTAAAAAGGCACACTCAAAATAATACCCCCCACCCCCTCTCCAAAAAAAAAAAACAAAACAAAACAAAAAAAAACAACTTTTGCACACCAAGCTGCCCCTGCAGATACCTAAAGCACTTTATACTTTTTATGGTAACTCACACTCAAATTTTTTTTTTTTTTTTTTTTCGGCTACTTGCACCTATATGCTAACGCACTATAAGTTGTGCCTCAGAAATCCCTCATCTTTCTTTCCCTCCAAAATATTTGTGCATAGACTACCGGAGCAGTATTATCACAGTCATTATTGACATAAAAGGCTACTTCTGACCTATTATATTGCTCAAAATCTGATCCAACCTCTACTGATTTTTGACTGAAGAAGGAACAATTAGCTTTACTAATCTTTACGAAGATCTAAGTGTCTAAAGCTCCCAATTCCACCCAGCAACTCCAATTCTTGTTCCAATACAGTGGTTTTTCTGATACTTACTCTAACCATGACATCTATAACATATGAGAAAAATAAATAAACAATATTGTTTAAGTTAAACCAAGATTGTAAGGTATGAGTAAACAACTTCTGACCTACTGCTAATCTCTGGTCCTCTAAAATATCCTTCATAATGTCCTTCATATTTCTCACCCTAGATATATATTTTAAAAAAATAATAAAAAATACCACCCCTAACATTCTGAACCTATATGAGTAACATATGCAAATTGTACAATCAATAAGTAAATATTTAAAGAACCTGGTGAGTTTCAGATTGACTCAATAAATATCTAAAGGATCTGATTGTTTAATGCCACTAACTAAAAGAAGGGGGGGGGGGGGGGGGGGGGGGGGTGGGGGGGGAGTAAAAACCAATATAAAAAAAATTTCAAAGTAGGAATAGTAACTTCATCCTACTAAAATGAGGAGTTCCGATGTTACTTTTCAGGCGGAAGAATCCTCTTCTCATTGTTGAACTCTTGAAGCCAATCCTCGTCCTCATTGTCAAGATCATATTCAACAAACTCCCCAATCTCAGCCCTGGCTGCAACAAGGAAGACATAACAAAAGACAAGATTAAAAAAAAAAAAAAGACACAAGCAATAGGACAGAATACCCATCATAAGTATGTCAGCAACCAACCTCCTCTGCCACGTAAATATGATGCAGGCTGTGAAAAGGTGCAGGTATAATCTCTTTCATATGTATCCACTACACTGTACTGCGGAGTAGGTATTTCTGATGCACTCTTCTTGCTAGGGACTTGATGCACCTATGACAACAATTGTCAAGCTAGTCCTCATTAGCATCAAACTTATGCACTCCTCAAAAGTCAAAAAAACTACTTTACACTATAGCAAGTCAACTTGCATATAGGAACAAACATGTCAGTGAATTAATAAATTCATTAATTTTACAGTAAATTAAGCATTACGGAAGACGCTGGTGCAAGGGCTTGTTAACTCAATATCTTCCTTCTCATCCATGTAATTTCTCGTTTCATAGAGTTGGAAAGGAATGTATAAGTAGAAAACAAAAAGGACCACGAAGTTACTAAAAAAGTAATAATCACCCACACAAATGATTAAGGCGAAAAGAGGGCATCAATAATGACAAAGTTAAGAAAAAGTAATTAACATATATATATATATATATATATATATATATAGAGAGAGAGAGAGAGAGAGAGAGAGAGCAAACGGGAAATTCACCAACAGTGAAGGGAGTTCCTTCACCGCCGCTTAGCTGGCCCAATAAAATTATTACACATGGCGCCACTCAAAGGACAGTTAAGGGAGTTCTTTTTTTTGTTATCTTGAGTAGCACCACGTGTAATAATTTTGTTGGGCACCTAAGCGGCGGTGAAGGAACTCTCTTCACCGCCGGTGAAATAATTTTATTGGGCCACCTAAGCGACGGTGAAGGAACTTCCTTCACCGTCGGTGAATTTCCTGTTTTCTCATATATATATAGACACACACACATATACATACACATACATATATACATACATTTACATACACATACATATATACATACATACATATATATATACATACATACATATATATAAAGGGCTATTTACAGGTTTGTCCCTTAAATCTTTATAAATTATGATTTAGTCCCCCAAATCTTCATATTTAGAATTTAGTCCCCCAAATCCTCTAAATTACTACAATTTAGTCTCTCCGTTAATTTTTTCATCCAAATAAATGGCAGAATTTAATTTTTACTTTTTTAAAATAATGAAATAACTTAAATACCTCTATGAAGAAAAAGGGGGAAGAATAGAGAGATAGAAGAGAAGAAGGGGGGAGCCAATGAACCCAATGAAGAAAAGG